>BGPT01001090.1:9905-38186 GCA_003297045.1 Symbiodinium sp. clade C Y103
AAGCTGCAGATAATTTTCCTGGCAGGCGCAGCAAAGGGGGTAAAGATAGAAAAGTCTTGTTTTATTTGTGGCTGTTGGCCTGAATTTAGCTGGTTTTTTTCAAGGGGAACTGGTTTTAGGCACACCGGTTCTGTTTCCACCTGGGTTTCAGAACCGCTTTTAGGAACCGCTTTGGGGCTGTGTTTTGCAGTGCTTTGGGCATGGAAAGTCTTGTTTCAGCATGTGGGAAGTGAGAAAGTCTGAGCATGCGAGCGAGAGGGANGAGAGGAGAGACCTGAGAGTGAGGGTGAGATGAGATGAGAAGCTGTGAGCGGAGTGAGTGAGGCTTTGGATGGAACATGTGAGGCATTTGGTTTGCACCGGGAGCTGTGCATGGATGTAAAAACGTTTTCATCTTTGCTCAAACCCTGATTTGGAAAACCTAAAAAACTAGTTGGCGACTGGTTTTTAAGATTTTCCAAAGAAGCCCTCAAACACGTGTTGCTATCAGGCATGGCCAGGAAAATGAAGAAGAACATTTTGGTTTCAAGGAGAGGTCCAACCAGAGCAAAAGGAAGCAAAATCAAAATCAAATGCGCATTTTTGAAATGCACAAGTGGAGTTGATTGCAAAAACAAACCATTTCAGCTGAGCCCTGCGGAAATCAATCAGAAAACTTGCCGAGCTGTGCGAAGGCACACAAAAAATGTGAAGTTTTGCTGTCAGAACCATATGAACTCAAGCAAGAAAGTCGCGAAGATCACTCGGGGGGGCAGAGAAGCGCTGAGTTCCGAGCAGCTATGTCTGTTCTTCAAAACGCTTGTGTGGCAGTGTCATGCACCATGGGCTGGGGCGCTTTTGCTGTTGCAACTTTCTTTGGGTGATCGTTGTGATTGTGCAAGGCAAGCCAGTACTGATTGGTTCTCTTCTCTGGGAAAGGATGATGGCTTGCCTGAAGCAAAAATTCCTGCAGTAAATGGCAAAACCATTGCGCGAACTATCCCATTGAACCCTTTGTTTTTCCAATTGCTTTGGGGCTGGGTTAGCAACAAACCACTCCAGTCGGACAAAGCACAGTGGCCTTATGAGGGACAAGATTTGTTGGGTGCCATCTCTAGGAAGGAGAATAGATTCTTATTTTGTGGTAGAGCAGGAAAAGGTCACAACCATCCTGTTTCGGAGAAACCAATTTCAGAACGTGCTTTCCTGAAACAAATTCAACGCGCAGCTCAGCTTTTGCGACTCGCGCGAGCTAAGAAAGAATGTCATGTGTTTGCTGATGTTGACTTATCCAAAATTGGTACCCATTCTTGGAAAAAGAGTGCCGTGACCCTTTTCAAGGACAGCCAAATAAGTACGTCCATTGTTTCTGTTTTGACTGGCACCTCATGTAGAACCCTTGATTCAGTCTATGATGTCCGTACCGCGAAACGTCAAAGACAAACAGTTGATGAAATTTTCACTCCTGTCATGCAACAAGTGAACAACGCTTCCGATGGTATGGAACAAGTAGCGGTCAAATTTTGCCACAAATGTTCGGCAAAAATTGATTCGTCCTGGGTTTTCTGCCCATATTGTGCGATGAAACTCAGAGCAAGCTGAAGAGTGGTGCTGACTGTACCCGCAACCAGTGTCCACAGATTGAAGGGTCATCGACTGCAGTTTGCATGGGTTCCATGTTTTAAGAATGAGTTTATTTGTATTTTCCTCAGCTAACTAACTCTGACTTTATTGCGAAATTGGCACAGTTGCATTGGTTTGACCTGTAAACTTTCTGAGTTTACTGAAGCAGTGCATTTACAGACATCAGAAACGGTTGGCCAGGATTGGCACTGGCGTGTAAGTGTAAGCACTTGTGTATGCATTGCAGGGTATTATCAAGGTCAAACCATGCAGGAACGTGTGCCCTGTCGAACCACTGTGTCACTTCGCAGCTTATGTTAGAACATTCCATCAACCTTTCAATTCGAAGAAGTCAATGCAACACCTGTGCAAAATCATGTGCGAAATAGTTACCACATATAACTAACACTATTTGGGTCGTCTAACCCAGGCTCATTGCCTCGCTCGCACCTTTCGTGGCCTCGGGCGGCGGGGCGATTGGGCCCATGACAACAACTTTGACACTCGATTTCAACCACATGTTTTTCCAATCCCAGCCCACAAACAGAAAGAATCATGGATTCAAAAAACATCACATTAAAGTAGGTATTGTTGTAGCCTTGCCATTTTTGGGGTAATACCAGTTCAAGTAATTAATTATCATCATTCTGAGTTGGTTAATTTCCAAGAACATCCACTGGCACTCACTACCTTTTGTTGCTCGGGTCGCGCAACTCCCTGGTAGTGACATGACGCAGCAAAAGTGACATCACTGCGGTGAGGCGCGGCTGGAATGACCCAAGAACATCAGGGCCTTGTTGACAAAAATGAAATTGGCATAAACAGTCATGGTGAATTTCTATGGGGATATGGGCATTTTGGGGCCACTCCGACCTGAAGCTTTTCACCAAAAAGGACTCATTGATATCCGGGTTCATCCCAGTATCAGCTACAGAGCCCACCCCAATAAGATTGAAGCTCATTGTTTTAATGAACCATGTATCAAACCCCTATACGAAGTCATAGTCATGTCGTCAACTTTCAAAAGAGCTTGGCGCATTCCTCAGGCTTCAGCTCGATGTCCGTGGTCAAGACCACTTGAGGCCGGATGGGCGCAATGCCATTCGAAGGGCTGAACTTCACCGAGAAGATAATCTGAGTAGAATGCCCCTGCCAAATCGCGTTAGGAATCAATTTGGCTGCAGCTGCAGCAAAGGGCCATGACCTGTCGTAGGCAAAACATGTTGTTTCATGAGCATGATAATATCGCTGTTTTAATTGTTTCACAGAGGCGCCATTTCCAAACTGACTAGGGTGCGTTTGCTAAGAAACTTTTTTCGACTGGCGCTGTGGCGATGTCGATGCGTTTTTGAGGTCTTAAATTTTGACACTAGCCTCACCAAAATCTCAAAAGAGGCCAGCCCCAATCAGCCCCTATCCAAAAACTAAGAACCTTTGGTCCTGGCCTTGCCCACTCACTGGTGATTAACGAGTTTGATGCATGGCGTCAGGTAGATGCCGGTGATGTTGTACTTGAAATTCTCACCATCCTCTGTGAGAGAAAGTGGCCCCTTCCACTTGTCCATGATGTCACCCGGGTGGGATGGCACTGCTTGCCAAATCTCTTCACCGACCGCCAGGAGGAAGAATCGGGATTGGCTGGTCTTAGTATCCATCAACTTCCTGTTGACCCTTTGGACGACCCTACTCTTCCAAGACGGGTTTTGGCATGGCTGGCTCTTGATAAAATCGATTTCCGCCTTCAGGATGGAGAAGGCCTCTTTCACAAAGTACTTGTGCAACAGAGGGAACACACTGCCTCTACTGTAGTCCGGCTCCCTGACTAGCACATTTTCTCCTTTACGAACTGCCCCAGATGGAAGTGGCCACATCCACCATTCCTCCACATCCACTCCCAAGTCGGCGGAAATCTTTCCAAGGTCTGCTTCAAATTTTTCAACCATTGCTGGGTCATTCTCCTGCAAGAATGAGAGCACAATAGCTGCCATTGGATTCAAATCCTGCGGCGCTGGCATCCTTTTTTTGAGCAGGTTGAAAATGCCTAGCAAACCTTGGGCCAAACACATTACAATCATCACAGTATCAATCGACAAACTCCAACCCCATCATCTAAAAAAATCTACTGCAAGCAAAGCCAGCAGTCAGTAGCCCCCATCCCATCAAGCTGGCCTCCACAGGAATGCAGCAGTCACTGCATGGCTGGGACGTATTGATCTTTGCTCTATGTTGATATTCCTATTGCTGCTTTTGTTGGCTGCGCTGCCCCCCCCCCCAGAAACATTCCTCTGTGGGCTGGACCATCACCTTAATTGTCAAGTCATGGAGAAGTAAGGCTTCGCTAAATTGCCCAAAATGATTTCAAACTTGTCACAGCTCCTAAAGCTGTCCCCTGTCCACCCTTTCCATCCACAGCTGTCCATGCAATCTTCAAAGCCCAAAACCCTCCATGCACAGCTCTTGGTGCAAACCAAATGCCTCACATGTTCCATCCAAAGCCTCACTCACTCCGCTCACAGCTTCTCATCTCATCTCACCCTCACTCTCAGGTCTCTCCTCTCNTCCCTCTCGCTCGCATGCTCAGACTTTCTCACTTCCCACATGCTGAAACAAGACTTTCCATGCCCAAAGCACTGCAAAACACAGCCCCAAAGCGGTTCCGAAAAGCGGTTCTGAAACCCGGTGTGCCTAAAACCAGTTCCCCTTGAAAAAACCAGCTAAATTCAGGCCAACAGCCACAAATAAAACAAGACTTTTCTATCTTTACCCCCTTTGCTGCGCCTGCCAGGAAAATTATCTGCAGCTTNAAAAAACCAGCTAAATTCAGGCCAACAGCCACAAATAAAACAAGACTTTTCTATCTTTACCCCCTTTGCTGCGCCTGCCAGGAAAATTATCTGCAGCTTTTTCCTTCTTGAGCCAACTTGAGCCATCCTCTGCTGCGCTGTGCCTGCCACAAGATCTGCTGCTTTTTTTCTTCTTGAGCCAAAGCCTGCTGTCATCCCCGACTCCCCCGACCCCAAGCCAAACGAAACGAAGAGCAGGCCTGAGGTGTAAACATGTCAGACAAGTAGCATTAAACACAGGCAATCGCCACAAAAAAGGGNAAATTACACACACAATGTGCTTCTGGCATTGAGGCTGCCCCCCCCCACCAACCCCCACCACCCCCCCCCACCCCCCCCCCCCCCCCCCACCACCCCCCCCCACCCCCCCATACAAGAGAGAACAGGCCAGTGAGGCAAGGCAACGACAAGGGCACAGAAAAGACGACACAAAAAAAGAAACACAGCTGACAAATACAAAAGCCAAGAACAGTAACAACAAAACAACAGAAACACAGAATTATCCAGAGATGCAAGATATAACAACAAAGCAAAAGCAGAGACATGCACACAAAGCAAAAGACCCAAACCACAGACCCAGAAACAAAAACAAAAACCCCATATACAAAAAANCAAGATATAACAACAAAGCAAAAGCAGAGACATGCACACAAAGCAAAAGACCCAAACCACAGACCCAGAAACAAAAACAAAAACCCCATATACAAAAAATAGTCTTTCATGATATTGAAATACACCACTGCCCAATTGATTAGGTCTAGGTGAACTCGGCATTGCGTCGCTTGACCCTTGTTCTGTTATGTTGGATCTCTCTCTCTCTCTCTCTCGGATAGTGGTCGCAAATGCTCTGGTGCACAACGGTACAAATGGCTCATATGGCTTATCCACACCACTTGATGACTTTCACAAAGTAGAACTTTTGCCGGCCCATGCCAGGATCCTGGGTTATTCCCTTTTCCATTTCGCCAGAACATTACCCAATCCCCATTTGCAGGAAGGTGGCGTGGTGGTCTCTGACGCCGCAACCAGGATCTTCTCAACTTCATGTCATGGTCGCTTTGGACAAATGCGACCCTGGCTCTTTCTCGCAGGTCTAAATTGGCTTTGAACTCCTGCAACTCACCGGTTCTGAAGTTGTCTGGTTCTTCGGCAAGCTGGTCCGCAAGAAAATCCGCAGGTCCTGATTCTTCGTTAGACAAACATGCTGGAACATGTCTAGACTTACCTAATACCAGGATTTCCGGACTATATCCTCTATGGCGGGGCATGCAATTTTTAGCAGCTGTGCAGTGTGTCAAGGCTCTTTCTAAAGCTTCATGACTGGTTATAGGCTGGTCTTTGTGCAAACGGTTGAGCATCTCTTGGAGTATTGAACCATGTCGCTCACACTTGCCTAATTGCCAGTGAGCTTCGGCTGGTATGACAACACTTTTGATGTCATGGGCTTGCAGGAAACGTCCAAATTCTTCGCTACAGAATTCGCCAGCACTATCAGTCATTATCATCTTTGGGGGCCCGGCCCATGAGACTTCCGTGGCTGGACCCATCATCATGTCCTCGGCATCTGAGGAGTCCCACGATGTCCTCGGTAGATCGCTTGGAGCAGCTTGAGGTTTGGCCTTGGCTTTGGACTTGGTTGTCACCATAGGTGGTGCTTGGATGTTCTTCTCGACCTCGAGCTTCTCCACGTGAAGCTGAACAAAGCGCAGGAAGCGCACATGCTGAGGTTTGCGACTGTGACGATATGTCTCGGCAAACCATGCTGTGTACTTGGAATCCTTGACCATCTCTTGGTAGCTCTTGCCTTAAGGTGCGTCTTGCCGAAGTCCACATACACACTTGCTGCTGAGCTCTACGTACGACATCTCCATGATCTGTGCCGGAGATTGCTCTTCTCCAGAGTCCAGTGACACTCTGCAGAGGCGTTCGGCTAACTGGTCGAACTGGAGACAGCTGGACGACATGGTGATCAGACGAGCTTTCACGGTCACTTCGATTCACAGTCTCGAACCGGCAGACTGGTCGGTACACATGGTTTCTTGATTGACCGGCAGGTCTTTCGGCTTCACATTATTGGATTGTGCATTCTCCTGAGTATCTATGTTATGTGAATCATGATCATGAACTGTGAAAACTTCCAGTTGGGAATCATGAGATGGCTGTACATCATCAACATGACTTGTCACATGATTGCACTTACCACTGGATACCTGGTATACCTCTTGCTTGTGAACCTGACCCTTTGCAAACTCGGATGCATCTTCGGAAGCACTGGGCACGGCTGTCAATTTTGGCTCAGGTTCGATCAGTAGATCCAACAGGTCCAGGCAAAAGAGATTTTTCGCTCCGACAACACAATTGGAATTGCTCGGCCAAGCTTTTGGAAAAAGATTTGATGATCTGCAGTATTGATAACAGCTCCTAAGGCACGAAAAACACTGTTTGCGATGAGAAAAGGAGTGTTTGAAGGGACTACAATCACTTTCATCCACTGTTGGCCGACAGGAAAAAAGACGGCTCTCTTCCCGGTGACTGTGCTGTTGTTTCCGAATCAACAGCTGACTGTGCATTGGGCTTCCTTCATCTTGGCTCTTACCGTTTTGGGCAGGCATGAACACAATTCATCAAATTGTCTTTGTCCTATCACTGACATGCTTGCACCTAGGTCTACAATGCCGGAAGTCCCCCGTGACACAAACTTGATCCATTCCGGATTGGGATCATGGCATGTTCTAGGGATACTTTCATTTGTCAGGGGGTCATGTCGTGGAATCGCAATTTCACGGTTGGCTCTCCTGCAGATATGTTGGAGTCTGGCTCTCAGGGTGGAACTTGGTTGAAACCCTTTTGGATAAACTGGTTGTCCCATCCTAGACTTATCCCCATTATTCTTATGCACATTATCACATAAACCCGGAAAATGCCTATCAACTTTTGGACGTTTCACCAGGGCCTCCATCATGAAGGCTACGGCATTCTCAGGCAACTGGTCAATCACATCGGCCAGCTCGACATCGCCAACAGCGGTGGTCTGCATGACTGAAACACCAGCAAAGGCGCTAGCGCCTGAGGGACCAGTCGTTGACGTCTTCGGCGTGTTTGGGCACTCAGCCTTCCAGTGGCCGACTTGACCACATGCTCGACAAGAGCTTTCCAGGATACGCTGGGCAAGTGGTTTGCGGAACTTGTTCTTGAAGCCCCCCTTATGTTTGCCCTTTCCTTTGCCCTTGTTGTTTCGAGGTGCCCAAAATCCTCGTCCTTTGGTCTTGTCCAGGAGTCTTTTGCGAGCATCAGCATAGCTATTGAGGCACACCGCAATCTCGGGATCGTTTTGCAGGGATTCTATCACGGCATCTTCGAACTGATGGATCAACAATGCGTCTTCGTCGCCATCCGCCAGCAAGGCGTCCATGGCTGCATCTTCAGAGACATCTTGAGCTATGAAGGTTTGTTCATCATCTTCAGGTTCGACCTCATTTTCATCCATGAAGTTCACATCATAGGTCTTCGTACGGCCAGAGGCCTTGTTGCTACCAGATTGCACTTCCCCAAAGAAACGGGAACCCAGCAGTTGCAGTGATTCAATCACCTGTTTGTACTCCAGATTGCCCTTGGCATCGATGATTACTCGCTTTTTGTCCTCCGCAGGGAGACCTGAGTTGCGTAACAAAATGTACGCCCGCATCTCCTCCAACGAGGCCCCAAGGCTGACCATGTCTTCATACTGTACCTCATGGCGAGCGATGTAGCTCATGTTGGTTTCGTCCTGCTTCTGCACTGTGCCATAAATGGCGCGCTCCAAGCGCTCGTATTTCTTCTCCAGTCGGGACTGACCCCACACTCCACCCAACGTGGCCACTACCAGCTTGATTCCATCGGTGTTTGATGTCTTCAGCTTTGCAGGATCAAGTCGCACGACTTTGGAAAAAGCTGTACCTTCACAAAGAAGAAAAGCCCTTGGTGCCAGCAAAGGTAAGTGTTCGACCGGCCAAATGCCTGCGAGGAACTCCAACCTCCTGGTATATTCATTTACATCAGTCTCTCCAGGTTTGAATGTCGGTATCAAATGCCAGGGGAGAAAGGAACTTCCAGTACTTGGTCCAGACCCATCGCCAGAACCTGTACCACCTCCAACTCCGTCAGGGGCCGCTTCGGGCATTGGTCCCGTCCGGATCCACTCACTTCCACCTCCTCAATGGAGCCCTGTCCTCGGAGATGGTGAGCCCTTGGGCTCCGCTACCAATGTAGAATTGGTAGCGGCCCCTCACCAATTTGGAACAATAGGCCGCCTGGCCTTTCACCTTGTTGTTACACTTCTCGATTTGTGCCCTCAACCCGGCACCCATGAACAGCACGGCATGTGCGAAGTGCAGGGCATGAGGATGTCATCCCTCCAAGGCAAGGATTGGAAATCACAGTATATATGTATATATATATATATATATATACGTAGACGTGATTTTTACATACTTATTGAGCTCACTATGCATGCGGGTTTACAACCATAAAGTATTGAACGGACCGGGGACCGAGGGCCTCTCAAACTTTGAATATTTAGGAATTGGGCCTTCACCGAGAACGACATCATCACCAGCAGCAAAGGCAACGTCACACTTCGTGTGGAAGGTTGTCCAAGAGAGCAGTTCAATGGTGATTATGTCCAGGACAGAGAATCCCTTGTAGAGACGCGAAACCGGGGAGTTTTCACCCTTCATGGGAGGAAAAATTGTTGGACGTGAAGTACATTTTCTTCTGGTGATTATTTTGCCTTGTTTTTTTTTCAACTTGGGAACTGAGCTTCCAATCCGAAAACCAACCAGACCGTAGATGGACGATGAAATCAAACCCCTGCTGTATTGTTGTCGCCGCCGCGTCGCTAAATTTCAATGTTGTGTTTTGGCTGCTGCTTGGGGCAGGTGGACAAAAAATCAAACCCCGAACGAAGAGGAAACTGTGCAGAGTGTTGTTCAACATTGAAATTTGGGGCGTGGGGTTTTACTTGGTAAACGTCTGCAAGGTGTGATTTTTTGTCCACCTACTGGAGGACGGGAAGTTTTACAACCATCGGCCCACTTTCTACTGTCGCGAGAACGACTACTGTATGTTCTATCATGCTGAGAACAAGCAGTGGTCCATCTTCTGGCGAGTCTCTCCGCAATATGCATCTTGTCGTTTGAAGACTTCGCGAGGGCCTCATATGGCGGGCGAAGCATGGTCAGTGTGGAGTCCGAAGGACAAAGCCTTTGTGAAGTCGCCAGAGATGGTTTGCAGATTGCTCACAGTTGAGGAGCTGATTGCTTTGGCACCAGACACTATCCTCATGCTCGGCGAGCAACTTGCTCATTGTTGGTTTGAGGCGCCAGGTGCCGTTGGCAGCAAGAGGAGGGATGGAAGTGGACGTGAGGAGTGCTTCAAAAAGACAGAGGAGATGAAGAATGGCCGTCCTGTTTATCAAGCTTGGAATGACAAGTACAACAGGCTGGCAATCACAGCTGAAACTGCCAAACTCATCAGTCCTCGACTTGTTGAAGTGACTTGAGCCACCCCCCTTTCCCTTTCTGCTGCAACCACCTGCGCAGGTGGAATAACCGATATCTGTACTACCATGCTGAGAAGAAGTATTGGACCCTTGGGATCGGCCACACCAACGAGCAACGAGAGTGGTACTTACGAAGTGCACCTACCGACTGCTATTCACCTTTAGTGGCACCTTGGCTCGACTCCCAAAGCACCAGGTATCGCCCAGTGGTTCCTGATGAGCTTGATGCCAATGGCTACCCACCCGTACAGGGTGGTGCGAGGACAAAGTACAAGAAGGTTGTGCCTGGGTGTTGCAATTCAAATCAAGCTTTTGTTGAGCCAACCAGAAACGGTGGAGAATTTTGGCCAAGACCTCTGAGAAGATGTTTTTTAGAGCCTGTCGACACAGCAGTCGTCATTGAAATTTTAATATAAGTCTTCAAAGATAGCGGTTTATGGCTATTTGAAAAAACACATGATGATTCACCACTGGATGTTGGGGATACCCAGATTTTTTCTGCTGGTTCGCAGGAGGATGTTCCCGAGGGCTTCGTGGATCCAGACTTTCCGCCCAACAAAGAGAGCATGGGCCCCAAGGTCTCTTGCTACTGCGAACCGAACGGGTACAAGGTTCCTGAATTTGTGAAGTATTACCAAGACTTTCCGGGTACCCCACGTTTCAAAACTTTTTCTTATTTTGATTACCTTATATTTCAGAAAGGTAACGTTTTTAGCCTCTCTTTCTATCAGGCTTATTGGGCCCGTCTCGCCGAATACACTTCCAAGCCCGTCCTTTTTGACGACGCCGAGCCTGGTGATATTCTTCAAGGAATGGTAGGTGGCTGGCCACAGGGCGACCCCCGGGCCGTGTTTTCTTTTTCCCATTTTTAATAGCTTGGGTCGCCAGAGCTAGTATGTGCCGCTCCAGAAAATGCAGAAAGATACACAAATTATTATATAGTCACAGACACACAATGTGTATATATATATATAATTATATATATATACACTGTATATGCATACTTGTATCACATATATATGTGTACATTTACAATTCAAAAACAAACGTGTACACATATATACATATATATATATGAATATGTATGTATACCAGTAGTACCCGCAAGGCGGTGGCAGAAGTTTCAAAGTCAGGATAACTACAGGAGAAATGTGTTGTGGTGATGCATGGATGGCAGAGCGAACCCACTGGTGGACCGAAAGGTGGTTGAGGCTCTGAGTCTCTCTCTCTCTCTCTTGCCTTCTCTCTTGCCTTCTCTCTTGCCTTCTCTCTTGCCTTCTCTCTGTGTCTCTCTCTCTCTCTATTTCTGTCTGTCTCCTTTTCTTTCTCGTTCTTTCCCTCTCTCTCTGATCTCTCCATCTCCCCCTGTCTGTACCTATCTATTTGTCTATCCACCTGTTTGTCTATCTATCTGAGTGTCTGCCTGTCTATCTACCTACCTATTTGTCGCCTTTCTGACAATCTTTTTGGCTACTGCAAAACCTTCACCTTTTGCTCCCTTTGTGGCAAGGTGCAAAATCCTTTGCGCCTGCCACGAACAATGACATTTGAAAGTCACAAAATGGTCCGAACGTAGTGTGTCTTGAACATTTTGAATTTGAAATGGGTTTTGCGCCACAGCCACGTGCGCTTTTTCAATTTCTCAACGTTCAAAACTCATGCGAACGAACGTGTGATATTTTTTCCATTCCAACTTCGAAATCTGCTTCGCCCCCTGCACTTCCTGACCTCAACTTCCAAAAGTGTTCAACTTGAAGCGTTTTGTACATTTTGACTGAGTCGAAACGTGCTTCGCCCCACAACGACGTGCATTTTTTAACAGCTCCACTGCCAAAAGTGTTCCGACATTGAGGCGTTTGTAACATTTTGACGTCGAAATGTGCTTCGCGCCAGAATGCACTTTTCGCCATCTCAACGTCCAAAAGTTGTCTGAGACCATCATTTTTGAACATTTTTGACTTCGAAATGTGCTTCGCGTCACAATGGTCTGCACTTCTTGATCTCTCATCTGACCAGATGGCTCCGCACCCGCCGCTTTAGCGAGCCTAGTTTTCGACCCTCCAGAGCCACAAAACATTTGAAAAAACACAGTGCTTCGCGACTTCTAGTTTTTCGCGCGTTTTGATCGTCTTTCTTCTCGCTCTTTCTCTTCTCTGATCTTCTTTTTCTTCCTTTCTCGTCTCTGACTCTTCCCACCTCTGCTGCTCCATGTGTCCACATTGTCGGAAGTTTGACTTCTAAACTTCCTTCTGCAACTGCACTATATAGATAATGATAGACAATAATGATAGATAGGCAATCATAACACATAGATACTTTTAGTAAATAGACAGATAGATAGGGTTAACTTAGCTTAGCATAGCTTAGCTTAGATGAGATGAGATTGGATTAGATAGATCTATTGATACTTGTAGGATAGATAGGATAGATCGGATAGATAGGATGGAAAGGATGAAAAGGACAGAAAGGTGAGATAGATGGATAGATCGATAGGTGGTTCGACATATCGATAGATCTATGGACGGATAGATAGATCGATCAATCGATAGGTCGATACATAGATAATGATAGATAGATCTTTTATAATACAACACATACGGGTATATTTACGCATAAGCGAATGTGACCAGCCCCGGTTTTATCTTCAATTGCTTCGCCCAGTTTGTTGTAGGCGATTGCTGGCTGCTGGCTGCCATTGCTTGCGTGGCTGAGTTCCCCAACTTCTTCAAAGATCACCTCTTTGTGACGCAGGAGCTGAAGTTCCGAAAACCACTGGCGATATATGTCCAGATCGTCTGGCTACTGGTAAACTCGTGGGAAACCCCAAACCCATGACTGGGATTGGTGGGACTATCTAATGTTTTTGCTATTTTTTCTGGACATTCTCCAGATTCCGCAAAAGATTGCAGAAGTTTGGCACGTGTCTGCGCAGGAAATTCCTGAGGATGGGAAGTACGAGATGAAACTCTTTGATTGCAAGTTGCAGGACCCCCGTCGTCCCAAGTTTCACGGATCAATCTGCCCTCCGTCAACTAGTCCGCAACAAAAACATACAAAAACAACATTTGAAATCCACAGTGTGCACAGCTGTGATATCTGCATGGCGGTGGCTATGTGTGGCTTTGAAACATTGAAATACAGGTTTCCAATCAAATATCACTCTTGATACACATTCACGCGCTCATTGGCCAATCAATTCTGCCGTCATTGTGCAAATGACCTGTGGATTTCCCCGTCAGGAATGGAAGGTGGTAACGATCGACGACCGCGTTCCATCCATGCCATGGAACCGAACCATGATCCAATCCTTGAGTTCCAAAGTTGTGGACCACAAGATCATGGTGCCACTGATTGAAAAGGCCTTCGCTAAACTGTGCCTTTTCATGGATGATGAACCGAACCCGGGGTTGGGCACCTGAGAATGGCCATATCTCAGAAAACCATCATCCACCTGCGGGAAAGTACTTATTTGGGGTTGCATCTTGGTTTCATATGCCCGTCACCGTGACAATGTCCTGTCTTCGTTTGAAATTGTAATAAAGGCGACTAACTACATGTCGCATCTCCCACCAACTAAACCACAGGCTCGTTTGTGTTGTGCAGGTTCAAGAGAATCTAACCATGACCTAGAGCAGGACATGACATTTTAGAGCAAAGATTCGAGGTCATTACCCAAAACTGTTGAGTCGTATCCCACAAGGTGTGGATCCTACACAAAGTTGACAAGCGGCATGGTCACGACCGCCTGGGCTCATATGACTGGCTGCTGCGACATTGTGAAGATCTGGGGACGATTCGAATTTCCGATGATCTGGGTGCCTTGGCATCGATGCCAGGGCCGCCAGGACACCTGTCGGTTGATGATAGCGGTTTTCTTCTATACCCAATGGGAGATTATCAAATCAAAATTCATTTTTAAAATCCCCATCAACCAAAACCAAAGCACCAGATCCCCACCAGATCCGGATTGTATCCGCAGCATGTCCACATTATATCCCCATATATATATATATTCCCATGATATGCCGCTTGTATCCCTATTATATCCTATTACTTCCTATTATATATATAGTATATCCCCATCTTTATTATCGGTTCTACCCATTTAATCACCATCTTCCGACACCCCGAAATTCGGGGCTTGCTCAGGTTGTCACAGCAGAGGAGGGCATCTTCGTGCGCGAGGAGAACAAACGTCAAAGCAAACGGATCGGAAAGCTGGAGAAAGGCCGGGAGGGAATTTCGATGACTTACTGGTGCTTAGCAGGGAATGAGGGAATGACCTATAATTACCATTAATCATCATCCCATTCCCATCCATTCCCCCATTCCCTACTAAGCACCACAAAGGTTGAGAACTTATGGATGTGTATGGGTAGTGTATGTGTTGGTAACTAGTAACGAGTCATCATGGCAGAGAACGACTGGCGAAGAACTTCTACAGCAAGTGGTCCTTGGGGGTGTCCTCGGCAGGTGCTCGCTTTCAAGAGGTGGAGAGAGCACGAAGTTGCATCCGATTCAAAAAGATCGAGGGCAGTGGTCCAGACGAGGGCTTTGTCTGGTACTACACAGGCAGATATCACCGGTGTGCAGTCATGATAACAAGGTTTCCAAGGTTTCCAGCTAATGATATAGGATTAGGTTCACGAGGCTATGACATCTAAACCTTCATAAAGGTGGGATGATGGGTCTGGCAAAGCTACTCCCGGCAGACTTGGTGTCCATTTTTCTCCAAAGCCACCAGTTGCCAGGCGGAAAGAAGACGGCGACGAGAGAGACGCCACTGAGCATCACCAAAACAGAAAGAAACTTGGTTGCGCTGAAAGTGAAGATATTGCTGAACAAAATGTTCAACACTTGAAATTGATTGAAATTTTGGAATTGACAAGTCTCGGAACCTGGAGATCCCAGCCAGGCAAGATCCTTGACAATCCACGTTATGTCGATGATGATCCGGAGACTCCAGCGCAAGAGATAATTTCATCTGGGCCGATTGATCTCGAAGAATGTCACTTTGGCTGATTCAAAGACCATTTTTTGATAGCGTAGTTTCTGCCAGACGCAGATGGTTTATTGATGTTTCTTGAACGTGTTGAGCTGGGCTATGCAAGTGGGCAATGTGTCGAGCAATGTGTCACCTCGTGTCGCCTTGTTTTTTCATTCTTTTCTTCCGTGTCAGTTTGGCAATTGCTCCTGGAGTATGACACTTCAAACTTCCTTATGGGCTCGCAGATGAACAAAGTGTGCGATGACCGCCTTTCTGGCATCATGNCAGTTTGGCAATTGCTCCTGGAGTATGACACTTCAAACTTCCTTATGGGCTCGCAGATGAACAAAGTGTGCGATGACCGCCTTTCTGGCATCATGCCGGAGCATGCGTGGGGGCCTTGGCGGGTGCATTTTCTTTACGCCGACAGCAGTTGCTTCAAATGGCTAAACGACCAGACGAAATGGCTGAATCCAAGACCGAACTGAACGTAACCTACCACCAACAATAGTAGCTGTTTGGTTACTCGGTTGCTGTGGGTCAGTTCAGCGGGTCGAAGCCGAGCAGAAAGCAGGGCGGGGCCGCGAAGCATGGTTGAAACATGTTGAAACCACCGGTTCAAGGGTCAAGCTGGCGAAACATGCCCCTGAAACATCCTAGAATCTTGTTCTGCCAAAATTCTGGAAGGTTTTGGCTAGTTCGGGAACCTGGTTCCGGAGGGTTCGCTGTGGAACTTTCATGCTCAGGGGGTTTCGGGTTTCAATCGGACAGGTTTCGAGGTTCCCGAGGTTCCAAGGCATGGTTCCAACTATGTTCCAACTATGTTTGTGGAGTGTTGCGCAAAGTTTGGGGGGGCTCCAGCCCAAAACCGTTGGAGGTCTCTCGCTTTGAGAGTATTTCTCCAACAGGGTCAGAATCTGCCGATACTGTTGTTGTTTCTGTCTTTCGTGGTGTCTTTTGTGGGATCTCAGGTATTCGGTTCTCCAGGCCAAGGAGGTTGAGGGCATGCGCTTCGTGCAATTGCGNGGGCGGCCCATGGAGCGACCGTTCTGATGAATGGGAAGCCAATCCGAAGATCCAAGAAGGACTAAAGGCGAGCTTGGAAGAAATTGTGATGGGATGGGGCTTTTGCTTTGCCACTCAGGTTTCACTCTTTCCTTTCAATGATCTAGACGCCCATGTGCTGACTTGTCTTGCTTCTCTATTTTGGGGTGTGAATTGTAGAGTGGGGCGGGGAACTTTTGCGGCTCTCCTCTCGCTCCTTGCATGATTTTCAGGCACACGAGTTGACCTTTGACGGCAAGTTCTGGATGGAATATGAAGACTTTGCCTATGTCTTTGGCAACTTGGAGGAAATAGGTCATGGCCTGGCTTAAAGTGGGCAGCCCAAGAGTTGTAACAATAACATCTTGTAACATCCTGGTGTCCCACTGGGATAGGTCGCCAGGGGTAGGCAGCTGCGCCCCGAGGCAACCTGGATGTCACGAAGGTCGCCATGCCCACGAAGCGCGCAGATTTTCCGGCACAGGACCAATGGTCCGAAGACCTTGATGCTGGGATGATGTGATGCTGAAGGTGCTTGCTGAGTATGGGTCAAAGTTATTGATAAAAAAACTGATCTTCTTGTGGCTTCCTGGCTTTTTGTTGGAACAAGCACGCTCAATTTTGACCCATAGCCAAGTTGCCTTCTCTGATTTGTTTTAAGATTTGCGAATCTTCCAGTTGCTTCTCGAAGTACTGACATGTTGACATTCATTCAACCGGAAGCCTTGCGCTTGCTGATATTTGACCGGCACTCTTCAAGAGGTTGCTCGGTCAATTTTCAACGTCTTGCAACGTATTTCAACGTGAGATATGACAAACGTCAAGATCACCTTGCACCTCGTGATGAGGCAGTTGCAAAGAAAAGGGGCACGAGGCACCACATGCATTACATGCATGCATTCATTCAATAGCGCCCCCCAATCGAGTTCCAAAGGGAGAAAGCATGGGTGCGGCAATTCCTTTAGCTGGAGGGCAAGCTGCAGAATATCTCAACGGGGTTATCAATAGATATTGAGTATGTATATTGGATGCAAACCCAACAACACATGGTATAGAACCAGCAATGGACCGGAATCTGAGGAGATTCGCTGGCTATACTGGGAAAAAGCAACAACAATTTCTTGAACATAGAGTCCTCAGCATTAGCTTGACACTCTATTGTGGTGTCGAGGAAGATATTTTTGACCCTGCTGGGGTGATACCTTGAAGGTAGCGTTGTGAGTAGTTGGGTATAACCCCTGGCATCATTCAGATCTTGCATCGCAACCATTTCCTAACAAGTTAGCTACACTTCATCCATTGTAGAAACAACTTCCCATGAAAAGGAATCAGGAACATCGTTTGGGGATGTTTGGGGATGGGTCACTATCAGAAATGGAGTGACGACCATCCATTTCAAGCGATGTTGACTGGTTTTCACCCAGGGTGCAAATAGTGCATTTGTCCAAACATTGAGCATGCTCCAAAATGGAAAGGGCCATTTCAATGTAGGGAAAATACTTTTCTAAACCATGATTTTTCCTGTGTTTCCGCAAGATTTTCAGACAGATCCTGGATTTTTACTGACCAATATCATCGCCAATATCCATACTACCTCCATAACTTCCTGTATCATCATGCATTAGATCCCCATCATATCCCAGATCCAGCGGCCAGGATACTCGTCTTGATTTTGATAGCACTGGTGGTGGCTGCGGTCATGACCTCTGTTGCCCCGTGCACCTCGGGCCTTAAGAGCAGCCTTTGAGCACCAAGAGACCAAGGGATTCATGGGAAATGTGGCGTTTTCCAGCAACACATTTCGGTTGTTTCAAGTTTGAAACATGGGGATTTGGTCAACAAACATGGGGATACGACTGGCAAGTATCTGGATTTGACCTTTGACAGTGTCTTGTTGTTGTTTTTTTTTCCTGATGTTTTGTTCGATGTTCGACACCCCCAAAAAAGAGCGGATGATATTCACGTCACACATATTTTGGGGGTGAATGTGAAGTGAACATTATCTTTTACCTTACTGGCATCCATGTCTCGAGGATAGGTTGGTGAACGCACGATAACGCGCCAAACTATATGTTTTCAAAAGGGCGCCTCTGTAAATCTCTCTAGGTTTGCGATTTGCTGGAAAGAATGGAAGATGTTTTTTATATTCCAGTGCAAAAGGCCTGATAGTTTGAATGTCTCAACCCCAACCGATGGACCACATGGTATTTACATTGCATGACTATTGCAGTACACTACACACACCACATGACGTTTGAATTGCAGTGCACTGCATTGCATTTTATCGCCTTGCACTACACTGAGTTGCAGTGCATTGCAGGTGTTGCATTGCATTGCATGCAGTACATGTACTGCATTGCCTTACATCAAACAATGTCAGGCTATGTTACCCTGCGTTGCGTTAGATTACCTTCAGATATACATTGTGTTGCGTTACGTCAGGTTACAGTACAATTCAGTACAATACATGTCCATATATGTCCATGCTGTTCGGTGGCACTGCGTTGCGTTGCATTGCGTTGCCCATTTCCCATTCTCGGGACGGCCAGCCTGGAATGTTTCTGGCTCGCCCAGTGGCCCAGTTGTGGCTTTGCCATGGCTAGCTTTGAGACCTACAAAGTAGCAAGGGGATGCAAGGGGCCCTTGTGTCAAAAATAGTTTCATTGATCTTTCTTGATGATTGGAGTTGCTTTTTTTTTAAACAACGAAACTTATGATTTCTGGAAAGCTTTTGGAAAGCTTGGGCCTGGGAGGGCCCGGTTCTCGGAATCACAAGAATGTTTTCTTTTTCACAGAAACTCAATTCAAATTTTCAAAAAGAATGGACAACATATCGTTATTTCTGTTTTTTAAGTAAAAAGTTGAAAAACAAAAACTATCTTGTTCTTAATTTCCCATTTTTTTTGATTTTTGGATGACAAAAGTTGATTCTTTTTTGATTCGGAGAACCAGGACCTCCCGGGCCACAACGCTCCTGAAATCATACATTGAATCGCAACAAAATTGTCACAGATCAACCATATAAATATCTGAAATTTTCCCGTTTTTTTCCCCACGTAGTGAAATCATTAAAGAATCATTAACAAATCAAAAATAGACTTAGTTGTATCATTCTTCGCATAGCTAACTTGTAAAGTCTGAAGGCTGGCTGCCCGACTCTGCTGCGTTTTCGAACGCCAATTCGTGATGCCAGCAGAGCCACTCGCTGTGGGACGTGTGCTAACTGTGGGTCAATCAAAGGGCTCCAAACTTGAGCGTCAACAACTGAGAGCGCTCCGATGAACAGGTGTACATTGTCTTTGACAGACAACATCTTTCATTACTGTCTCTTCAACATGTAACGTGTACAGAGTTGAAATCCAACAGTATCAACATCATATCCGGTTTCTTTTATTTTCAACAAATGTTTGTAGTTATGATGGCTCAATGTTGAATATCAACATAGAGCCAAGAGGCCGTGTTAAGAATCAACATTTTTTCCTGGGCACCAGCATACCGGTTACCCCACATGTATTGGCTCAACATCAGGCCCTGAGCCAACGTTGAAACCAACGTGTGGTACATCCAACACTTTGAGCTGCTGTTGAATTTTCAGTACACACATATATACATACCTACATGCATACATACATACATACATACATACACGCAGACATACACACGGACATGCATATAGACATACATACAGACATACATACAGACATACATATCTACATACCTACCTACATACATAACTACAATCGTTTGTACCATTTTGTACCACATATTAAATATCTAGCATCTCAATCTAGTATCTCATATCTAGTGTCTGTACCTAAAAATGGCAATTAAAGATATGGCTTTGGGCAGCCTGGGGAGTTGCTCAAAATTCATCGCGTTCACCAACAGTCGAAGAAAAGGGGCCTTGTCGAACAACAGTTCTTTTTTGATTTTTGTCGGTCTTTGTCCAGCTCTCGGTCAGCCCCACTCTGTGCAGTTTCCCGTCCTTGTGTTATTATATCGGGTTCTGTTTCGTTTTTTCAATAATACGTGTTCAAGCCATTGCCATGGCAAGACCTTATGGGACGTCTTAACACCTACGACACAGTATCTGGGGGTGAGCAGGATGAACGGGATGGACATCCGTACCAACTTAATAACAACCATTTTTTTTGGCTGCTCACTCGCGTCCCAAAATTTTGACCCGTAGCAATTTCATCCTCTAAGGACAATAAAGTCACCGAGCCGCAACATTGACGCAACAAACTGATAGATTCTGGCAGATCATTGCATCAAGTTCGAGACCGCTTGGTGAGGTGAGATTGGTTGGAGTTCAAAGACGTATGCGTGTTGGTGTGTCAAAAGAGGGCGCCCCAAGCCAGGAGATACATTATTATATATATAAAATTATATATATAATTATATATATATACAATATATATACATTACATATTACATAATTGATGTGCAATTAATCATAGCACAACTGTAGGATTGAGTTTGGAGAATCTTGGATGGATGCGGGATTTTTACATTGCCAGGTTTGATTTGCGGAGGGCATCGAAACATGACCCAAATCTGAGGTCCACAAAATTGCAAAAAAAATGGCAATTTGACCATCTTGACTACCCATGTCCAAATCAAGACCGATGATTTGGGTGAATCGATCAAGACCCAAAAATCGGGGTTTGGATTTGACAGCCAACTAACAATTTGGGTCGTTATTTACAAAATCTTAAGACCCTGTAGACGCTCTTTCATATTCTATCTACATCAGCTCCAACCACTGAAAATTGTGNACAATTTGGGTCGTTATTTACAAAATCTTAAGACCCTGTAGACGCTCTTTCATATTCTATCTACATCAGCTCCAACCACTGAAAATTGTGGAGGGGTCATAGCAATATGATGTATGGCACTCCCAGGTGTCTCAGCTGTGCCCTCCTTAGATGAAACGCCCGGAAGATTTATTTTTCGATCCGGGTCCGCATTTATGAATTCGGTGTCCCCAACACCGGATGAAGATAATTTCCAGGAAGCAACATTACTTGGATTTTGATCCATACAACCGTGTAGATTTCAGAAACTGGAACACATTTTTTCAGATGGATGACCCAACGATTCATTTGTCCAGAGTTTTTACAGGTACCGATTTTCATAACTTGGCACATTCAGAGACCAAATGCCACGGAGGATGATGTTTCTGTTGTGTTATTGTAAGAATTATATACAGCTTAGATCAGCTTTGTATACAATGTTTATCAAGGTTGTCTATCAACCGTTGCAACAGAGACTGCAAAACTTGGGATGGTGAACGCTAAAGTCCCTCAAATCTGTCGCGGAAAAAATTGACCCAATTCTTTTGCTCAAGAAGTGACAAAGTCCTGTCAAAGATCTTCTGAGAGTTCGCAGTGGCCATGTCTCAACAGTTGATCTGCTTGGCGGTTGTGGTGCTGTGTGTGCAAGGCTGTGGGACAGTGGGAGTGAAAGGAATTTGCATGACATGAAATCGATGGGCATCAAGAATCATTCATCACCAAATTGGACAGTTTTATCCGTAAAAGCCTAAAATTGGACGGGTTATAACAATAAGGTGATCCTGAAATATCCAGCAGTGTGCGGGTTCATCAATGTTTCCCTCAACATTGGAAGAGACCCTCATCGGCTTACCATCCCAAAGCTACAGACAGGCGCTGCGCGAGCACCAAAATGTGCATTTGACGGCCGTGGCTACACCGATGCCCGCCGTAATTGACTCACCCTGTTCGCCGCCAGCCATCATCACGATGATCAGCATTATCCTCCTCCATTTCATCATCTTCCATCTCATCCTCATCCAACTATATAATCCTCATCTATCTGATCTCATCCTCATTCACGTCAGTCAGGTTACTGATGGTTACTGTATCGGGTTCTATTGTGTTCTTCCACATTTTCTGTCCATTCTTGTGTCTAGACCTTGTGGGGAGAAGTCAATGCCTTGACACCATACCCCATGGTGAGCGGGAGCATCCAGCCTTGCTGCCCTGTCTCCCAGGGTTTTGACGTGGCCATTCCATGTGTTCAGGACATCAAAGTGACATCACTGAATGGTGGTGACCTGTAGAGGGCATTCCAATGGGTTTCTCGGAAAATCTGGTAGAACCCCAACAGCCCCAACATGTCATGGTTTCACATCCCGATTGAACTGGATGGGATCCGAATCTCCAGGATTTGGAAGTGGCTTCCGAGGGATCAGAGTCTGATGCCAGTCCGAGCAAAGCATTCGGAATTTCAGGGGCTCCAACCAGAGCCTTGGATTGGTGTCACAACTGCTTTCTCTATTTTCCCCGTCGAGTGAGAACCTCATTCTATATCATTCTTGGGTAAAATCTACCTTCATGGGCAACACATTCACTTTGCTTTAGGTGATTTTTAGGTTTACGATAGGATCGATAGGACATCCACTCTTGGTCTGAAATGATCATCCCGGAACTGGGGGAATGACGAATGCTTTTCCTTCAAATCCAAGGAACCCCTTGCCGCGAGAGACTCCGCGGGTTTATTCCGAATACACAGGGGGCCAGACCTGTGAAGAGCCCTGAACGGGCAAATGGATGTCATCTATTTCCCCGTTTAAGGCTCTTCACAGGTCTGGCCCCCTGTATTCATAGTAGACCCGCGGAGTCTCTCGCGGCAAGGGGAAGAGGGTGATGTCATATCTGGAGAATTTTGCAAAGCCATGTCATGAGCAGGCAGAAAGAGATTGATCAGGGTTTGTGTCTCATGTAGTCAGCGGAATTTGCATGAAGTTGCTACTAACTTTCACAATGTTGCGCATTACCAGTATGTTTTTTCTGATCAATGTCCATAATATCCTCCTGTATTATGCGAGTTAGTTGTCTCCTGTATACTTGTAACTGCAATCCGCTGGCGACGCGAATCGTTTTGAGGCGATGCTGCAGCCAGAACTGTACAGTGATCAAAGATCAAAAAAAATTGCACTTCCTACAAAGAGATCAAGAAGTCTAGTTTGGCAAGTTACCCAATTGAGATTATCCCATTTACATGCATATAATTGCATATATATATATATACATACATATATGCATTATATGCGCAATATTATTCAAGAGCCTTCGGCATTCCGCCGGCCCTCTGGCCTTTGGCCGACAGGGCGAAAGCAGGGGTTGTGTAAAGCTGGGTGGTGGAAAAGGTGGTTTGCGTAAAAGGTGGTTTGTCCAAGAGTTGGTTTGTGTAAAATCGAGGTTGTGTAAAAGCGGGTTTTTGTATAAGCTGGTTGGTGTAACAGTGGATGGCTGCAAAAATTGCTTGGTGTAAAAGAGTGTTTGTGTAAAAGCTGGTTAAGTGTAAAAGTTGGTTTGTGTAAGACCGTGGAGATTGAACAGAAAGGAGTCGAGTTGGGAGATGCAAGCGGCATGGCTGTGAGAGTGCATGAGAAGGCCGTGGCAGAGGAAGAGGAGTGGCAGGTGCTTATGGAAAGGGTTGGGCGCAAAAGCGCCAGGTTAGAACTTCTGCCTGGGGGCAGTAAACCATGGAGAAAACAGGGAAAAATGCTTCCCACAGGCCAGAACAGGCAAGAAAACGTGGAGAAAACGTGGAAAAAGGGTGCATCCCAGGGGCGAGCCGGAGGAACGAAAGAAAAGACGGAGAGGAGAGGCGAAAGAAGGATGAAGGAAGAGAACAGAAGATGATGAGGATTATGATGATGAAGATGATGATGGTGATGAGAATGATGATGGTGAGTATTGGGCTGATGAGGATGATGAGCACCGAGACGAGACTTATATATACTTAAACACTTAGAATTGAACTAGACTTAGACTTCTTCGAGGGAAAAGGGGCGGGGGGGGGATAGGGTAGCGAAAACAAAAATCCGTCCAAGAGGAACTTTAGGCAAAGCTACAGATAAGCTAATCCACAAAACACGCCGGCAGGCCGGCGGATTGTTAAATGTGTATAAATTTACATATCGTAGATGTATAATATATGATTGTGTGTATATGTGTATATATATGTATACGGACACACACTTTATCACACTTTTTAATACGCATGTCAAACACATATGTATTTGGATAAGTATATATATATATAACTATAATAAATTATATACATACATACATAAATGCATACAGGAATGTACCTGTATATCATATGCATACACATCTACACAATTACGCACGTATGTATATAAATCTATGCTTACATAGAGTATATACATACAATATCTACATAGAGTATATATACATAGAGTATATACATGGAGTATATACATCATATACTCGTGTCTCCTGTACAGAGTCAAACAGACAGACGAGGGATGGCTGATAGGTCACAAATCATAGCTACTAGACCTGTTCTTTCAGCCGCCTATGGGACCCACTGTCCCAGTTGTGGCTTGGAGGCCGTGGCCGGCGTCGTGTGCCTGACGCGGCTGTATGTCTGAAAGGTGTGATTTGAAGAATTCGTGGTGGAAACAGAGCCACTGCACGCTGTGAATAGCTTCAGCTATTCATAGCGTGCAGTGGCTCAGGCTATGGGTCAACACTAGGCACCAACACATTTGAGCATCAAAAGTTGGGGGTTTGATCACAACAAAAATAGGGGAAATGACCAAAAATTACCACCTAATGAAGAAAGGATGACACGAAACCTGCATGGCAAATGCCAAAATCCCTGAAATCTAGGGTGAAACATTTTGACCCATACCCGCCAACAGAATGGCGCAGAATCGGGGCCAACCGGAACCCCAACGGCGGCCGTATGGAGTTGCAAACGCGGAGAAACGCTTGGTTGAGATTGAGAATGCAAAAGATTTGGCCATTTGACCATCTTGACTACCCGTGCCCAAATCAAGACCGATGATTTGGGTGAATCGATCAAGGCCCAAAAATTGGGCTTTGGATTTGACAAAGCAGGTAGTTTGGGGATGTATCCAACTAACAATTTGGGTCGTTGTTTACAAAATCATATTTTATCGTATTCTATCTACATCAGCTCCAACCACCGAGAATTGTGGAGGGGTCATAGCACAATGATGTATGGCACGCCCAGGTATCTCAGCTGTGCCCTCCTTAGATGAAACACCCGGAAGATTTATTTTTCGATCCGGGTCCAAATTTATGAATTTGATGTCCCCAACACCGGATGAAGATGATTTCCAGGAAACACATGGAAACACAATTTCTTGGATTTTGATCCATACAGCCGTGTAGATTTCAGAAACTGGAACACATATTTTTTAGATGGATGACCCAACAATTTATTCGTCCAGAGTTTTTACAGGTACCGATTTTCATAGCTTGGCACATGCAGAGACCAAATGCCACGGAGGATGTTGTTGTTGTTGTTGTTGTTGTTGTTGTTGTTGTTGTTGTTGTTGTTGTTGTTGTTGTTGTGTTATTGTAGAAACTATATACAGCTTAGATCAGCTTAGTGTACAATGTTTCTCAAGGTTGTCTATCAACCGTTGCAACGGAGACTGCAAAACTTGGGATGGTGAACGCTAAAGTCCCTCAAATCTGTCGCGGAAAAAATGACCCAATCTTTTTGCTCAAGCAGTGACAAAGTCCGTCCAAAGATCTTCTGAGAGGTTCGCATTCAGTTGCCATGAGTCCAAAGTCGATCTGCTTGGCGGTTGTGGTGCTGCTAGTGCAAGGCTGTGGGACAGTGGGAGTGAAAGTAATTTGCATGACATGAAATCGATGTGCATCAAAAATCATTCATCACCAAATCAGACAGCTTTATCCCTAAAACTGGGCGGGGTTTATGTCCAGCAGTGTGCGGTTTTCTTAGTGTTTCCCTTAACATTGGAAGAGACCCTCATCGGCTTACCATGCGGGTTCCTCCCAAAGCCACAGACAGGCGCCGCGCGAGCACCACCATGTGCCTTCGACGGCCGTGGCTACACTGATGCCCGCCATAATTGACTCACCCTGTTCGCCGCCAGCCATCATCACGATGATCAGCATTATCCTCTTCCATCTCATCATCTTCCATCTCATCCTCATCCATCTCATCCTCATCCAACTCATCCTCATCCACATCAGTCAGGTTACTGATGGTTACTGTATCGGGTTCTATTGTGTTCTTCCACATTTTCTGTCCATTGTCGTGTTTAGATCTTGTGGGGACAAGTCAGTGGCTTGACACCATACCCCATGGTGAGCAGGAACATCCAGCCTTGCTGTTTGCCCTGTCTCCCAGGGTTTTGACCTGTGGCCATTCCATGTTTTCAGGACATCAAAGTGACATCACCGAGTGGTCGTCAGCTGGATGCCACGAGTTGCCAAAAGGAAATCGGGGGTGGGAGAAGGTTGTGCCATGCACCAAGGGTGCAGCTCAACACAGCTTGGTGACAGTTGGAAATGTGGTGTTGAAGCCATCAAAACCCGGACATGTTGTAATTGATACAAGCTGATACAAACTGTAGAACTGGGCAGGTTNACAGTTGGAAATGTGGTGTTGAAGCCATCAAAACCCGGACATGTTGTAATTGATACAAGCTGATACAAACTGTAGAACTGGGCAGGTTGGATAGATGGGGTTTTCTACCTTGCCAGGTTTGTTTTTCGTTTGGGTACGGGGAAACGTCCCAAATTTTAGATCTGCTGTCCGCAAGGCGGAGAAAGGTTTGATCTTTTGACCATTTGACCATTTGACCCATGCCCAAATCGAGGCGGAGGGCTGGGTAAATCTATCAAGCCCCCAAACGGGTAGTTTTGGGGGACTCAGCCAACAAAGAATTTGATGATTATAAAGAACAAAAACATCATAATCGGTACATCTCGGTACACATTCTTTGATACTCGATCCACCTCAGCTGCGACCGACCACCGAAAATGGAGAGAAATCATAGCAACATGATTTATCCATCAGCACTGCTACCCATCCCTGCGAGGCGTGTCNGATCCACCTCAGCTGCGACCGACCACCGAAAATGGAGAGAAATCATAGCAACATGATTTATCCATCAGCACTGCTACCCATCCCTGCGAGGCGTGTCAGTTCGAACCAACGTGTGCCTCAGCTGCTCCTTCTTGGGTACACGAAACGACGTGGGAGACGATTGGTATTTCGATTTGGGTCCGGATTCGGTGTCCGTAACACGGGATGAAGAGAATTCCCAGGAAACGCCATGATTCCTGGATTTTGATCCATACAGCCATGTAGATTTCAGAAACGGGAACACACTTTTTCAGATGGATGACCCAACGATTCATTCGTCCAGAGTCTTTACTGGTCCAGATTTTCATAGCTTGGCACATGTCCCAGAGACCAAATGCAACGGTGGATGATGTTTATGTAAAGTTTATGTCGTTTAATTAGGCACATGTCATGGTTGTTTATCAAACATTGCTGTATCTACTTGTATTGCGGATGCGGTAGGCTATCGGCTATCGCAGTAGAGGCAGATGACTTTCTCCTGAAAACACTTGCCCAGTTGATCCCTGTTGGTCCATTTTGAAAGGAGGTGCTACAACCAATTTGTTTGCAAATAGTACATTAAGATATATCCAGTATGATAAGTATGATATGTATTGTGTATATATAATTATATATATAACAACTTATAATATGTATATATATATATATGGATCTAATTGAGTACACAACAAATTCACTAGTTCTTGCCAGCTGGGCACTTTGGAAATGCTCTTCTGCTCAGGGTACAAGTTCGGGTCTAAGTATGGTATGATATGGCATGGCTCAAGCCTATGTTTCTCCTAGGCTTCGCTCTTTTGGTCGGTCTANGCTCTTCTGCTCAGGGTACAAGTTCGGGTCTAAGTATGGTATGATATGGCATGGCTCAAGCCTATGTTTCTCCTAGGCTTCGCTCTTTTGGTCGGTCTATGTTGCCTCACCACCGGGTTGACATTTTGTGAATTCCGTGGTTGACCCACAGCCCCCAGCGGCAGACGTCAGCACGTCCAGGTGAGTTCTTCACGCATTACAACAACTCGCACATGTCGCATGGCGATGGCTGAGATTGGGCTNCAGCCCCCAGCGGCAGACGTCAGCACGTCCAGGTGAGTTCTTCACGCATTACAACAACTCGCACATGTCGCATGGCGATGGCTGAGATTGGGCTTGGGCATGGATGAGATGCAATGTCTTGATGTCTCTCCCGCAAGTTTAGTTCATGTTTTTTGTCACAAAGATACATCATTACATCATGATACATCATGTACATGTTTTGATGCTTGATGATTGAGGCAATCCCTGGTGGTGAAACGTGCCCTTCTGCAAATTGTTCATTGAAGACATGCACCCCCATTGTGAAT
>BGPT01001090.1:46775-63865 GCA_003297045.1 Symbiodinium sp. clade C Y103
CTCATTTGCAAGCTTTGCCACAACACCACGACCATGCTCTACAAGAGAATGGACATGCAGTCTACTGGCTTCAGGGACATTCCACCGCATCAGGCTCGGGGCATTGTTGATACCACTTATATATAGGCATTTGCAAGCACACAATTTGTTTCTCCCCCACAAGTATAACGCAATAACCTTAAATATAATAAACCAGCATAGACCATGGCAGGCTGCAGACTTCTTTCGAAAGGCTGGCCAGATTCAGACTCAGCACGGCAAGTTGGATTGGGGCATGGTGCGTGGGCTTCTTCAAGACAAGCTTGTGGAACAGGAGACCCACCAAACGATTACTAAGGTGCGAGGCAAATTTCTTCCTTTGTCCGTGTACGAGAAGAAAGGGTTCGACACCAAGGTGATCGAGNGTGGAACAGGAGACCCACCAAACGATTACTAAGGTGCGAGGCAAATTTCTTCCTTTGTCCGTGTACGAGAAGAAAGGGTTCGACACCAAGGTGATCGAGGAGACGGCGGAGAAGCAGAAGTCAGATATGTTTGGGTGGGTCTACCGAGTGCCAATCCTGGAGGTGAGCTATTCCAAGATCGAGGAAGAGGTGAGGACTCGGATCCTTGCAGCTGAGCGAAGGATCGGANAGGATCGGAAAACGCAAGGCTGCCAAGAAAGCCGGCAAAGAAGATGAGACTGAGGAGAAGGAAGCTGATGAGGAGATTGACGTGAAGGAATGGCAGTCCATTGACAGCTCTTCTGATGATGAGGGCTGCAAGCACAAAGGGAAGCCTCGTGGCGGCGCAAAAGCCAAAGCCGCTTCCAAGAAATCCAAAGTTTCCAAGGAGCAGCAGGCTGAGGCCAAGAAGGCCAACAACGAGATCCTTGGTGCTGCCAGGAAAGGTCTTCGTCTCCTGGAGCCTGTGTTGAAGGAAGCCAAGAAGGCTTGCAAGTCAGCCAATTGTACCCAGGACTTGAAAGACGAGTCGGATGCCATTGCCAGTGTCGTCAAGGAGTGCAAGAGCATCACCCAGAAGCATCAGCAAGCTTCAAAGGATGGTGTCACCTTGAAGGCTTTGAGCCTTCAGATGCCTCAGATCAAGGAGTTGGCGAAGGCGGTCAAGGCGAAGGCTGAAGCTACCAACAACTTTGCTTCGTGCCTCAGCGCCTTGGGTGATGATGGTCTCATTCAGCTGGCAGAGGCTGCCAAGCGAAGGTCGCAAGCTAGCGACGTGGAGTGAACCTGTCACTTTCTGATAAGTTCGGCCGTGTATATATAGTGTTATTGAACACTGTTTGCCCAATTTGGCTGCCAGCACACTTGCAATGTGCCGACATCCAGTGTCTGNCTTTCTGATAAGTTCGGCCGTGTATATATAGTGTTATTGAACACTGTTTGCCCAATTTGGCTGCCAGCACACTTGCAATGTGCCGACATCCAGTGTCTGAAGTTCTGGAGGCATGTGCATCACATGGGGGAAAATGGTTCTATGTTTGTCACGTGCTTTTCAGACAAACAAAGAATGTTCACTTGAACGATTGTTATATTAAAAAAGGAACTCAGGAAAACAATCTATATTTTGAAATAGCAGGAAAGGCTGTCATGTTGTCAGCGGTTTGGCCGCTTTATTTGAGTTGTTGTTTTTGCAAATTAACAAACATCATTTTTTCAGACATGTCTTGTCATGATGTTCAGCAGTTTGGCCGCTTTAATTGGTTTGATGTTTTTTGGATTGAACAAACATTATGTTATCGAACATGTCTTGTCATGATGTTCAACGGTTTGGCCGCTTTAATTGGTTTGTTGTTTTTTGGATTGAACGACAAACATTATGTTTACAAACATGTCTTGTCATGATGTTTTCAAACAATCATATTGACAGCGGTGTGGCCGCTTTATTCCAACATTTTTTGTCTGCAGTTTTTTGTTGAACAAATGTTGCCATGTTTTTTGAACAAACATATATTGTCGTGTGCTTTTCAACCAAACATGTTGTCAGCGGTTTGGCCGCTTTAATTCTNTTTTTGTTGAACAAATGTTGCCATGTTTTTTGAACAAACATATATTGTCGTGTGCTTTTCAACCAAACATGTTGTCAGCGGTTTGGCCGCTTTAATTCTATATATATGTGATGTCGTTCTCTGTTCAATTTAGTGCCCAGGTGAGTGCTTGAACTTACCACTGGCGTTTTCAAAGATCATTCCNGGCCGCTTTAATTCTATATATATGTGATGTCGTTCTCTGTTCAATTTAGTGCCCAGGTGAGTGCTTGAACTTACCACTGGCGTTTTCAAAGATCATTCCAACCGAATCCAACAAATCCCACATAAGGAAATGACCCCATAAGGGGATGACCCCATAAGGGGATGACACCATAACGGGATGATCCCATGCAGGCAATCAAATCATCAACATAGTCAATCCACCAAAACGTCACAACTTCTGAACATGAAAAAACCCACGGGAAAAACACAATACCTGGATATATATACATACATAATCAGCCACCCCTGCGATGGATTTCCATGCTGCCTGGGACCTTGCACTCAAGGAGGAGCAAGCGTTTTTGGACGCTTGGGAGGAAGCTGAGCGGATGTGCAGACGACAGCGCAAGAAGAGGAAGCCTGCAGAGTCTGACCCTTACCAGGAGTATCTGGACTATATGCGTATTTTTTTTGGGTTGTGTTTATCTCTAAGTCTGTTTGCACCTACTGTATGTTTTAGGGTTGGGTATCTGAGACAATAACGATTGGACAAGTTGTTCAAGACTTATTTGTTCCACAAATATTCCATGCACATCCCATTGAGACTTATACCAACAACATTATCTTAAGATACCAAGACGATACCACCATATACCACCATATACCATCACCATATACCACCCATATACCACCCATATCACCCATATACCACCCATATACCACCCATATACCACCCATATACCACCCATATACCACCCATATACCACCCATATACCACCCATATACCACCATATACCACCATATACCACCATATACCATCACCATATACCACCATATACCACCATATACCACCATATACCGCCATATACCGCCATATACCGCCATATACCACCCATATACCATCCATATACCACCCATGAGCCGGTTATGTAAACATCATCCGAATCCTTGCTGCAGGCTGCAACCAGATCCTGAAGTGGAACCTTCACCTGAAGTGGAACCTTCAGCAGAACCAATGGGAAGTGCACCACAGTATGCAGCTTTGGCCATGGAGCTGCAGGCAGCTGATCTAGAAGATCTAGAACTTCAGGTGGCGCTGGGGGAACAGCTGTCACAAAATCTCACGTGGCTCGGTTGGAGCGATTCACATCTTTGTCTCATTTAAATGTTTCACACAGTTTTGCTGCTTTATGAAAACTGAGGCTTTCAGCTGTTGCATTTTAGNGTGGCTCGGTTGGAGCGATTCACATCTTTGTCTCATTTAAATGTTTCACACAGTTTTGCTGCTTTATGAAAACTGAGGCTTTCAGCTGTTGCATTTTAGATTGGTTTCTTCTCAGCGGCTCTGCCGCTCACCTGTGGTTTTACAATTATACCTTCGTGCAACAATAATGTGATCAGAGCAAACTGGAGACCCTCAAATTGAAACATATTACAGCTGTCCTTACTGAGGATGGACAAGCAGCAGGATATGGACAAGGAAAAGGACTTGGACAAGGAAGTTGACTTGGAGACCCTCAGCCCTGAGGAGAGGCGGCAAAAGAAGAGCGAGACAACACCCTGGCGTTCTGCAAGAGCTTCACTGCCACAATGGGCACAACCGTCATTTGGTTTGATTAATGTTTCGCCAAAAAANGCAAAAGAAGAGCGAGACAACACCCTGGCGTTCTGCAAGAGCTTCACTGCCACAATGGGCACAACCGTCATTTGGTTTGATTAATGTTTCGCCAAAAAAATGTTTCAATCTTGAGGCTTTCGAAAACCCAAACAATGGCCCAGTTATATATTATGTATATTATATATATATATATATGCTGTTCGAATATGGTTGATGCTTAATTAGACTGGGGATCCCCAAGCCCAAGAGTTTATTTAATATGGGGCAGACACATGTAGGGGAACTCCTCATTTTCCAACATGTTTCTGAACATCGCCTTAAGGCCTACAGCTGCTGCGCTAGGTGCAACGGCAAAGGCAATGGCTGCCGGGTCTGGCATGATCAGTGCTTATGATCCCGTAAAAGGATTGAAAAGCAAAATCATGTCGGAGATATGCGGACAGCTGCGGGAAGCTAAAAATGCGACCAAGCCGGAACCGAATCAACCTTCAGTTCCAGAACCTCATGTTAGCCAAGTTCCAGAACCCGCCTTACCTCCTCGACATCTTCGAGAAGTTGCGGAACCCCTCCATGTTCCACAACCCGGTCAGAATGGTAGCCATGCAGATGTTCCAGAACCCAGTCAGACTGGTAGCCCTGCAGATGTTCCAGAACTCGGTCACAATGGTAGCCACGCAGATGTTCCAGAACCCGGTCAGAATGGTAGCGGTGCAGATGTTCCAGAACCCGGTCAGAGTGGTAGCGATGCAGAACCCCCTGCTGAACCAGCTGGTGAACCGGAACCCAGCCAGGACCAGGACCAGTGGCATGACTGGAATAGCATGGACCCGTACCANTGGTAGCGATGCAGAACCCCCTGCTGAACCAGCTGGTGAACCGGAACCCAGCCAGGACCAGGACCAGTGGCATGACTGGAATAGCATGGACCCGTACCAGTGGGATGACTTCCAATGGAATGAGGATGACGAAAGCTGGGGCAATTGGAACGCATGGGGTCGTGAAAGTGAAAACTGGCAAGAATGGGGCTGGACAATGTCCAACCGTGAGCGCTGGGCTTCAGAGCGTGGCTTCAAGAGAAAACGAGGAGGTTCGAACAAGGAGTTCTTCGCACAGAAATACGGCAGGTGGTGAAAAAAAGGTGAGCACGCGGGGAGCGCAGGGGTCTGGTATCAAAGAACGAGCGGTTCTAGAATTTGCCGCTGTAGGCTCCGCTGTAGGCTGTATTCATTTTGTTGAACAAGCCGCTGTAAGCCATTTTCAAAAAGCAAGCGGTTTCATAAGCCGCTGTAGGCAATATTCCTAGAAAGAGCGGTGGTATAAGCCGCTGTATATTTTCTGTTTTGGTCATGTCAACAAAGAGCGACATTCATAGAAAACCCGCCATACTCATTGAATAGCCAAATACATTCATACAAAAAACGGTTCCAAACCTCACTGTATGGGTCATATTCATTTTGTTCTTTTTGCTATAGGAGTGATTNCATACTCATTGAATAGCCAAATACATTCATACAAAAAACGGTTCCAAACCTCACTGTATGGGTCATATTCATTTTGTTCTTTTTGCTATAGGAGTGATTTTCTAAAGGTTAAGCTGTTTCTGTTTGAAGCGGTAAAACCCAAAACCGCTATAAACTACCATCTATCTGTCTATCCATCTATGTGCCTATCTGTCTATCTATTTGTCTGTCTGTCTATCTATCTGTCTATCTGTTTTAGATAGACAGATAGCATCTATGTGCCTATCTGTCTATCTATTTGTCTGTCTGTCTATCTATCTGTCTATCTGTTTATCTATCTGTCTATCTGTCTGTCTATCTATCTGTCTATCTGTTAATCTATCTGTCTATCTTTCTATCTAGCTGTCTATCTGTCTATCTGCCTTCCTGTTTCTCTGTCTGTCTATCTATTTGTATTTCTGTCTATCTGTCTGTCTACTCCCCATCATCATGCTGTTCTGCGGTAGTAGAGCGGTATGACCNTTTCTCTGTCTGTCTATCTATTTGTATTTCTGTCTATCTGTCTGTCTACTCCCCATCATCATGCTGTTCTGCGGTAGTAGAGCGGTATGACCGCTGTAGATAAATACTTTTTAGCAGTAATGCAATGATGTGACCGCTGTGTATATATATATATATACATGACATACAGTTGTTTTGTTGTAGAAGGAAACCATTTGAAAAGTTATTAGCTGCGAACAGCGGTGTTACCAACATTTATTCTCATTTGTTTTAATCCATGTATGCATGTGTGTGTTGGGCAGCCTGTTTCAGCGGTGTGGCCGCTTATATCCCTACTAGAAGTTGTGATGCAGTGTGTATGCGCGAGGATATTCAGGACCAAGAGGTGACCCTCAGGGTATTTAGTGCGCTATGGCATTCCAAGTTGCAAAGATCCCCTATCTCATCCCTGGGGAAGATCAACTCGACTTCCATGACTACTTGCCACAAAAGCAAGTGTTGCGGATACGTTGCGGTGGGTCGAAGTTTCTATAGCTGCGCTGATTCAACGCTTTACTTTTGAAACCACTCATTGGAAATACGTTTACTGTATAATATGGTATACAACTAAATTTAAATACATATACATATATATATATATATATTTGTTTATCTATTTATGTATATCTATCTATCTATGTATTTATATATCTGTTAGGCCTGCTTTTTGAAATTTGTAATTTGTGCAACCCCTCAATGATTGTGGTCTCATCCTTGAACTACAGGATCTACGTTGCAAGTGGCAATGGTATGGGAGCGTACATGAAGTTGCAAGAGATGGAATCCCAAGTGTGTCAGGAATAGCGAGAAGGTTCTCCGTGCTGGGTCGTGCGAATGCCAGAAGTTTGGCCGAACAGCAAGGTGCTCCAGTTGACGATTCAGGACAAGCTACTCCAAGTCACATTGGCATTCACCGGAGAAGACCTGACAGCTTTGAAGTTTCGAGGCAAAAAAACATTCGATGTCATGGAAGAGATTGTCCGTGCTTGGGACTTGAAATTCGGTTTCCCTTTGTGCAGCTTCTCCTTCGTTCACCTGGACAGCCACATTGGAGAGAAAGATTGGAATAAGCCTATCGAGGAAACTCTCGGCATTTGGAAGCCAAAGGCCAAAGCAAGGCCGCGCGCAAAGGCTGATGCAGTGAAGGCTGTGACTGTGAAGAAGCCGGCTGCAAAGAAATAGATGTGCAACTCAGCGGTCCAAAAAAGGATGCGGGGATAGAGCAGTGTGACCGCTTTTTTGTAAAGTTGTTGTTCACTAAACAGAAAGGAAGCGGTGTGACCGCTCACAACATCAGAACACTGCATATGTTATGTTCCCAGATTAAGCGGCAGCCGCTTTATATNGTTGTTGTTCACTAAACAGAAAGGAAGCGGTGTGACCGCTCACAACATCAGAACACTGCATATGTTATGTTCCCAGATTAAGCGGCAGCCGCTTTATATCACCATTTATCAAGTCAACCTGCAACAGTCCATGCTGAAGCATCATGTTGGTTTCGAGTACCAGATTGTCCAAATCAATTTCTGCCCATATTTAAATATACGTTAATAATCATATATATATATATATAATACATATTTATAATTAGATGTTTGCATAAATAATGAAATGCACATGTTGCATACAAAACAACGGTGTTGGTTTCAATGGGAGTGCCATGCCAAAGCGCAAGGTAGATGATTATNTAGATGTTTGCATAAATAATGAAATGCACATGTTGCATACAAAACAACGGTGTTGGTTTCAATGGGAGTGCCATGCCAAAGCGCAAGGTAGATGATTATTTCAAATGCTATGGTATCCCTGGAGTCAATGACGCTGCTGTCCGTCGCGTGATCCAAAGATTCCAAGATGAAAAAGAAACTGAGCAGAGTGCACCAACTTTCGCTAGAAGGTTTCAACATCTAGAAAATGTTTTACTTTGCCACGAAGAAAGCGGCATTTACACTTTGAATCTGCAAGTTTATATGGATATCTTGGCAAAAAATCGCCCAACATGGAACGTTTCTTCCGAGAAACGCTGGTGGCAGAACATTCTGGCAAAGAATCAATTTCTGGATGTTTATACGCAGACGAGGCAGTACCTGGCAATATCATTGCCCCAGACAATCGTCGACGTTCATGGTGTTTTTACTTTGCCTGGGATTGCTGGATCCCATATAGAAGTGATGTTCTTTGGTTGCCCTTGGCGAGCATCCGAAATGATATTGTGGATCGTTTGGCAGGTGGGCTGCCTGAAGCCTTCAAAGTCGTCATGCAACAATGCTTGCCTTTCTTCTCTGGCCTTGTTGTTGCAGAAAGCTTGATCGTGACTTCGCCCCTAAGTCTGCTGGCAGACGAAGATGGCCTAAAGAAGCTAGTTTCCCACAAGGGATCGAGTGGCATCAGGCCATGCATTTCTTGTGGCAATTGCATTGCCAAGGGCCGCAGTGCCGCTGGATACTACTCAATTGACCACAGTGACTTCAGCGACTTCACATTGCAAGATGATGACACTACCCGAAACACTTTCGAGCACCTCAAGCATGAAAATTCCACTGCCGCTTCCTTGGACGAGGCAGAGAAACTCAGCGGCTGGAAACTGAATGAACATTCGTGGGTTTGGGATGATCGCCTCTGGAATCTGTTGAGGCCGTCGCGCGTGGTTTACGATGCAATGCATTGCATCTGGGGCAATGGCATTGCATGTTTGGAGCTAGGTTTATTTTGGCAGGCAGCATCTCGGAATGGCGTTCATCGTGCAGACCTTGTTGCGTTTTTGCGCTCCAATTGGGAGCAAAGCTTGCAAATAGGCTACTTGCCTACAGGACTTGCCAGCTTAGCAGGTCCAAAGCTTCTCAAAGATGATGGCTCCGATTACCGCGGTGATTCAAATCAAACACTTGAACTGATGGTACTTATGTCTTACTTCGCTCAGGAAGCTTTGTCTGACATTGAAGAATTGCAAAGCAATATTGCATCCCTTGCTGCTCTCAACCGGGTCTGCATTGCAGTTCTCAATGCGAAGTTTCATCCTGAACAATGCCCAGGTTTGCTGGCTCTTCAAGAAGAACATTTGAGACTCTTCAAGGCATGTTACACGGCTGAACGATGCAGGCCCAAACATCACTACAGCTTGCATATTGAAAGACAGGTTGCAACTTTTCAGATGCTGATGGACACATGGCCAACCGAAAGGAAGCACAAGGTATTCAAATCAGATCTTGCACCAAGAATCAAGCGGCTCGACCGCTTTGAACGAAGCATCATGATGCGATGGATTGAGCATGATCTCGCCATTCTCGCCCGAAACAACTTTCTGAATCATTTGCAACAGCCATTGAAAGAAGAGAAACCTGGCCTGAAGTTTGGTAAAGGTGCATACAGCAATGGCTGCACCCTTCATGCCAACAATGTGCTGATGTTCAAAGATGGTGATGTGTGGCAGGCATTTTTGGTCGTTACCTGCTTCTCCTCAAAAGAAGGACTTGGTGTGATCGGGCAGGAGATGCAGCTCGTGGAGTCTGACCAATGGATGTCCTGGAGCAAATGGATTTTGACAGAAGAATTTGCGCCGTTTACTTTCGCAGAAGCGAGCCAAACCCTCAGAACATCATTTTTGTCCAAGGCAAATGATGGATCGATGTTGCTGTTGCGATAAAAAAAGCTGCTGAAAGCTTTTGTGGCTGTCATGAGTCATGCCTGCATACAGCGACCATGGTATATTGAAGTGCATAATCAAAAAACCATTTAACTACAAAATCAGCGGTGTGACCGCTATATAGAATTCATGTGAACCAAAAAAAAAAATAGCGGTGTGACCGCTGAATTTCATGTTGACAATAAAAGATATAGCGGTGTGACCGCTCAAATTCATGAAGTAATCAAAAAAGACAAGCAAATAATTTAAAAATCATCAAAAAGAAAGAAAATTGCAAGCAAACATGTTACCAAAACAAAACAAAAACAGAAGCACATTTTTCACGAAAAACGAGAAACAGCTAACTTTTTCTATCTCTTAGGTTAACTTTTTGGTATAACTAGTTATAAGCCCAAGAAGCACCATAGCAGTGTCTGATTCCGAAGATTTAGATCGTGCAACAAATCGATCAATCCCCTCATTGAAAAGGTCGCACAAAACTATCCAACGGTCAGAGCAGGCTTGCCGCAGTGCATCAAAAGAGTCACAATAGTCATATTGGTATCTGATGGAGTGTTGCCAGTGCATAAATCTGAAATGATCGAAGTCTGAGAGTTGCGGTTCACATGCTGCACAATTAGCTGGCTTCGAATCATAGGCCTCAATGAACCCACTCATCGTAGTGGCGCCATGCGCACTGTCAATTGTAAAAACTGTCAGTGCACTGCCAAAACTCATATTTTGTCTTGTTGCTGCAATTGCAATGCACCAGTACTTGATGCTCGTGCTCCAGCTCCAAAGGGCCCGAGGGACCTTGGCCTTTTCTAGTTGTCTGGGCCTTCCTCCTCCATGGGGATGACTTCCGTTGGAGTAGGTGGTGCAGGCACTTGGATGTTGACTCCAAGGGACACTAGGCAAGTCCTCAGCACTGATTGCATTTGCTCTTCGATCTTTTTCTCCTCCTCTCCATCTCCATCGCTGGTCAAATCCTCCACTTCGCAAGGAACAATCGGTGGCGTGGCAGCTGCTAGCGCTTGGGGAGATGTCTTTGATGTCAGTCCCTGTATGGTACTTCTGTAGGTCTCGACATCCACTCTTGCTTTTGTAATCACCTCTTGGAAAGCTGCTTGTTGCTGTCGATAATCCTGCAACTGCCCTCTCCAAACATTGACTGCTTCCGTCAAATGATTTGCCCATCTCTGTCGGTGGGCCTTTTTTGCCTCCAGCGCATCCGTCAGCGTTTTGTGCGCCTTGTCCATTGCTGTGGTGGTTGAATGCAAACTTTTGGTAACTGTGCGCACAGTTTCTTTTTCCACCCTTTCGATGAAGTCCTTGGACTCCTGCGGCATCTGTGCAGCGTCTGGATATGCTTGTTTCAGCAATCTGACTGCCTCTTGATCCCTCGCAAGGGTGGATGAGCTCGCATTGGTCCCTGTCTGGGTCATTGAGTTTGCTCCTTCGAGCGAAGGCCATGGCGGAAGAGGTTTTGTCAGGGGTGCAGAGGGGGATGCCGCAGTATCTCCTTTCGCTGCATTCTTCCCCTCTTTGTCTTTGCCCTTGCCTTTCCCACCTTTCCTTGCTCTCGGGCTTCTCGAACCAGTCTCTCCAGCTTGACTCACAAATCTGCTTCGTGACTGTGAACGCTCTCTTTCCCAGTTCCAGGATTCTCCTTGATCTTTCCACGGTTCTTCCCATTGGTCCCACGAATCTTCGTGGTAGTTCTGGGATTTGGGTTGCGTGCTGTGTCGTACACCGGTCGTCCAGTGTGACTTGCAAAGCACACACTTGAGTGCTATCTTTTTGTTGATTCTGTTGCATGTAATGCATCTCCAAGGATACAGTTCTTGCGCCATGTCGATATGGCGTTGGAGAAGGGTCAGGAATCTTTTGTCTCTGGAGTGATGGTTTGACAGAATATACTTGATCTTCAGAAGTGCACGCCTTCCTAATATCGTATGTCCTGTACGATGTAAAAACCAACTCCTTCTTGCCGAAGATCTCCTCCTTCTCAATTTTCGTCTCAAATTCAAAATGTTTTGCGGAATCTTGAAAGATGTCAAAGGCAATCACAAAGATCAGTAAGATCAAAAAGACCGAGCACATCAAATGTCAATTCCAATAATCTGACGAAGATAAATCGATCCGCCAAAAAATTGAACAAATGAGTCGCCACTGATCAATTTTCGGTGTCGGCCACCGCAGAGCCAATGAGCAAATTAGACAAATGTAAGAAAAGGAGACAAGAATTCAGCCCAGTTAAGTGCAGTGAAAGCAGTCCCAATTTCACAAATGTATTTCACACAAAGCAAATACCTGAAATAGCACCAGCGCGAAGCAGTTAAGTGCCCAGTCAGTGTTCGAATTGAAAATAAGCCCAAATACAAAGACGATCTCAAGGAACAGGTCGAACTTGAGGACAAAGTCAATGAGATGTGCCACAGGACAGGGTTTTGAAGGTTTACCCTTAACCTCAAGACTCCAAAAGGCCACTTCGAAGTTCACAGCAACGATATATGGCCCGCGGACTCTGGATCAATGTCCGCTAAGGTTTGGACACACGGGGGGGGGGGCTTGATCCAAACCTTTATGTACAGTGAAACCTATAAACAACACCCCCCGCCGCCCGCAGTTTCAGCGGAGGACGGAAGATGAAGAACAGCTCCAAAGACCTGGGCGGAGCTGGCATAGAAACACTGTCAACCACTAACTACCGGATGTGCTGTGTATTTGGTCTCAACCGATGCGTAAAGCAAAAGTTTCGGATGCACACTTTTCGGTCATCGGCACCGGGCATGTGACAGCAAGACAAAAGCAATCTGGCCTGGTTTCCACCAAGGCATGGGAGCTTTAACGCTCCAAACATCTGCCAAGGAAAATGGAAACATTCAGAAAAGGCCATTGAAAATGCGTCTACTGTACACAGGCCAATGCAAAGAGGTTTGATCGGATGCTATCTGTAATCAATGAGAACCACTCGGAAAGCAAAAGTTTTAAGCGTTTCAAATGGACACATGTGGTACAAATGCAACTGAGTTCATCCAGGGTTCGGATCCGCTCAATGGCCACACCTTCCGGCTGGCATAGACAACTCTACAAGCCTACGCCTACCATGGGATGTAGTTTACAGTTCCATCTGCCAAAGTCTGGCGTGTGTGGGGCATCCCATTCACCTCAATGTATTCTTCGTGCACGATTGGCACGCTTGGCAAAAGCACCGGATCAGGTTCATTGGCTGGTTCAGCAGCAGGTCCAGTATCCATGACGCTCCCATTGCCATCCACCACCTCGATGTCCACGGTAGTTGGGGCACTCAAATGAGCGATGGCCATACTGACCACAATTCCAACACTCTACAACCTGCTGGAAGGCTGGCCTCTTTCCGCCTTTGCCCTTGCCTTTCTCACGTCGAGCGAACGGATCAAAATCACGATGAACACCTTCACGGCCTTGGGTGTGTTCACGACTTCGAGCAAGGGGAAACTGTGCCACATCGCTCGCCGTAGCCTCCTCTTCATGGCTATGGTCGAGGCCATTGATATTGTGGTATTGTTCCTTCCATTGCCTCTTGCCGAAGTCAACAAGGCCGAAGAAGCAATCTGGGCGGTCTTTTGGTCAATTGGCAAAACAGACCCAGCCCATCCGTTGCAGCAACGGCTCAGGTTCCCCTCGAGCTTTCAGAATCTCGGTGGTGAGCACCGCGAACTGAGCCAATGAAAAGAACCTGGCATAATGTGCCACGACTGCCTCCTCGTCACATCAAGGGGCTTCCTCACATCGCGGTCAAAGTCCGGCATGAAAACCAGTCTAGTGCTGACACATGTTCCCAGCTGCTTCAAGCGACTTTCTCTAGATTGGCCAAAGTCAGGAGAGATGCACTTGGCAATCAGTTCCAAGTAGTCGCAACAATCTGGGGTAATTGCGCCACCGCGTTGTTGAAAAGGTAATAGGGGTCCCTTTCCATTCTGTCCCTGATGCTTGTGAGGCCGAGTTTGGCATACCTTCCGGCATGCGTGGTTGCAGCATCCCTGACATTGCCAAAGTTGCTCCGTCCAGCACGCCTTTGATCTGCCTTCACCCGGTCCGACACTCTCTGGCCTTGAGGTTGTTTTTCGAAATCGATCTTGTCAAGGGCGAAGATCCCGTTTGTGGCCTTGGCCGCCCTTTCCAGGCGGCATACCTCAGTTGCAATTCTGCCATCGGTCCAACCCACCAGCCATTTGAAGCAGCTCTGACACTTGTGAATTCCTTCGATGTTGTTGGCATTGCAAAAGTGGCATGCGACTAGCTTTTGTTCAAGTTTGCGATTGAAGATGTAGTCCTCAGCATTCCTTGATTTTCCACCGGCCTTCCCTTCCGGGTAGCTTCCTCTTCCCTTGCCTCTGCCTCTGCCCTTTCCCTGTCGAATGGTCTGAGCCAGTGACAAAGCACCAAAGTAGCACGACCGGAGGTTGATGTTGTCAATGATGAGCCCATCTTTGCCCTCTCGGCGTCGCTGCAATGCCCAGACCCCTGGAACGACCTAAAAAATAGATGTACCAGCACACGCTCTAAAAAATAGAGCTAGCCGATCTAAAAAAATTAGCTGCTCAAAGCGGATGTTTTGAACACATGGGCATTGGTTTCAATGCACAAAGTTTCACACTGGTCTTGCTGACCTTCGAAGCGCAAAAAATAAACAAGCCTTCAGAATACTAAAGGAAGGCTTGGGTATCAGATACACTATCCATATATACATGTCGATTCATATTTCTGCATATATGCGTGTATGTAGGTAGATAAATATAGCATAAGAAACAAGTACATTTTTATATATATATATATTCGTGTCTTGAACCCCCATGAAAGCAACAGGTTGTAAGATTTGGAACCTGCAGGCATACATTGATGTGTGTGCCAAACCCTTTTTGCGTTTCAGCACCATCCTTGTTTTCGGGGTTTTGAAATCTGATGCCAAACAAGTCCAAATGTGAGGCCAGGACACTTTCTGTTTGGGATTTGCCATGCCAATTTCACCAAACGTACTGTACTACCTTGGACCAGTGGGTCCTCTATGGGGTAGGTCTAGGTTATTGAAGTCATAAAATACATGAAAATAATTTTATAAATATTTGATACTGCAACGGTGTTGCCTTTTGTTTTTCTGGGCTTTCCATGTTTTCCATTTTTTCAGTAAATTTCTTCAAGGTTGCTCGCAGGACATCCGTGTTGAACACGATGGGCACGACTAACTTTTTCAAGAGTGGTTTGATTGTTTTTTTTTTCTAAGGTGCTTTCTTTTCTTACTGTATATCGCAAGGACAACGCATGAAAAACGATTGCTTACGTAAAACGCTAAATGATAATTGAAATTTCATTTTTTCTATTTTTATATAATTTTGTTATATTTTATTGATATGCTTTCCACCTGGCAAGAGCAAAAGACAGGACATATGTCAAATTTTTGTGTCAAGTGTCACAAGTAAACACAGGTAAACATGTGTCAGAATACCCTGGCCTCGAAACATTGCCATCCAACCTCAGGTGAAGCAAGTGGAGTTGGAATTCTGTTATGTAAGATTTTGCAGATTCTCGTAGCATTCACAAACACAACTATCAAATATGTTCCTGAGCTTGGCCTGCAAGGACAACTGTTTTTATCCAAGAACCCTTTACTGATGTGAGATCAAACACATGATGCTTGACATGTGTTGAAAATCTAATTTGCAGCACTTGCCAAAGATTGGGGAGACAAAAGTCCTCCATGTCTGTAGTGCAACTCACTGCTACGTCCGTCGACCGTGTTCACACTCTGTTTTCAGTGAGTGTGTAGACGCAGCCGCAGAAACTCCGATGCAAAAGTCTGGGCAACACTTGACCCAAATTATGGAGTGTAGGTACCTGACTCCTCTAGCAGGTCCTTCCTCCCTGTGAAACTTCGGCCATCTTCACTTCCAATGACCAGTTGCTCACCTGACAATTGTTCCCTGGATGGGCAATCTTTGGCCAGGTGAAAGAAGCACGCTCTGTTTGTCCATATCTGCAATGGCTTGCATGTGGGGCCAGCAAATGCTCCAAGGTAGGTCTTCACGCGAAGAGCTTTCACAAATNGTCCATATCTGCAATGGCTTGCATGTGGGGCCAGCAAATGCTCCAAGGTAGGTCTTCACGCGAAGAGCTTTCACAAATGACAACACTGACCTCATAGGAAGACACTTGTGCAAACACGAGTTGTCCGGCTGCTCCAGGCAAACCCTGACGCCAATCACACATGACACAAGGAACATGATGGCTGCTACTTGCATGTGGCTATTGCCAGTCCTCACAAATGTTCTTGTTGTGTCTCCCCACCATTGATTCCAGTAGACCTTTGGCTTTGCGCCAAACACAAGATGACAAATGATGAACATGGTGGTCCAAGCCAACAAAGACCATGTTCACATATGCTCATGAGCATATCCATCCAGAGAAGAAGGCCACATATGTCAAGACAACTGTGCATATGTGAATGGATGATGTCGAACCCGGCTCCTGCAAAGCCTGCTTTGATCATCTCCTTGGTCAAGTTGGCTATGCCACACCAGTATTCAACAAAGTGATGCAAGGGCTGCGAACCCTGGAGCCTGTTGNCCTTGGTCAAGTTGGCTATGCCACACCAGTATTCAACAAAGTGATGCAAGGGCTGCGAACCCTGGAGCCTGTTGGCAAAAGCCCGCTGACAAATGTAACGGGCTGCAATTTTTTTTGTGTAAAAACCTGTGCTTGTTATAAGGGCACATTTCCAAAACCCAAGCCATTCTTTAAGCGATTTGAACATCCCACCATTCTGTTCTTATATTTTGGGTGGGGCGACCCCTCCCCCTAATTTCAACAGGGATCTATATAGACTCATGGGCATAGACATCATTACATATATTAGTTTATGCAGACATGATTTTACACAGAAATTCCTAAATACAGCAAAAAAAATACACATAGATCCTCACACATATACAAATGGTTGTGTCTACAAACAACACTGTTTCTTTTGCATCTCGTTGATTGTCTCTTCCTGTGGAAGGGCTCACTCTTCGGGAAGGTGGGGCAAGGTTCTCTCTGCCATGGTCTTCATTTCAGCCTTCCTCTGCTTGTACTTGTTTGTTGTTTTGTGTGTGGGCAGATTGCCTCTCTTGGAAAGGTGTTTTAAAAAAGTGTTTGAAACAATGTCCTTTACTCCTTCAGATCTCTATGACTAAATGATTGTGTTGTTGTTGTTGTTGTTGTTGCTTGGGTGGCAGGGCTGCTTTCTTGGGATAGGTCGCCAAGGCCAAGGATTTTCTATCAAGTCGGTGTTTCCCATATACAAGCCATGTCTTGTATCTACTTGCTGTTGTTGGGATAGAGGGGTGTGCTCTTTGGCATTTCTTCTATCTATTTATTGTTGCTGGGTTAAAGGGGTTGCTGTCCTCCTAATCGTGGGTTTTCTTGCTTCCCTTTCTGCACTCATCCGTTTTATTGCTGAAGTGAAAAGGCTGACCCTTTAGCAAGGATGAGGCAAAAAAATAACTTCCCTTCTTGGTTTCAGTATGATTATATCTTCTTGTCTTGGAGGGTTGCCAGGGCTGGCTGGGGCTCTTGTCCGAAGGTAGGCCGCGCCTTCTCTCATACGCTCAGTTTCCTGCACTTGTACTGCTTAGTTAGTAT
>BGPT01001090.1:63884-101637 GCA_003297045.1 Symbiodinium sp. clade C Y103
GTGGATCACTGTTTCACAGTTGGATTGGACCCACTCTTTCGCATTCTTAAACTTAGTGGCAGTGGCCTCTGAGGGCTGGAGTGGCTGCGATTGTTCCTACGAGTGTCCATTTTCAAAAAATGATCAGGGTTGCTGCATGCGCAAATGTGGATCAGAAACCCGTCATTCTATACATAAAGGTCCCCTCCACATATATACATATACATATGTATTTATATATATATATATATACATGTAAACAGAAATAGTTTTTTTTTATGTAATAATACTTTGGTACTTTACTCTGATGTAGTACTTAAGTGCTTCATTTTCATGTTTTTATAGAAAGTTGTTTGCTATACCTTGCAATATATACCAACCAGCAGGGTGTGTAAGATTGTCCATGAACACGTTTGATGAAGTCGCCGAAGATGGGAAGTATACACCAAAGATTGGGACTGTTGAAGCATCAACCTGCCCTGGCTGGGTTGAACTTATTCATGGAATTTATTTGGACCCACCATGATGGAACATGATGGAACCCCCTTTCCCATACTACTCTCAAGGGGAACCTGGAAGAGTCCCATAGAGTTTGTGGGAAGCTCGTGGGAATAGGGGTAACATCATTGGGGTCTATACCTGGGAGGATGAGATCAAAGGATTCGTACTTGTCAGAGCTCAATCCACAAATCCGTCAAACATTGGGATTCAACTGCTAATCTAACTTGGCAACGGGAAAAATGAACACTTTTCAGTAGCTAGTAGGTAAATCATTGTCTGTTTTTTTTCAATGATTTCCCACCACCATGTTGGTCTACAAGACGGTATTTGTTGAGGCAGCCTTTTGCAACATGTTGGAGCAGTCTCAAACTGCAAACATATGTTATTTGGTTTATATATTAGTTCAATAGAATATTCAATTGCAGTACCTCTGAATCATGGATTTGTTATGATTTGTTCATACCATTTGAATTCAGTTCAGGGCCAGGAGCCAAGTAGAGAGCATGACATTCAGTTCATGGTTGGTATAAATTGGCTCAGAGAATCGCCTTAAGAGACACGTTGGAAAATTTAAGGCGTTGGATCAGCTCCTGGTTTTTGTAGTGGTTTCCTAAAATGGTGGTACCCCCAAATCATCAAATTTACCATCTGGTAATTAAACGTAGCTATTGAACATGGCCATTTATAGTGGATTTTCCCACTAAAAATACGGTGATTTCCCATAGTTATGTTAGTTTACAAGAGGGTAAATTTGATGTTCCATGATTTAAACTTTAACCATCCACTTTGGGGATTCCCCATTAAAAACGAAAAAACCATACGGATCTCCCCGGTCGTCCCCCATTGCTGATTACCCATCCGCTTTTCATGTCGTGGAGCGCGTTATCCTTGGGGTATGTTGATTCTACCCTCCGGTAAACTAATATAGCTATGGAAAATGGCCCATGTATACAAGATTCAGCCATTCAAATGGAGATGTTCAATTGTGTTAGTTTACCAGAGGGTATATTTGATATTTCAATATATTTCAATATATTTCATATACCTTTGCCCCATTCGGTGGATATCCCAGCTGCCGCAGGCTTTTGCACAGGCTGGAGATTGACCGTTTGCCGTTTTTCAGCATGGTCAAGTGGAGACCTTGATATAGCCAGATACCAATCGTGTTGTTTTCATCACTAAAAAATTAGAGCTTTTGGCCAGGAGGGTTTCACAGGCGATTCCCCTATGAATCTGTTTTTTGCATCGTAGGAGTCGATCAATGTTTTGCTGCCTACTGAGACTTGTTTCAATTTGTCCGTTTTTGTTGTTTGTTCAAAATACCGTCTATTCATTCTGAACAGTCAAGGAGATTTTGTCAGGTGGAACGTATATTCTGCACAATGCTCCAACCATTGGAACGTGATGGACAGCGTATATGTTCAAGTGTTGATATCAAGTTGCTGGGTCAATGGAAAGTGTGTACCCAGGAACTCAGGAAACGATGTGTTTTTGTTTCCTGGAAGTGTAAGGGTGTCAATTGGTGTCCTGCAAATTTAAACAAATCTCGGAGAGAAACTCCTCCACTGACTGATCACTTTTCTTTTCCGACTGAATCACTGGCAGTCCAGCGTTTTTACCTCTTGACATACACAGTACGTACATTACAATATATCATGATATATTTCGATATGCTGCAATATACTTATATAGATATGTATCAAGAAATCAATAAATGTATGTATATGATTGTATATCTATGTTCATCATGCATATCCTGTGTCCACTCATCTTTAAACCATGCGAGGCTTGGTGGTTCCGAAGCCATTGAGCCACTGGGCACGACGATGGACCCTGCCAAACACCGGGAGACATTTGGGACATCTCTCCTCCAGAGTGATGCACAACGTGTGCCCTCTGGTAATCAAACATGGCAATTGGAATTCCACTATTTATAGATGATTTTCCCAGCTAGAAACCTCCATTTAGTTCGGGGATTTCCAATTGCCACGTTTGATTACCGGAGGGTAGGAAGTTTCACGAGGAAAACCATGACAAACACTCCAGTGGTTGGTGGTATGGTTTGTGATAGTAGACGAACAGTTAGATAGGCCGACAGACCAACCAGTGCAGTCAAGCCAGCCAAGAACCGAATTCCGCACCCAGTAAAGTAAAGTTGAATTTTGGGGGTCGGGACGCAACTACATTGTCATCCAGGAGTAGATAGAATATCAAAATTTCAAAAATATATAACATTATTATCTCACGATAAAAAACAACATGTTCTATCATGTTCTATCTAGTTCAGGATGGCTCTAGTATGCTATAGTTATATTCAGAGGAGCCCGCTCCCCCGCGGGAAAGTGCTGTCAGGCCATTCTGCGAGCTTCATGCTGCTGTTGGGGATGCCAAGATCACCTCTGGTGCTATCGCAGACCTGGGGGCAGCAGGCAGAGGGCCATTTGGTTTACGCCAGGAGCTACCAACGGAATGCAGCGAAATGGCCCTTGTTATTGGGCTCAGAGACATATATTTATATATATATATACATTATTAGAATTATTATCATATAGTATAGCATTATATTTTGATATTATTCCAGATGCTACTGCAGCGGAGTGGGGCAACTACCCCCAAAGGTGCATGATCGCTTGAAATATCATGCCATCGTGAGTAGTTATGGGTCAAGCTCTCAAGATCTCCTAATTCATTCAGACCCAGTACTATGTGATCTGAGTCTTGTTGTGCTCCCTGCGTTTTTTTAAAATCTTAACCAGTTTTTGCACTGACAGGAAACAGGTGAGTGGTCAGGGGATACACATTGAAGGCCACCAAGTTTCCATCATGTTTTTTGTCTTGCTGTTTGTGATATCATCCAGAAAGGTATCATGTAAAGGCCAACAGCGGCAAGTTTGAAAGCCAGACTCTCATTTGGGCAGGCCTTTTTTCGGTGGCCACCATTTTTTTAGTCTTCAGGGGATAGGGAGGGTATTTAAAGACAGAAGAGACGTATATATCGCCGGACTTCTACTTAGAACAAATTTTGGAAAAAATATTGTTTTTCAAAACACAAGGAAAAAGCTCTACTTAGAACAAGGATACTTAGAACAAAACCAATACTTAGAACAAAAAAAACATCATGCTTCATATAAGATTTCTGGTACACAATGCCAGTCAAAACGTNCCAGTCAAAACGTGGCTTTTGGCCCCCAGATTAGGACCCGCTGCCTGCAAATACTTCAAAGTCAGGGACATGGAACCCGTGGCAAAGGTTTTTATAGGCCTGCTTTTGGAACAAAACCCCGTTTTTTTTCTATATATATATATAGAAATAAAATATACACATGTTAAAACCTGGAATATGTTGTCATCAGACAACCAACGGCCCACTAAAGCACAATCCTTTCGGGAANNNATAGAAATAAAATATACACATGTTAAAACCTGGAATATGTTGTCATCAGACAACCAACGGCCCACTAAAGCACAATCCTTTCGGGAAAACCCAGGGGGACAATGATTCAGGGTTTTTGGTATACTTAAAGTTTGTTCTAAGTATGGGTTCCACAAGCTGGGGAGTGTATGCCATGGAACCAGTGGCAAAACAACTTTTTNNNCTGAAATTCTACCATTAGAACAGAAAAACTCATACTTAGAACTGTATCGAAACCCTTACTTAGAACAAACTTACTTAGAACAAATGTGGTCATTTTTTTTGTTCTAAGTATGGGGTCAAAAAAAAAATCCCCTGACATTTTGGAAAAAAATCTTTGTTCTAAGTACTTGTCCGTCGCTATATAGTGCTTCAAGGGTTCAGGGGCTCGGCTACAAGCATGGTCAATGAATCCTAAACTGGTTGGAAGAGCAGCACGCGGTAGTTTGCGAAGGGCAGATGTGGCAAATATAAAAGATATCAGTTCTTGGTGGCAGATTTTGCAGATACGGCAGATGTGGCGGATATGACAGATTCGGCTACGCCATTTGTGGGAAATGTGTGATACTGTACCTCAAATTTGATAGAAACATCAATCCCCAGGGGATGCAGGTTGACTGGTAATTTTTATAGGAGTAACATGGAGCAACCATCTGATTATAAAGTTGCCTTCAATTAGCCAGAAGATTTGTGGGTAGCCAATTGACCATAGATGGGTCAGGATGTTGTGACTGCGTTTTTGCTTCGAAGCATCACTACCGTAGATGGACGAAATATTCAAACCCTCTCCATTGAATACACCCCCCTCACCCCCAAATTTCAATGTTGATGTGACTTGAGGTGCATGCCCCCCGAATGGACGAAAGAAATCAAGCCCCTACTGTAACATCAAATTGCTACCATGCGCGCTGGAACATTGAGATTTGGTGTTGGGGGGGGTTCAACCGACAGTGTGTGCCAGGGTTTGAATATTTTGTCCATCTACTGTAGGATCCACTATCAGTGGTTTGTACACTTGTACAGTACAAAATATTCAAAATGGGGTACCCAGGAGTAACCCCTTCCTGGGTGGAGACAAAACATTTTGATGGGGAAACTGATGAGAATCTCTTGCATCCAGGGTGCTCTTTTTCAGAGTACACGTATGACGGATCAAGTCCAGTCAACTTTTTTGACCGTCCCAACACACAAAGCAAACTCTTCAAAATTCACTCTAGTTTGCGTGGATACGCATCACCAGCCAAGCAATCGCTAAGCATCTTCTGTGTGCGAAGCAGAGGGTGTGGAGTTCAAGTGTAAGACAACGAATGCAAAAGCTACTGTATCCTGGGTGCTGGTATGTGGGTTTGTCATGATTTGGCTGAACATTGAGTATCCCCAAAAACAAATTTGTTGCCATTTTTCATGGTGCAAATGATGATTCACCAGTGGATTAAGGGTAGCCTAGGTTTAGACATCCATATGGGGTTGGCTCAAAATGGTGATGGAGTTCCAGGATCTCACTAGTTTTTCAGCGGCAACAATATCCAAAAACCCGGCCACGGCACGTTTTGCCAGATTCTGCTTTACGTTTGAGTACGGATGCAACCGATGCAACCCGGCGCCCATGATGTGCCGCCTTGGCCATTTGGAACCGGTGGATTGTGTATGCTGCCAGCGGGGATTCATCAAACTGAAGCCGGCACCGTGGCTCAGGTGATGACTCGTCCGCGGCCCAGCACATGCCCTGCCTGCACACAAAACTCGCACCCGAATCTTGATGCATTGCAATCATCCGCAGACATGGCCACCAGGTCTTCATTGCAACTGGCGGCGCCGGAAGCAAGAAGAGCCGCAAATCACGGCTCGGGGGCACAGGGGAGGGTTTGTGGAACGCATCGGGGACTAGCACCTTCGTAAGAATAATTCTTCGTGGTTATATACATTGGTTGCAACCAGGTTTTTTCAATTTCTAAAGCCACACGCGGAATAAGCGCATCTGAAGTTCCCCTTGTCTTGCAAGCAAACAAACATTTAGGTTCGTAATTCTCTTGTTCAATCTTTGAGCGCATGCTAAGAACAAAAGATGCTTTGCTTTTTGAAATATTTTCTGCAAATTTGATCAAATTTGTTAATAGTTTCCGCCTCCAATGATGTCGGGGGTATGTACTGTGCATCGTTAAGGTTGTTTTTTTCCAAGACAGATGCTGTAAATTTGTGCTGGATTGCGCGTTTCATCATTCCAGCATTGTCGGACATCCGCCATCCGCCATGGTTGAAGGTAATGCATTTCGCACCAGTTCTGGACGAAACATTGAAAATTTCGCGCAGGATTGGGAGGGGGGCGAACAGCTGGCTCTCTGCACCGGTTTTGCATGGTTTTGCAAGTTCCTGGTTTCATTATGTAATATATTTGGAAAAAATGCAAGTTGAACATGGTAGTCGCCTGTGCAGCTGCAGCATTTGCATTGTTTCTATATGAATGAAAAAAATATGCGTTGTTCTCTGCCATTGAGGACATGAAATCTCCCATTTGAAGTTAAGAACATACTGTGCACATGTATTTGGCAGGGCTCAGTTCTTGGACTTTGCGTCGGAATGTTTCCTGAACCTGATTGTGACAGCGTGTTTCCATTCAAACAATGCCAAATCAAATCGATAGTGTTTTTCTGCATTTGCTTGTCATGTTTTTGATTGTGTAACAATTTCCACACCATTTATATCCATGTTTTGTTGGTGGTTTTAAGATGGTTTAAGTCTTCATTTTTCGTAACCTCTATTCATATTCGTTTATTCCAAAATTATATTTGTCAGGGGTTGAAACTACTGGTGCATGAAACAACCAAGCAGCATTGAATGTAAATCAGTGTTCATGTTCCTTTCACCATGATATCAAATACCCTCGCGGCCCTCCAGATATTAAGTAAGGGGGGTAGGAATTCATCAACGGTTTGTTTGAAATCGGATACCCATCATCATCTCATTGAAATTTTGATTGGGGGGTATACCCCATTTTCGGACACCTAAATCATGGACCCATGTTCTTTTTTGTGTTTTTTTGCAGAGCATTTGCCGCGAGGTTCTGCGAATCAGCTCGAATGCTCAATTCGTTCCCTGGTGAGATCGCGGGTGCCAGGTGGAGTTGAGTGCTTGGCAGCAGGCATCTTGGTGTGTCTGAAAAGATCATGGATAACCATCAAAGATTGGCAACCACAGGATACAATAGTTAGGGTTCTAAAAGGATTTGATGAGGATATTAATTGATATGATGAGAGATGATGGGATTTTTACCCAACCATATTTATTTGGGTGGGTGTGTTTGAAGATGGGGTATACTCCCATTTGTGCCATGTGATGGGGAAACAATGATAATCCGTTGACAAACCCATAGTTATTTTGTTTATAGGAAACATGTTGTTCATATGGCTGCGAGTCAAAACGTTTTGTTCAATATCCCTGCTCAATATCTTGTTTCAATCCCAAGCTCCATTTAGATTCTTGCAAATTGTCCATTTCGAATCTTTCAGGGTAGTTGTGTTCAATGGATGCAGGCACCATGAAGCGCCACAGTTCCATGGACTGAGCGCCAGTGTCAGAACCAACTCACCACTCTCATGCGTAGCCTCGCTGGTTGAGCACCTTCCTGGCCTCAACTTGAGAACCCAAATTGCTGCGGATATTTGCAATATTGAAATCAAATCCGACATTGAATCTTTTTATCGATAGAAACATGATGCTCGCAGTTTAGAATGTCTGGTGCAAATAGAGGCTAGAGAAGGCCACCGTTGTATGAACACTGGTTTGTTTGTTTTTTTGAAGGTTGTTCGTTCAATACCCCGTTCAGTACCTGCTCAATACCCGTTCAATACCTCAATATACGCTGTCAAGATCGGTTGCCCATCCATCCCATTGCGTCGGTTTGCTGCTAAGTTTGGCCAACGCAATTACTGTGTTGGAAACGGTTTGGTCACTTCGAATTGTGACCATGTCAAAGTTGCTGGTCTGTCCAGTTGGCCAAGCTGGATTTCCCATTTCAATGAAAGCCTCGCTGGACACATGCTCAGTGAAATTAGTTTATTGGTGAGTTGACTCCCTCCGATCAATACCTCCCGCTCAATACCCCCGATCAATACCCTCTTGAACAGATGAATGCCGGATGTGCATGATGGGCCGGGGGTTTTGACCCATGCCCGCATGATCCAAACTATCACAATGTTTTGACATACTTGGATGCAAAAACATCCTGCACCACCTTCGATAGTTGAATCCCTTTAAATAATAGGATAAGCCACCAATCAACTGATGCAGGATTTCTTCCATCCAGTGTATAGGGGGCAGGAAACCAAAACCACCCCTATCAATATAATTTCATTTTAATTTCAAAACCATACTATTTATAAGTTATATTCATTGAAACGATTACCGGAAGAGAGCGGCATTGCTTTGCACAAACTCAGTTGCTGGAAGGAACTTATGCAGGGTTTGTTGCCACGGACATCGCCAAATTGCATAGCCGTTCTTGCAAAAAACCAAAAGGCCCTTCAAATTGGTGTTTCCAGCACGGTTCGGAAAAGTGTTGCGTTACTTGGAGGATCATCCACTTTGCAAGTGCTGAATGGACCTGCTTTGTACGTTTTAAGTGGGTTTAGTAACCCTAATATATTATATATTTGTATATATATATATACATACATACATAGATGGGTTGTAAGCTGTAGGATGTTACATTTTTCTTGAACCAAATCTTAAGTCAGATGACCCTCAAGACCCTGACAGCTCGATGCTCAGGTCAGAATTTCGATCGTTAGTGAATGAGACGGAGGCCATGGGGTACCCCTGAACTTGGTCCGAAGATGCCAAAAATTATGTGGTAAACCCACGCAAAGCTAATTATACACAAAAAAACAGTATATGACCATGAATGGGTCGCAAAAACGTGCCAAAACCCGTCCCCAAATGGTGTTTATTGTTGGGATTTACCACATCAATGGTCCAACATAATATATAGGCGTTTGGTGGGTTTGGGGCCTTGAAACTTGCATCATAAACACCTGACTGCTTGTGTGTGCTGAGCATGTGGAACACAGACTCTAAAGTCCATAGCAGTTCCATTTGTGTTTGAAATGTGTTTCCCAGTTATAGCGCTGCTAGTGGCAGGATGATGATGCGCAATTGACCAACATTGTTCTTCGGATGCTAGGTACTTGTGGTTTGAATTCAAGTTTCAAGCAGCATCATGCTGGAACGTTGGTGGATCAAACCTGAAATTCTTTGGGGTTGAGTCCACTTCCTCCTCCATTCAGGTACCTGATACTTTCAACAAAGGCAGCAAATGCAGAGTCTTATATCCCGCCATTCGGATTTCCAAGTTTCAATCTATTTCCCTACATCATATACCTCAAACAATATCCCTCTTCTCATATCCCACTTTTTTGGATGTCCAGGGTTTAAATCTGATCGCAGTGCAGACTCCAACTGAGAACTGAGCATAAAAATGACAATTTTCTTGTACCCAGCCCAAAAAAATGACAAAAAAAAATCTAGAACAACCACTCTATCACCAGATATAGTTGTGATTAATTGGACTAGGATTTCAATTTTCACTTTTCTATCTTTGGGGGTGGGTTGCTATCCATTGCTATCCCCACTTCCTACATGCCCTTTTTGTTGATCCCGAAAAATCAGGTGGCTCCGGTCGTGGTTCCAGCGCCACTGTTGACAACATCTCTGAGACCCGATGAGGCCCTGCAATCATCCATACCATGGATTACCATGGCATCATTGCATCCATGTTGATGAGATTTGATGAGTTTTGGAATTCCTGAGTGAATGCCTGTTTTTGATCTATTTTTTGGGGGTAAATTATGAGTTGAGAGCTATGTTAAGATAACATTGATGGGTCGCAGGACTCACCATTTGGACAACATGATTGAGGTGATGAGCAAAGAAGCCAGATTCCATAGGAATACATACAGTGAGTAGAGTGTTGATGTATGTTGCATTGTTTTGATCTGCAGAGGCTTTGTACATGTATTTTTTGTTTACTGCAATAACTACATGGAGTTTCCTTCGCCACTTGTTGCTCAAATTCAATGGCGGGAATTCAGATTCTTAGGATAAGGTCTTGCCTCCGAAGTTTGCAAGCTCATTGTTTCTGGTTTCCATCCCGACATAAGATGATAATCCTCCTTGACCACTATGTTCAGAGGCGGCCCAACGATATACCAAATGGCTCCGTCCCGAAGTGGGACTCTCTGGTAATCAAACAAACTTGGCTAGCTGGACAATCCTCCACTTTTAGATGATGTTCCCATTCAAAAAAGGTCACATTTATACAGGATTTTCCATTGCCATTGTCGATTGCCAGAAGTTACATTTAAGCAACCAGCTTGCTTCCACCGGGCGAAACTTTTGCCCCAAAGGAGGCACCCAGGGAGGCACCCTGGTGCGGCCTTGAGGAAAGTACATCATATTGATGCAGATACAAAATTGATTATGAATGCAATATATACTCATGTGTTTTCTGTCTTTTGTGTAGATATGCATATATATATATATATACACATACATAAATACTGCATATATATATATATACCATGGATCATCCCCATTATATCTCGTTAAATAGTCAAAAAATCATTCTTATACGGTGCATTCTTATTCAGTGTCTGAGCTGTATAATTATATATAACATGTATACACAGTATACATATTCATATATCCCTATGATATCTCCATAATATCTTAATGATACCAATAAACAATCCACAGTATGTGAATCATTTTTCCATCGTCCAGGAGTCCAAGATCACAGAGTCGGTGCAAGCCACGGTGCGGCGCCATGGCCTTTTTCATGTCGCATGATCAAAATGCTAAGGGTATGTCTAAAATTGACAAAAAGGTTGCAAAGAAACAAGGTCATCTATGGTTTTGCGTCCATTTGGTTCTTTTTTTGGGACTTTTTGAAGATGTGTAGAGCTATGGATTTGCATGATTTTTTTTCGAGGTTTTGGTTTTGGTAAGTGTTTAATACTGTACTAGAATCATCCATTTATCATTTCTTGTTTTGTTTTTACAAATGTTGGTCATCAATTGTGTGATTTCCATCAACATTAGTCATCCATACCCTAATTTTGGTCTGACTATGATTGATGCCGCGGGTAGTTTGTTCAAATCCGAAAACATGCTAAACAATTTCAACATGATGAGACGGTTGTTGATTTTGAAAATTAAATTATTAGATATTGCATGGTGAAAACCACGCGTTGGAGAACAAAAACGAATCCGACATGTACTCCTGCGCAAAAAAGAAATCGCGATGTCGCTGGCAGACCATGACCAAACCAAAAATCATGATTGGTTGTGAGGACACCAGGCCAAAAGCTGGTGAATTTGCATGTTGCCTTCTGATCATTTGCCCAGAATACGTGCAGATTTCCTTGGAGTTTCCATTAAAACATCCATTTTGGGGTACCCCCCATGACTTAGGGAAACCCCTCACGTGGTGAGTTTCAAACCACCGCCAGTTCCAGGTTCGGAAGGTCCAAGAGACGGCGAGTATCCTCGGCCCGGGCCACGGTGGTTTCTTCGGGATCCTAGGAGGGACCTCGGAGGAAGTGAAATGCTGTTCCAATCGTTGGTTGGTTGATACAGTTTCCTAGTAATACTCACCAATATGGGGGTTTTACTAGTAATACTCACTTATAGTAGTTCATATCCCCACCACATTATATAACTGTTTCCTAAAATAGGGGTACCCCCAAATCATCCATTTCTAGATAGGGATGTTCCATGAAATAACCATCCATTTTGGGTACCCCCATTTTAGGAAACCTCAATATAGGGGATGAGTTTGAGGATTTTTTTCGAACCAGTTATACACAGCGAAATGATTGATTGATGATTGGGATAGGGGTTTTCACTATGAAACCATGGGGATATAAAGTGGATGCAATTGATAAATGACGGTGGGTTAATGATTATATATAGGTATCATACTGAATTATGCTAACCAATGTGAATTGGTGGATTAATTATCACAACCCATGAATGGGTGCATCCTTGCTTAACCGACTAGGTTTTGAAGCTGCCCAATCAGTAGGTACAATGATGCGTTATCGTTACGACTGATACCACACATGAAGAAAGCTACTCCCGGTGAGTTTCAGGAAGGAAGGGTGTCATATTGAGTCCATTTGGCGGTTAAAAACATTGCATTTTTGTTTGTTGTCATGTTTTTTTGGATGATTCTTAAAATATCAATTTCCCAATCTCCGTGAACCCCGTTTCTCCGTTAAAAAAAAACGATGCTCTTTCAATCATGCTGCATGCGTGAAAGTGCTAATTCCTGTTTCTTATGTAGTACTTAGTACTATGTATGTTTTAATAAATGGTCCTTACCTTCTTCTGAGAAAACCCTGCAACATATTGTTTGATTCAAGGAATACTGTGCTTTCTAAAAGTGAGTATGCACTCAGTGTTTGGGAAGCAACAATGCACACTTGAAATGTCAGCGGGGGGTACCATACATACATATAATCATATATGCATGTACACATATAAATACGTAAATATATAATATATACACAGAGAATTATATATATGTACGTCATATTCTTATATCCCAGTATATTCAAATATTTCCCAACAGAACTGGAAATACAAATCCCCATGGTCACTCAAAAAATTGGATAATTTTCTGACTTAATTTTCAGACACACCCAAAATCATTGTGCTTTCTTGGTTGAAATCTCATGGGACTTATCGACACACGGCCCTTATTGTGGTTCCCTGGTAGCCTCTGGTAGGGACCTACCTACATGGAGTGCCGCCCTTAGATCGGCGAAAGGCGTTGCTTCGTCTTGCCGTGTTTGCCTTGCAGCTCAAAGACATGTTGGAGCTTTTCAATGGCTATATCATTGTGTGTATGATAATCATCGATGATGAATTACATACATCACCATGACATACCACGACTATCCTTAAGTACACTTGCAAATGGTCCTACTGGTAGTTTAAGAATGCCTTGTCCACATGAAAAGGCATGGGGTCCACCAATGGGTCCTGAGGAGAAATGGATGCACTCAGACAGGAAAAACATGTTGCCATGAGGCGTTGGAAAAGAAAACCGCCATCCTTTTTCACTAGGATGCCATAGGAATTGAAAACACACAATGTCGATATGATTATATATATATATATACATACAATGTTTATGTCAATGGCTGCCACCTTTGGCCCAAGACGTTGAAGTTTTGTGTTCAGATTTGTTCAAGATGGCGTCGACGGAGCCATTGATTCCTCAAGAACAGGAGGAAGTGGGAAGACTGATTGGTTCAGGCGGAAGTTTGACAGGGAACCTGTTTTTTGTTGTGTTTCAGAAGGTACTTACTAAAGATGGCCATCCAAGGTGTTCATGATTTTATTTATATAATTATACTATATCACTTACTGTATTACTTGTATCGGGATTATGCGTGGATCCAATTTGGCGAATTACTTCTCTTTTTTCAAGGTGTGCATGTTGCACATCGTTTCTCCTGGGGGATGTTGCATCTTTTCGACATGCTTTTGGACAATCACCAGATGATGCCAGCAATGCGCAAGGAGACTGGCTGCTATGGCACCCTGCAAAAGTGTTTGAAGAGTACATTGAAAGCGCTGCTGCTGGTGCCCTGAACGCCAGAAAAGGAGGAGGGAATGATACCCCATTTGCCCCGTAATGATTTCATCTACCCTCCGGTAATCAAACGTGGCAATGGAAAATCCACCATTTATAGGGGATTTTCCCAGCTAGAAACCTCCATTTACAGGGGATTTCCCAGCTTGCCACGTAATGATTTCATCTACCGGTACATGTGGGTCATCTTTTCAGGGGAGATGTTGCCTGGCCATTGGCGCAGGCGAATAGAACAGGGAAATCCATGGGGTAGTTTTTGGAACGTCCAGAGAGTGGATGTTCCCCCAATTTTGCAATGGAGACATACCCTCTGGTAAACTAACATAGCTATTGAAAATGGTGATTTATAGTGGATTTTACCATTAAAAATGGTGATTTTCCATAGCTATGTTAGTTTACCAGAGGGTAGATGATCATCTTGCATGAAAAAATTGGAGGTGCCGCAGTTATTGAATGGTGTGAACGGTGTGCATTTGAAAGCTTTGACTACGTCATGGTACATCCAAAAATGGGGAATCATCAAGAAATGGTTTCCCCTGCTCACATGGGCAATGCGCTACAGACAGTTTTTTGAGTAGACCCTTTGGTTATCTTTGGTTTAGAAAACCTGGGTTTTGACAGGCTATGTTGAGTAATTACAATCTCATCTAGATTTGTTGATGCCAAAGTTTGAATATCTCGACAGATGTATTACCAACAAGTGCATTACCAACGAGGGTGGTGACAGCACCATGGTGAGGATGATGTTGGGAATACAAAGATATACAAACCACTATTGTGGTTACGGATTTACCCATCATTGTTCGAAACTGACCATTTTCAGTTTCAACCATCTCATGGTAAAAACATCAGGGAACCGCAACTCGAGACCTTTTCCAGCGTCCACGACATGTTTGAGTTCTTGCCCTCAATCAAAGAAGTTCTGCGTCATGGTAGACTCCCAGCCTGTGAAGAGAGTCTCAAGGTGTATCTTGTACAGTAGCATGTGTAGATATGCAGTAAAATAGCTATGAGCATATTGATGATGTGGATAATGCTATCAAAGCAATAGTAAACCATACACAATAATTGGCAATAAAATATCCATAAATGAGTGGTGTGTCATTCTTTTGCTAACATATAATTCATTGTGACATCTTGAATCAGAAAATCATGAACATATTATCGGATCAAGTTTCCAATGTTTTCAGGTAAGAAAGGCTAGGATTTCCAGCTATTTCCTTCCCGCTTCCTGCGTGCAATCAGTGAGTTCTCGACCCCCCCAGAATCCATTTACCGAAACCCCATTCACTAGGGCCACTAAGGGTAGCTGGGATGACAAAGGTCCCCAACTTCAAAGGTGTATACAATCTATATATATATATATGTATATATAGAGAGAGACACACACTGTATTCATGTATTCAAACCATGACCATGGGATGTATCACCAAGTATCATTCTTACTTCCATGGTCAATTTCCATGTCCCGGCACTGTGATCGCCACAGTAAGGTGCTCTTGATCGTTTTTGTATTGGCCTGGATAGCGCAGTTCGCATGTTTTTATTGGGCAACCCTGGGATGCCCGATGCAGATTGGGGCGGTTAGGAGGGCGCCATGAGACAACATATTGGCACATCGTATGTAGGTTTGGAGACCCACAAAATTTCACACAAATCGAAAAACAAAACATAGGTCCCAAAATGTACCAAAGATCTTGTGGGGTTCGATGTGGAAGCCCAAATTGCCAAATCTGTGTATTTTCTGGGTCAAGACCTTTCTTACGCTGTAGTGAACGTCCAAAGGAAGGACAGATTCGAGGACTTGTTGGGATGGTAGCTTGCCACCATTCAGGGGTCTATTGATTTTGGTCCACAGCATTGTAAGATATTGATATTCATGTAGCAAGAACTGTCAGAGTTTCAGTCTCTTCCTGATGATCAATGGAATCTACAGGAAACCATTGATTTTGCCATGAAATATAGAGGTTTCCCGTAAGATTTCCCTGCAACCAATCCATTGAGATGATTGATCCGTTAGTCCTTTGGCAAAGACCCATGGGACCAACTCAGGATGTTCTGCTTCCAAGCTTCAAGGCTATACCTATCCTGGTGGAGGCAGGCGTGTTTTTGCCCGACTTGCATTTGGAGAAGGTTTCTGGGTGTTCCAGACCTATGTTTTAATATAATATGTTTTAGTACGATTTAATATGGTTTGATATGGTTTAATCCAGTGTTCGTAAATACTGACTTTAGGGTGCTGGAAACTTTATATAAATCATTATAAATCTATACAATATATCTCATAGTTTCTGGGTCTTCTGCTCCAATTCTTGGTTTTTCTGGGCCGCTGTTGGGACCTTGCAGACTTTGAACAGCTAGCATCATGAGATTGTTGATGTTACCTTCATATGGATTACATTGACAGTACCAATGTCAACCAATTGGTGTCTTGTGGGTGATTTCTTAGGTCATCCACCAAGACTGAATGATAAAGATCAATACTGAGCTAAGTGTTTTTGCCGCGATTTACTGGGATTTCACTGCGATGTTCCCTGACGTTTGTTGAGTGTTAACAGTACCTGGATATATCCCGATCCAATCTATGAACCATGTCACAAAGGTAGTATCATCCAGTCCCTGACAATTTGCATCAAGATATCAACTGGAACTACAGGCGATGTTCCTATCACCAGCTCGAGATATCTCCAAGTTAATATCCGGGGCAAAAAAATAACCCATTGATGTGGAAAAAACAGGAATAGACCATACCCCATTTCACCACTTGGACTTGTTTAAATGAACTTTCAAAACAGATTGTTTACTTATGTTTACTTTCCACATTTTACATCGCTGACATGTGGTGTGGATTAAATTTGGAGTAGCCAAGTTGATGGTTGACGTTGACGTTGACCCAGCCACTTCTTTCATGAATAGATGGCGATCTACCCAATATATTTAGGATTATCAGAATCCATGACCTGGGACTCCCCATGAATGCCAGCCATGAATAAACTTGGGAAAAAGTGAATAGATGAAAATGACATGAGGCTCATGTCTACATTCCTCGCCAACCATGAAATTGTTGTGATCATCAACCAACCATGATTTATATTGATCTATTGATTATCTACTTATAATACTTGTTTAGATGGACAACGTCCTTGCCAAAAAACAAAAACAATTATGGTGACATCCCTTTATGTGATAGTTCAACTGCCCTCCAGTCATAAACTGGTTTGTATATGTCTATATATAACCCCCATTCAAATATATATATATATATATACTATACCTTAAACTAAAGTTACGTTATTCTTCATAAGATCCCGATTTGGCTAACTATGGCGCCCCTTTCCACTTATTTGTTGGTGATACATCGCATTTTATCTCCCATTATCTCCCGATCATGGTTGGTTTCAGTTGTTGGTTCTGGGGCACCAAATCCCACGATGTTTGAAGCTTAAATTCCCAGTGCATGATAATAAAATCGCCATCTTTGTCAGTTGAATCACCATCTGCGCAGGTGAAATCACCATTTTTTGCACCTGAAATCACCATTGTTTGCATCTGAAACCCAGGGAAGAACGCCAGCTTCAACTTGCTGCCCGCCATCCACCTGCTGGCGGAGCGCCCGCCGCTGTGGTACGGCTCGGCGTTCGAAGTGATCCCCTCCAATGAGGCCTGGAAAATTGAGGGATGTATACCATCCTTCAATGATATAGTAATTATCTATCTATATATATATGTATATATGTATATATGATATGTATGTATGATATGTATATATGATATGTATATATGATATGTATATATATATATGATATGTATATGTGATATGTATATATATATATGTATACATATGAAGGCTTCCTAAAGTGGTGATACCTCCAGATCATCCATTTCAACAAGATGTTCCATTGTAAACCATCCATTCTTGGGTAGCCCCAGTTTAGGAAAACCCCGTATTTGTTAGTTGGGTTAGCCGCCCCCCCAGTAACAGTTCAAACATGTGCTATATTCTTTGGTGCTATTGTGGTGCCCTCCGCTGCTGCCCACGGTCAGTGCAAAAAAGGATTTCCCAATCTATAATTACATACGTAGGAGCTATGATCATATGGACTATGTCTATATATATATATATTCATGTACTGTATACATCATTTGGGCCCGGCCATATAAATGTATCGGTTCCATATAGGGACTTAGGGACTATATCTATGATATATCTATATACATGTATATGCATGGGATCATATGACATATATATATATACATATATTTGTTGAGTTGTCGGTCATGTATAGCGACTACTGCAGCATGAGGGGTCCAAACAGTGCACATTGAGTTTTCATGGTAGCGTTGGGGCCCGGCGACCGGGGNTGTTGAGTTGTCGGTCATGTATAGCGACTACTGCAGCATGAGGGGTCCAAACAGTGCACATTGAGTTTTCATGGTAGCGTTGGGGCCCGGCGACCGGGGTGCAATAGCGAAGGGTCGAGCAGCTTTTGCCTGGCGCAGCCGAGTGTGGACGTGGTGGTCATCGTGGGACGCTTTGGCACGAGGAGTGGCCTTGGTGATCCTGATCCTTGCGGTGATCTTTGAAATGGACGGACAAGGAGGAGGAGCAGCAGGACAGCCGGGTGCTGCTCAAGGAATGCCAGGGCAGCCGGATTCTGGATCCCCGACGGCAGGGTCTGCCACGATGACTCAGGTGGTGGCCCAAGTGGAAGTGCAGCAGGACATGATCATTCGTCTTCAGGCAGCTCTTGAAGGCATGCGGCGAGAGATGGACCAGAACAACGCTAGACTTCAGAGAGCTGAAGAGGAGCGATCCATAGCATTGAGGTTGGCATCACAGGCTCAGTCTTCTCAGGAGCTTGTGGACACCAAGGGAGTTGGCCAGCCTTTCAAATTCAGTGGACGTCCAGATCAAGACTTTGCTGAGTGGGATCACAAGATGAAGACCTTCCTGCGGGCGAAGTTCGGAGTGGAGATCGATGAGGTTTTGAGTTGGCCAGAGACAGAGAAAGGTGATCGTTGTAGAGGCTGAGGTTGGTAACACCAGGATGGTTGGTTGGAAAGCCAAGTTCGGCGAGGATGCAGAGCCCGAGGACAAGGTGGTCGGCGTGGACAAGATCATTGCCGGTGTCTACGCGTACTTGGTCTCCTTCACTACATCTGAAGCCAACAAGGTCATCCGTAACTCAGGAACAGATGGTTTGGAGGCATGGAGACGCATCCACAATGAGTATGATCCAACGTCTTCTATGAGGAGAGTGGTGATTTTGGGCATGGTGCAGAATCCACCTCGTTGCAAATCGGTTGATGAGCTGGGTGCTTGCCTTGAAGATTGGCTTGCGAAAAAGCGGCAGTACGAGGAGTTCACGGACAGCGATGGCAATCAGTGCAAGGTGTCTGATGATTCGTTGATGGCTGCTATGTATCGTTTGATGCCCGAGTCTTTAGAGGAGGCGGTGATGTTCAAGGCCGATGAGTTCCCTACTTTTGAAGACCTGTTTGACCGCCTCAGCAGCTTTGCCAGCACGAAGCACAGCCTGCATTTGAGCAAGCGTGAACTTTCAGGAGGAGGCTTCAAGAAGAAGGACAAGGATCCAGATGCAATGGACATTGGTGCAGTTTCCAACTTCAAGGGCAAAGGCAAGAAGGGTGGCGTTCTTACATGCCACAATTGTGGCCGACCTGGTCACAAAGCTGCTGATTGTCGTTCCAAAGGAGGTGGCAAAGGTTTTGGAAAAGGGAAGCAGCAGCAGCAGCCCTATGCGAGAAGGATGGACTCAGTGCAGTGCTGGGTTTGCAATGGCTATGGTCACTATGGCAAAGATTGCAGGTATGGGTCGAAAGGCAAGGGCAAGAACACCAAGGGCAAGAAAGGCGATGGCAAGTCCAAGGATGGCAAGAAGGGCGGCAAGAATGTTAGCTCGGTGGATCGTGGCGAGCAAGCAGAACCTCAAGGTGAAGATGAGCTTGGGCACCTTGATTTGTGCCCGGTGGCTTTCAATGAGAGCTTTGGTGATGAGGAGGTTGAAGGTGATGCCGACGACCCAGACTACATGGTCACATGGAATTCGCAGAAGTGGATTCGCCTCAACTATGACTCCGGTGCGGTCTCTACGGTGGTGCCCATTGAGATGGTGGAGAACGAGGTGAATTTGAAGAAGGTTGGTGATTTTCGAGTCGCCAATGGCGAGAAGATTCCGAGGTATGGCAGGGTGAAGGTGAAGACGGAGGACGACAAAGGCAACAAGAGGTCCTTTCGGGCCACAGTCACCCACGTTCACAAGCCTTTGGGGTCAGCTGGTGAATTCAGCAAGACGCACGATGCTTGGCTTTGGGAGAATGGCGGCGTCTTGATCCCCAAGAACAACATGGTTGCAAAGGGCATGAGAGGCTTCTACAAGACCTTGGTTGGGAAGTATGGTGATAAAGGCCACCTCGACCTGGTGAAGGAGGGCAACTTGTTCAACATCTACCTCAAGAAGATTGGCCAGGTTGAGGAGCTCAATGCGCTGAGTGATGCCTCAGATGATGGAGCGGGTACGTCGGGAAACATCCGGCAGGGAAACCCGTAAGTCCGCAAGAGCTGGTGAACTTGCAGGGCACGTCTGCCTGGAAAGGGTGGACTCCAGAATTCGATGCAATTGACTACATCAAGCCGAAGCTTTTCTATTTCTCTGAGGGCGAGTTGGGCCGACCGGACCATATCCCTGATGAGGCTTTGTGTTGGACTCGGCAAGACTATGACTGCATTGTGACAAGAACCAGTGCAGAGCATGGGCCCAGCTGGAATTCAGTAATTTGGAGGCGTTCCATTGACGTTGACAAGAAGGTCGTGGTTCGCGATGAGCCGATCTCGGTGGAGACGCCGCAGAAGGTTTTGCATGCTGAGATTGACTTTGTCCGGTCTATGCTGACGGAGCTATGGTACCTGCCTGATGAGGTGCAGGATGAGGAGAAGGCGGTGGTGAAGTTGGGCAAGATTGAAGAGCCAACGGCGAAACAGAAAGAGATCCATGAGTTAGAGAACCACTCAGTGTATCGAAACTGGTGCCCGGTCTGTGCAGCTGCAAGGGCAACGGGATCTCAGCACAAGTCAGCGTCCAAGCTTGGCAAGGACGATGAGGGGCCGAAGATTTTCAGCGACTTCTTCTTCATGAGCACAGATGTGGAGTCGGCCCCGTTCCTGGCTATGAAGAGTAGTAAGTCAGGGAGACTTGGAGCTACAGCATTGCCGTCAAAGGCCACTGAGGGGTTTGCGGTGCAGTTCGCATCGAGGTTCATGGCGGAGACCGGCCATCGACGTTTTCTCAATTGCAGTGACAATGAACCTGCAATAGTTTCACTCAAAGAAGCCGCAGCTCAGAGGCTGAAAGGAGTTGAGGCTGTTTCACGATCATCTCCTGTTGGAGACCATCAAAGCAATGGAGCCATTGAAGTTGGCGTCAGGGAGCTCAAGAGGCAGATGCGAGCTCTTCGTTATGCTCTAGAAGCTCCTCTTGCAGACGATGACCCAGTCTTGGCATGGGCCGCAACTTTTGCTGCTCAGGCCATCAACATCTACAGGAAGGACTCCACGGGCAAGACGCCGTACGAGAAGGAGTTTGGCAGAAGTTGGAAAAGGCCTGCTTTGGAGTTCGGTGAGAAGCTTTTCATCAAGGAGGCCGTGGAGAGAAGCAACAAGGTGAAGCGCGACTGGGAGCACAAGCTGGTTGAGGTGCGCTTTGTGGGCCATCATGCACGTAGCAATGCGGTGTTGGGCCTTAGCTCAGAAGGTTTGAAAGTTGGTATGGCTGTGAAGCGGCTTGGGATAAAGGAGAGGTGGTCTTTTGGTGGTTGGAAGGAACTCAGAGGTTTGCCTTGGGATGTGAATAGCAAAAGGCAGCAATCAGACCGAGAAGGTGATGAGGCACCTAGACTTCCACCACCACTTCCTGAACTACCAATGAGCCGTGCGTTCTATGTGCAGCGGAAGGACGTGAACCTGTATGGGTACTCAGAAGGATGCAAAGGTTGTGAAGCCATCAAATTGGGCAAGAGAGCAATTGCCCACAGTTCGTCATGTAGAGAGAGGATCTTTGAGGAGGTCAAGAAGTCAGATGAGAAGGTGAGGACAGAGCGCCATATAGAGAGGGTGTCTTCGAGGCTTGAGAAAAGGCTGGAGATTGAGGCTGAAGTGAGTGCAAGAGATCAGAAGAAGTTGAAAGTTGCAGAAGTTGAGGAGCCACAGGTGGCGAGAGGAGAAGTGAGAAAGGAGGTAGAGGCTGATGAGCAGACCTCGCCCAAGAAGTTGAAGAGTGAGAAATCTGGTGTCAAGAGAGCAGCAGAGGTTGGAGTCGAGCAGTTGGATCCAAGTTCTACTAGCAGTACAACGCCAGTTGTGGTTGGGGCCAGTTTGGGCCCTGTGAATGTTGAGCAGATGACGGTGACGGTGCCTTCAGCGACTACTTCACCTGCAGATGGTGGAGGAGGAGATGTTTCGTCTATCGATTGGGCGAGCTATGAGGTTGTGATGAGCCCGGAGAAGTGGAGATCGGTGAGCTCTTTGGATGTGGTGGAGCGACAGTTGGAAGCAAAGAGGATGGAGTTGGGCTCTTGTGATTTGAGCGCGGTGGACATTGTGGAGGTGTTCTCACCGCCGAGGTTTGTGGCGTCAGCTTCGAAGTTTGGTTTGGTGCCGGGATTTTCAGTGGACTTGACCACCAAGAAGCCGGATGGATCAGGTGAGTTTTGGGACCTGAACAAGAAGGAGGATGTGGCTGAAGTTTGGAGGTTGCTTGACGAGGAGGATCCGTATCTTCTGACGGGCAGCCCAAGATGTGGTCCATTTTCTGTTCTTCAGTCTTTGAATTGGGAGGTCCTTGGAGCTGAGCACAACGTGGAGAAGAGGATAGAGGGAGAGACGCACGTCAACATGTGCGTCGACTTTTACCGATCAAGGATGGAGAAGGGCAAGTACTTTCTGCACGAACACCCTGCAGGAGCAGACTCGTGGGACATGGAGAAGGTTCAGGAACTTCAACGTGAACGCGGGGTCTATACCGTCAGTGGTCCCATGTGCAAGTGGGATATGGGCCTTAGCACCAGACGCAAAGGCCAGGGTCGAGTTTACAAGGGCACTCGATGGATGACAAACTCAAAGGTTTTGGCGCAAGTCCTAGATCAGCGTTGCAGCAACTATACTGGTGGGCCTCTACACCGACATGTGAGTTTGGTTGGTGGCTTGGCTCATCTTTGCGAAGGTTATCCACAAGCTTTGGTTGATGCTGTTCTTAATGGTTTGAAGAGACAGATGCTTGAGGATGGAGCAATCAGTGCTTTGGAGTTGTATGCAAGTGGTCCAGATCCAACAGAACCCCTTTTTCCTTTGGAGATGGCGGACTATGTGGTTGAAGAGGGCCAGAAGATCTTCGATGACATCAGCGGAGAAGAGCTTCCAGCGGATTTGGTGGCGGCTGCAAGGCAGGAGGAGATTTCCTGGGTGAGGAGCATTGGACTTTATGACAAAGTTCCACGACAAGTTGCTCTGAGCCGAGGATTCCATGTTCTACCAGTTCGTTGGGTTGATGTCAACAAGGGCGACAAAAGCAGCTACAAGGTGAGATCAAGGATAGTCGGCAAGGAGCTTAAAGCAAAGACACGTGAAGCTCTACTTGCTCACGAACTTTTCAGTGCTACTCCACCTTGGGAGACTGTGAAGGCGTTGTTTTCACTTTTGGTGACTGATTCCAATGAGAAGTTCAACCCGGACAAGAAGGAGCAGGTCATGGGTGTCTACGACATTAGCAGAGCTCATTTCATGCCAAAGGTGGAGCGCGAGATCTATGTCGAAATCCCTGATGAAGATCGACAGCCAGGTGAAGAAGATCATGTTGGTCGTTTGAATAGGAACATGTATGGGTGTCGAGATGCGAGTCATGGTTGGATGAAAGACTGGCAAGCCCTTTTAGGCAGTGATGGCTATGTGGTTGGAGAAGCGAACCCTGCGCTGTTCTACAATTCTGAACGAGGATGCAGAGGTGCGGTGCATGGGGACGACTTCTACGTCCTCGGTCCAGTTGAAGCGGTGGACAAGATGAAGGAGCTTTTGGGCAGCAAGTATCAGATGAGAGAGGCGCATCGCCTTGGGTTCACCGAAGGTTGCTCAAGGTCTGCGACGGTTCTCAACAGGATCGTGGAGTTGGGTGAGACAGATGGCAGAAGATGGGTGCGAATTGAACCTGATCGACGTCATGTCGAGCTCATTCTGCAAGCAGTTGGGATGAAGCTTGGTTCTTCGAATGGCGTCAGCACCCCTTCTATGAAGCCGACAGACAACCAAGCGGCTTTGCTTCAAACATCCCCAGAACTCAGTGCGGAGGATGCGACCAAGTATCGTTCTTCTGTGATGCGTGCAAGCTTTTTGTCGCAGGAGAGGGCAGATTTGGGCGAGACGGTGAAGCGCTTAGCACAGGGCATGGCTTCACCAAGAATGGCACACTGGGAAATGTTGAAGCGGCTGGCAAGATATCTGGTGCAGATGCCAGATGTGAGTTTGGTGTACGAGCAGCAGCCGATGCCAGATCACATTCGAATCAGTGTGGATTCGGATTTTGCTGGAGACAAAGTTGGACGAAAATCTACAACTGGAATGGTGCAACACCTGGGGAGACATGTGATAAAGGCAACCAGTAATTTGCAGAGTGTGCTGGGGCTGAACGTTTCTGAATCGGAGTATTACGCCCTAGTGCATGGAACTTCACATGGTCTTGGCCTTCAAGCTTTCATGAGAGATCTTGGTTTGGTAGTTGGTTTAGTTGTAGAATCGGACAGTAGTTCAGCTAAGTCGTTTGCAAGTCGCAAAGGTTTAGGGAAGCAGAGGCACGTACAGACGCGTTTCCTCTGGTTACAGCAAGTGGTCGGAGATGAAAGGGTTGTCATCAAGAAGATTGGGACAGCCAGCAATGTTTCTGATGTTTTGACCAAAAGTTGTTCATCTCCACTGCTGCTGAAGCATATGGATGTGATGGGGCTTCGCGTAATGGCGAAATCGAAGCTCCAGAAGAGCGTGTTTTGACCAGGCTCCACTACCTTTTGGCACAGGCATCGCAGCTGAATATCAGCTTTGATGCAGGAGGAGTGTTGAGTTGTCGGTCATGTATAGCGACTACTGCAGCATGAGGGGTCCAAACAGTGCACATTGAGTTTTNAGCTGAATATCAGCTTTGATGCAGGAGGAGTGTTGAGTTGTCGGTCATGTATAGCGACTACTGCAGCATGAGGGGTCCAAACAGTGCACATTGAGTTTTCAATATTTGGACTATAATTTGCACAATGGAATGTGACATGATATATATATATATATACATATATCTATATGATCATTTATGTATAGTGAACTATAATACCGTTATTCCAATCTTATATATATACATACGGGTTAGTCACGTCTGACACCAAGGCATATACCATGATATACCGCAGGGAAAGCAATAATTCACCAATGACTTTTGTGGTACTCTATGTTTAGACAAACTTATAGTACATATAAATATGTATATATATATATATATATATGTGTATATGTATGTATGTATATATATATATGTATACTTATACAATGAGAATGGACCGGAATATAAAACATGTATAATATATATATATATATGTACATAACTATATACAATATACGGTGAAATCTGCATGAAATGCCCGCATTTTGAATCCCCTAGATCCCGACGTCGCGATTGTCAGGCATCCACCGTGGCCGGAGCGCCGGTGGGAACTTGGTGGCAAAATCCTGGACCGATCTTTCCCATCTACACCTACGAGGACCTGGGGATGATGAACTGAGGAAGATCATCAACTTTGGGGAGGAAGATCATCAACGTCAATGGTGGTTCATGATGAAAGTTCCATGGGGATATACCATAATTTACCATAGTTATAGTTGATTTTCCCATTAAATATGGTGATTTCCATAGTTTCAATTGGGATATACCCTCTGGTAAACGTTTACATAACTATGGAAAATCACCATATTTAATGGGAAAATCCACTATAACTATGGCTATTTTCAATAGCGAACTGTTAGCTTACCAGAGGGTATAGTATGACAAAGATGGGATACCTGGCTGCGGGATGACCTGAATAGAAACTACAGGTTTTTTGATCCGCTTCAATCCAATCACTTTGGACATGGAACTGGGAAAGTCATGGAACGACTTCACTCTAGGGGAACAAGAAAAGCCAAAGAAATAGATCCTCCAAAGATTTAAAATTCTACAATAGAAAAAAAATAATGCTAAGATCTCTTGATGCGGTTGCTGGAGAAGGGAAGGTTTCGAATGCTATACAATATGTCGTTGCATTTGACTGATTTTCATGATTTTAATGTCAATGATGAAGATTCCAGATATTTACCACCTGCACATTTTAAACATATTTGCTGCTGATGCAATTTGCGATCTCAGTTGTGGTTGGTACACATACCTCAGCACTGTATTTTGGTTAGTATGCATCCTGCGAATAACCCATGGAATCTGACATGACATATATGTGTATTATTTCGCTAGCCCCAGAAAAAAAATGGGGTAATCCAGAAATCCTCACCAGCAGCTGCAAGGTGACTCCCCCACACCATGATTCCGCTGCGAGGATGTCGCCAACTCCCAGACGACCGTCTACATGAGACGACACTTCCTGCCTGGCCGTCGGTGGGAGATCCAGTGGGAGATTTCGATCGTGTCACCAGGGGCCCCCAAGATGTACCAAGTTCTGCCCCCTGGTAATGTGGAGCTATTGATAGTTGTTTGATCAAGCTAGTTGGGTCAGTATCACCCCTGATTCAACAACCACTTGTGATAGTAGCCGGCATGCATGGGTGAACTTTAACGAACTTTAAAGGTCAATGTTGACAATGGATTCCGTGGAGCGCGTGCTCTGGAGAGTTGTGGGAGCATTTTGTTTTTTTCCTGGTCTAGCAGCCAACATTGGACGATTTTCAGCACGACAGGGAGCATCGAGAATCTAGTTTGGGTGGATGTTTGGGGCTATCCATGTGGAATTGTCTTCAAAATGATCTTGAGACTGTATGTACCAACCCACGGATTGGTTGATTTGTTGGACCACACTGTTTGCAACCAAAGCAACCCATCACTAGATGGTTGCGGCCCCAGTATCCTGAGAACTCGTTGCCTGCAGCCATTTGCAGCCATGGGGGGCCAAGGAAAGCTGTTGAGACTGGGACAGTCCCATGTGATCCAACGTTGTGATGGACAAGGTCCAGTCGTCCCTCGTTGTATGCAGAGGGTTTGAGAAATCCCATCCCCCCCAGTGACAACAGTTTTATAATGTTATATACCATTCTCATGTTGAACGGAGCCCAAAGTGACTAGATCCAATACTAGATCAGGATTTCTGTGTGTGTGTGTGTTTGTTCTTTATCTCAAGGGAGTATTGTGTTTGTAAACGAGAAAAAAACAACACCCCCAGCTCAGTGAAGATCGCATCTCGGAAGACCCTGGAGAAGAATATGGAGGCCCCTTACGTCCGTCGACTCGACGGATCCAGCCATGTCCCACAGATTTCAACGGATCCAGCCATCGAATCCAGCCGTTTTCCTCAGGTCCACTTCTCTGAAGGCTGGAACTTCTTCTCGAATCGCCTGCGGAAGTGCCTGGGCGAGCATGACTTTACCCGGTGCTTCTGAGGTGACAGCCAAGAAGTGTGGTATAATTTGCAGGAAATATAGCAACATATAGCAACAGCAACCCCAAAAAAGATAGAAAGTTGTAAAGCTGGAAAATATAACAAACATATAAACTAAATATACCATTCTGGAAACACTTTTTCTTTTTTTTTGAGGGGTTACTGTAAACCAATCATAATGTTGAAAGGTTTAAATCTCGGATTCAAGCGAGCTGATGATTTTGGGATTTCTTAAACAATAATACTGCTTATCAACACATATATATGTATATACAATTGTATACCTATAATATCACATAATTATAACATATGATATTCCCATGATTCCACCCACAAGATATAACCGAATAAAGAATGAAATATTCATCACACTTTTCGGCGGCATCATGACTTGAACCGCTGTCGCTGAAGGTGGCTGAAGATGAACCAGGCCATGAGTCTCTTGGTGTGTCAGTGGGTCCGTTGCGAATCACCTTGATGTTGGTATGCTGCCATGGTCAAAAATGCTGGTTCTCTATGAATTATTGGATGAAATCATATCGATATGGGGATGTTATTATTGCCGTTCCACTCTCTATTGGAAATATGGAATATTGATTTTACTTTATGTATTTACACATCATATATACAACTATTGGGTGAAATCGACTCATATATGCGTATTTGGGGATGGCAACAAACGATCCATTTCATAGGGAGCAACATATATATATATATATTAGAGTTTTCCCATTGTGGGATGGGCGACCATACCACGTATGCTGACCACCGCACATATGCACAATACGTATGTGTATATATATATATATGTACATCTATGTACACATAAATAGATAAATGACAGAACTGAGATGCAAATCCAAATGACCCCCTATTTCTGTTGGTGGTCAAAACTTCAAGGCCTGCAGAACTTGATGGTAGTAGCGGCCGCTCCCTCGGGTGAGCCAAGTAGTTTGATGGGGTCACCCATGTACGTTACGAAGGAAAAGTATCCGTGTGTTTATCTCTGCATTCTAGATCTACCTCCAAATTTGGGCAGGATTCATCTTAAATTGCCGAGTAGCTTTTGGGAAGTCAGCAGATTTGCTGTGGAGAATGGCCCGTTGATAGAATGATTTACCTATTGAACATGCTGGTTTTCCACAGCTACTGGTGGAGGATCAAGTTCCAGTACCAGGTTCTTAATGAAAATGTGTCGACCCCAGCAAAGCCATGGTTGATTCATGGGAAAACATGCAAAAAGGATCAAACATCCATTTTCAGAATGTTCTACATGACCATGACCAAACATATACTGTATACTGTATATGTATATTTTATATAGACACAATTATACACGTAATCGTATCATACATAATATTATATACATTTCTCTCTAGGGATCAGGATTGAGTTGTTCAACACTATGGTACTTGTACTATGAATATCCATGGTTCCTCACTAAATGGGCAGCAAACTGGAATACAATCAGATTTTTCCAACCACATGATAGAGATAAAAGCGCATATCTATATATAATTATATATAGATATTCAAAAAATATGTTTGTGACTATACATGTAAATATATTACATATAATCAATTATAATCATATAATCACATATGTATATATATATATATAATAATAATACATATGGTATATATTATATGTATACACACATTACACAATAATATAATGATTTGCAGTACATATATAAATATACATCTTACATACATGATTATATAATATTAGGTATATATATATACTATGTATCTTAGATATCTTGTCATGTACACATGATGAGGTTACAAGATCTACGTGGACGACACCTTGGTTGCGGTGGCGGAGGAGACCCAGCAGGGCTTCCAGTCCATCACCTTTCGCGGAGCCCAAAAGGCGCGGTGAAGAAAGCGCCATGGCCGGTGGGATCCCAGGGGAATTGGAAATCGAAATGGATTCCTTGGAACATAGGAAATTGGGATGATATCTGGATGATTTTTGGGATAATTGGGATGATTTTGATGATTTTTCTGATGTTTCTGGGATACTTGGGATGATTTTTCTGATAGTAAGGATGAGTTGGATTGATTTGGTGTTTTTGGGGACTTCATCTGGTGTTTGAAACAGATCCGATAGATGCTAGACATGATAGACTTCCAGGGGAAATCAGGATCCAGCTCTAGAGGAGAACATGATTGTCTTTTGCGATCAGTATCTAGGACTCAAATATTTTTTCTGCCTGTTTTTTTGTTCAGAACCACAAAGACCATAGCTAAATGACGCCAAATGCGAGACCACGTCCAAGCAACATGTTTTTTTCATGACGACATCATTGCATCGTAGACAAAGCTGGAAGAGCTGGGGTTTGGTCTTGGGTCCCATTGAGATAGACATGAGTTATGGGACCTCACTATGGGAGTATCTATAATATATAATGTTCCATTAAATGGACATCAAATGAACATTATCCATTAAATGGACATCAAATGAACATTATATATATATATATGTATATATATATGTGTGTAGGTTTGTATGTATGTATTGTAATGTAATGTAATGTACTGTACTGTAATGTAGTGTAGTGTAGTGGAATGTAATCTAATGCAATGCAATGCAATGTATGTATCTATTCAAAGCTGCAAGGCCTCATTGAAATAAAATGATTACATTCAACCAACCCCTCCGATGACCCCAGTAATAGCTCGCCAATAAGCCCTGACTAGTGGTTGTTGGTGGTTGGTAAACAAATAACTAACCAGGTAGTTGATGCAAGGTAGGTTATTAGAACCAGCTATGTAATGCTTGTAATACCCAATCAATCATTCTTTATCAGATACAAACCTCTATTCTGAATAAGTATAAATCAGTTTTGGTCAGTAAATATTGCATAGTTGAAAATATAAGTTGCTACCATTTATCATAGTTAATACTTATAGTAAGCGTCGTAAATGTCTATAGTTCCTTGGAGAAACCATGATAGTAAAATTACGCGCTGACACCATCGTTTGCCCAAGAATTCAAAGGGTATTATATGTTGATATATGTTATGACAATCTACTTCTCACCATTTAGGGTGGGGGGTTCGGGGGGGCCCTGTGACATCTTTATCGTCATAGCTCAATTGGTTAGTGGGACCCCTAATTCAAGCCCACGTGGGACCACTGTGATGTTCCTTCTGGGCCCGGGCAAACGACAGCTTTTGACCGTAAATTTACCATAGTTTATAAGCTATCATAGTTCAGCCCCTACATGGAGTTGCAGTTATCAAAAGTTGATCATTAGAAAGTAACTGTCAAAGTTACTATATATATATATAGTCACTAATGATCAATGTTACCCATAGTGGAATCATTAGAAAGTTACCATTGTTTATAAGTTTCTACTATTAGTTACCTTATTATCAATTGCGATTATTGCCAATGGTAGCTTATTACTGTTTACAAATAGTTTCGATATTCAATCAAGTTCCCATAGTTACCATGAAGTCACCATCTTCTATCATGAGTTACCTTAGCTACTTTGGTTTACCATATACTTACCATATAGTTACCATATACTTGCCACACTTAGCAACGACAAACGTCGTTTCCCACGTGGGCCATGTGGATCATGGCACGGCGTTTCTGCGATGCCAGGATAACAAAGGACGAGAATTGGCCTCCTCGGTGCTGCAGTCGCGACACTTTCACGGCAAGCCCCGCGGATGCGAATGGCGTCGAATGGTTCGAAGGAGGGCCTGGTGAACAAGAAAACATAGGGATTTCATGGCGAAAAGCAATTGATTAGAAATAGGGAATGAATAGTAATGAACAATTATAAATGGGTTGATATATGGTAAGATGTTGATATATAAATTAGATTAATTTAGTAACTATAGTGTTGACCTATTACATCGTATTACCTATAGTTATAGTCCATTTCTATAGATAACCCAGTTCACCCGCGAATTGGGGACTTGCGATCACCCACGGTCACTGGTCGAAGTTACGCTACCTTGGCGCCCCAATTTTTTTGGGAACTTTAATGGGGATTTAATGGGATATATGAACAACAATTGATGTCATGAGATTTGGATACAGTATAGGGTATATACCCCCAAGTGGCCAGCTATTTCGGAGAATGATGGAACGTGATGATATTCCTTTGCAAGAGGGCCGCTCTGTTTTCACACAAATCCAAATGGAGATGGTGTGTCCTTTTTCAATCTATGGATCTGAAGGAAATGTTCAGATTTCGAGATTGGATCCCATGCAAGTCGATTTATATTGTCTTGTGTTTTGATGCTATGTTATGAATGACGATTCAGACGATTTAATACTAAATGATATTTCATGATTGCAGCAAAAGCAACAATTTAGAAATGAATGATTTTGGTCAAATTGTTTGTTACTGCAACTCCCAAACTGGTGGTTTTGTTGCGCATCTCGCAAGCCCTATCACAAATGGTGTGCCCGCTTCTTGCAGGCAGGAATCTAATGCACAGATCCAATACTAAACTACTGGTTTCTGGTTGGTCGGCAATCGAAAAGATTGCAAAATATGGAGGGTTGTAGAGGAACTATGACATGATTCCAAAGCATGAACATCAAGAAGGAAATAATGACGTTTTTGTTTGCCCCTTCCACCAGAGGAATCAGCAAATTCTTGAAATGCACTATATCAGGGTTTGCTTGAAAATGTGGTAAACATATTCAACGGAACGTGTTGACAAGCCATCAAACCTGTTTTCGGACAAACCCAGTGGCTGAGCTGAGGTATGATGTGTGGTTAGTGCAGAACAAAGAGGCGCTGGGGCTTGTGGAAACGGTTTTGCTTTCCAAATGCTTGCGAGTCAGCGTGATTGTGCTCCAAATCCAGCAAAATCCCTCATAAATATCATAATAAATCCAAGACACATATCAGTGAGTGAATGTTTTTATTCCTCAGTTTTCCAGTCGATGGGTCCACCGACTTCATCAGTTTGATAATGAACATGAACAATTGCCAATCTGTGTGTCATTGAATGGCTCTATTGTGAACAAATGTACTTGTCTGGTATTTTTGGCAGTCATGAAGCGAAATGTTTATTGAGTGCATGTGTGAAGCTGACCAATATCCTGGTAGATGAACATCTATTCCAGCCGGAACACAAAATAAGACCCATGTATGCGTATCACAAAACTCAAGATTCAGGGAATTTGGTTGCGGCAAGTGCTGCTCATCTCCAAGTGTTACCCAAGCAACTTCCCATTTAGGTGTATTGATATATGGATTGAAGCATGTTGAAACCATCCTCCAACATTGGGTTTGTCGTACCCCCAAGAAGATCTAAAAAAGTAGACAGGTAAATTCTGACTAAAATCTTAGTAAGCCAAAAATCACAATTTTAATAGGATTTTCGATTATAAACCATCCATAACTTGGAGTATCTCCATATATGGAAACCACATTTGGTAGTAATCCCAAGAAACATAGTAACCCCCATACTTTACGGACGTCTATGGCCCTCCAGCAACATGGACGCCATGACGCGCCAGGAGGATGTGATGCTCCCGGACTATGTTAGCAGTGCCACCACCTTGCTGTGCTATGGCGTACGGATTTTTTGCTGTGAAGATGTGCATGACTGGAGATACACATGGAGGTTTCCTACAATGAGGGTACTGTACCCCAAAATGGATGGCTTCTATACCGACGGACATACACTTTGAACATCATCAAGAAAACGCAGTTCCAAAATTCTGCGGGAAAGTTCCAAGTGTGTGTTCAGGAAAAGTCACATGGAACATAATGGAACATCAAAAAAAAACACACTTAGAACACCAGTTGTGCACATGGCGATGGTCCAAGTGTATGTCCACTCCACTAAAAGTAATGATGAATGCAATTTTGCAATACCGTCTAAAACGCAGGTAAGTATAGGAATGGTTCAAACCAGTTTTTTAAGCTTTGATGATTTCGGGGTACCCCAATTTTAGGAAACCTTCACATGCTATCAAATGCTGCTTTAAGTGTATGATACAAAATTGCCACCAGCAAATTGACATTGATGAATGAGAAATGGAGTGTCCATGATTTGTAGATAATGTTTCTTGGATTTCCCCATTGCCCCATGAGTTTTCCATATCTATGTTGATGTACTGGAGTGTAAATAGATGTTTCACATGCTAATTTTCCTTGTCCATTTGGACATCTCCATTTGTTCTGGAAGGGTTGTCCAACCCAAAACCATTTCCAGAGCGATCAAACCAGGTGTAGGGTTTTCGCGTTTTGCCATGGTCATTGTTTGAGATGGTTTGTATTTCCCCAAATTGGGTAAAATTGGACACGCCCCCACCGCACAGTTTATTATAATGTCTCATTAAAGTATCGTAAAATGGAACAATTGCGATCTGGTTATTTAACATAGCTATTGGAAAAACACAATTTTAATAGATAAAGCGCCATAAATAATCTATAAATGGGTCATTTTCCATGGCTATGTCAAATAGCCAGAGGGTATCTTGGAACATGTTGGAACTAGTTGGAGCTTTCGGAATGCCAGTTCAGCGGGCTCACGTCCCGTGAATCTTCATGTTTTGATTTGAGGTATGCCTTCTACACACTGCATCAAGACAAGAGAGATGTGTCATCTGCAAAAGGATCTGCAAAGGAACAGGCGACTTCCGCTGCCCTCATTTGCGGCGAACGTGGTGGGGGGTTTCTAGAAAAAAAAAGGCATATATTGAGCAAAAATGCATCACACTAGTCATTAGGGTACCTGATAATTGAATATGAATGAATACAATTGAATAATATTGAATATATTTCTTCATAAGTGATGGTCGATTGTTGACTAGTTCAAGGGTTACACAAGTTTTTGTTGAGACAAAACAACTCCTTGCAGTTGAGATGTCAAGATGTTCAATTGCAGCGATACGTAGTTGACCCATGCCAACCATACAATGATGTGTTTAGTCAGAATTTCAATTTTGCATAAGCTTGTCACGCAACATTTTACAACAAATAAATGGGAGTTCCATATACAGTATGGTTAAAAAAAAAAACATGATTTATGGCATCAAACTGGTAAGGCTTCAAAACGATGATGATAATTACTACTAAGTATTCATCAAAAGATCGGACTCAGGCATCAAAATATGGTGTTTGCGGTAGTTCTATGGCTTTATGACTAACAATCAGGATGTGAAGCTGAGCTGGACGATAATAATGTGGCTATATGACCATGAGTTATGGCTGGTTGGTGGCTATTTCCCATGAACATTTGGGAACGACGATGAACCAAGCAACATGGACAATTGAAGTGGGTTTGTGGTTTCAAGTATGTGTCAGCGTTGAACCAGATTGGGGATTTTGACCCCGAATGACTCATATGTTCCGCATGGGTTTGTCAACCACCAACGGCTGCTAAGCTCTCCCGTGGCACTGTCTCTTTTGAGATGGTTTTGGGAAATAGTTCAAATAAACTCCGTGTTCCCAGTAGTTTTTGGATGATTCAAGAATGGAACACCAACAAAATAGAAGCCAAACACTCAAGTGTATCCTTTTTGACACCCCTAGAATCCCTTATAACTTATAACATTATAACATTGACCCCATCAAACGTATTGGGTACTTGTAGACCATATGGATCATGATGATGGCAAAACGCAGCCCCATCAACTCCTAGGAGCCCAGTCATCAGGACATCACCATGACACGAGCGAAATGATGGCTAGTCAGGTTCACGTTCCCAAGAATGGCCTTACTTTGTTAGCTTTGTAAAATTGTGTACCCTCTGCTAAACGTTTACATAACTATGGAAAATCACCATTCTTAATTACGGTAAATCATCAATAAATGGCCATTGTTCAATAGCAAACTGTTAAATTACCAGAGGGTAAATCATGAGTTTGTTGAGGATTCAGCCAGATGACATGTACCCGGATCACAGCCATAGCCACCATGGAACGTCCAGGCGCACACTGTCCCGAACTTCCTAGCAGAGGCGGCAGAGGTGAAAAAGGACCACAACGTCTCTGTGCCGTGACGTCGTGACGGCAAGGGGGTTATGGGAAGATGCCAACCCTACTATCAGTATATTTATGTATATATATATATATATATATCAGTATGATGTTTTCCACTTGGCTTACATTGTTCAACTTACAAATTGATAGTTTAATTGATATCATTGAATTGAAGTCTGGAAGTCTTTCTGGAACATTCGCAAGATCTTTGAGATTGGTAAAATGTTGGTTGGATTCTCAGCTCTTTTGGGGATGGTTGCTTGTTCCTGGCGGCTTGGGTTGTTTGAGGTGGGTCTCTGGTCAGGTTGTGAATACCCTGAGCAGTGTGCCGGTTTCTTTGCTCATAATACCATGTTTCAATGGATTGGTTAATGGGAAAATTTACAGGAAACCATGGATTTTCCCATTGAATATAGGGGCTTCCTGTAATTTTTCCCATTAACCAATCCAATGAATGTTGGTGTTTGATCCAGTTTGCACTGGGTATATATCTCCCCGTTTCTATTCGATTTCTACGCCAAGGTTTAAGAAATCTCAGGTTGTGTCGGTCCCCCAAGTTGCGCCAGCCCTTCTGGTGGACAGCGATTTGCCAAGGCACCCATTACGGCGCCCCTAGAGATTCCCGTGGAAGCTGAAGTGCAGGTGGCAGAGGTTGAGACGGCTCAACCGCCGCAGTTTGTGTAATGCCTAGGTCTTGGTGAGGTTTTACAGCCCCTGAAAACTGATATGGAACCCCCGAAATCAAAATGATGCTGATTTCAGTACCTGGAATTGACCATTTTTTGGGGTCCATGTTGGATTTTTGGGGTGTATGAATCTCTTGATGGGTGCCAGATGTCACGTATTCTCCAATGGCAACTGTATTTCTTCCTGAGTGTACCTCTGAATCCTTTGAGGATTTCAAGAACCAAAAGAAACCTAACCTTGGTTGATTGAAAGGATTTCATAGTATGTCAAATTTAGTCAGTCATCACGGCTCTTGCACACCCAACATGCGTGGTGAACCTCTGATGCGTCCAATCATTGTCCATACTGTGTTGAAAGGTCTTGAGTTGGAGGACATGGGCACCCAATTTTCATTAGCTGAACTCTTAGCGGAACTGTTAGGGACACCAGAACAAACGCGTTCCCAAATGGTGGGAACAGGATGGAACAGGCCCGTTCAGTCGCCTGGGAACACCTCGGTCGATCCATGTCGATCGGTTCACATCGTTTGAGCAGATGCCTTCGGCGAAAAAAGGTGATTTCGGTTGTGGCACTTCTCAGCACCTTATGATCCAACATGTTCATGTGGTAAACCATGGAAAACCCAATGCCGGACCACAACATATTTACAGTACACAAGCTTTCCTTTGGTTAGGCCATGTATAGTTAACCATTTTCACGTCGTAGAAATATAGCTACTGGGTAAACCTTGACTGGGTACTCTACATGATTTAATACATGCTTCCAGTTAATCACCATTTCAAGTGATTTAAAATGCTTTGAGCAGCATTTGAAGGGATAGAACCAGAATTTCCAGTGATATCACCAGAATTTCAAGTGATTTAACCAGAAATTCAAATGACATCACCACTGTCATCATCGAGTTTTTCTCCCTGTTCTTTCGCCATACAGGTCATCTCTGAGAGGCTGGTCCCAGAGTTTCCAGAGCCAAGCACCGGAAGCTGAGTGGCAGAAATCGCGCCTCGAAAGCGGGGATCTGCAATGTTGGACTGAAGATTTTGAGGTGATTCTAGTATGAAACGGGATTCAATTCAGGATGTCATGGTGATTCAATCGGATTTTACCCTGAAAAAATAATGCTTTCGACTTAGTGGGATTCAAGCATGAAACATGGGGGTGATTCATGGGATTTAAAGCAACACTAATTGAATCTGGCTATATATCATTATAATTCTATATACAGTTTATATAATTTTCTGATGCTATTTTAGTGGGATATGTCTAGGCAACAAATGATATGGGTTTTGGTCCCCTGAAATTTATGGCATCTTTCCATCAAGAACAGGATGACCACTGGAGCTGGGGCCTGGAGCTCCTGGGTTTTGGTGAACCCATAAGCCACATCAAGCACTTGCTGGAACCAGTTTCAGCCACCAGTTTTGGCAAGCATCTCACAAGTGACCCGAAGTGGCAAGGGACTGGGGACGGTGCTTTCATTCATATGTATTTCTACAATCAATCAATACACACCTATGGTATCCTATGATTTATATATATATAGCTTGATATATATATATATAATCCCCGGTGATTGTGGCCTTGTAGAATGGGTAAACCCAGTCCTCAGCTAAAATGACCCCTTTTAGCCAGCCCATGGTATTTTGATGTATTTTGATGTATTTTTCCACCATATTTTGTTTATAAAAGTCATTTGAATTTACAATATGTACAATATATTATATATTTTATATACAATATCATGTAATTACATAGACTACTTGATAATCCCTTCCCCCTATTACTAAACGTACCCCAAATACTAAAAACTAGGGTCCATCTCCAATTTTGGAAAATTTGTGGTTGGCCAATTTGACTTTTAA
>BGPT01001090.1:118722-162767 GCA_003297045.1 Symbiodinium sp. clade C Y103
CATAGTCGCCAGCCATAAAGTACTGTAAGGGTTACCAAAAATGACATCCCGACAGTGATCCCGAAAGACGTTGCGGGCATAGCCCAAGTGCTGGCCGTAATTATATTATACTATGAAATATCATTAATCATTGTCATATTCCACCTTTTCTTGGAACGCCCAAAGCTGGACGACCAAAACTACGCAGTACCGGAGGGGCCTGAAGATGGTGCCCCTGAAGTTTCCAATCAACAAAACACCCAACAATCGGAACTGTCAAAATACCACAAAAGACACATAATGTTTTCCGGGTAATGACAAATATGTTCATATCATTATTGAATTAAGAAATCAGAAACCACCAACACCACAGCAAGACTCTGCAGCCTGTTCGGGATGTGAGAGTTGACACTGGTAATCCTGATGACGCCATTTAAAATGGGCAACGGGGTAAAACCCAGGGCTAGCCATGTAGGTCCGATTCAAGGTGCGACACGCCTTGGCCAAAGACTTCTCACGGCTGATAGTTTCCTGGATCCGGCTCTGAACTTCTGATTCAAGTGATTGCAACGCGTGCCTGACATGCGGAGGGCTGAAATTGAGTTGGTCTGCAGCTACATTTTATTTCGCAATCTCACATGAATGTTTTGAACTCTACGCGGTAAGCAAATCACACGCAGTGCGCACCAACAACAAAATTTATTGCAGCTGGGAAATTGTGCAATCTCCAAACTTAACTTCAAAACTATTTAATTGCTTCGATTCAGAAAGCTCTTTTTCTTAAGATTCTTGGGTGACTATGAAAACTTGCAATGAGGTTAACGTCGATGGGCCCGACCCGGTCTGCATCTTCGCTTTGGGTAGTTTGCACCAAACAAGCCTCCGAAAAGTAAGTTATTGAAACAAGCCTCCTTTGGTGATGTTTTTTTGGTTGGAGATTGATTGAGCTCAGGGTGACCCACCTTAAATCGCAAATTGATAATTTGACCTATAAGGATGATACTACCGACCCAATATCAATACATTACTTACATACCGGGACATGCCATGCCAACTCCAACCGAACGTTTATCAGAAAATTTCAGAAGCACATGATCCGGTTGTAGTTTATCTCAAATTTACTGGCGTTTGATTGGCCACAAAAACCAAACAATTGACCATCACAGCCAAGGTCCGTCAAGATGCCAGAATACTTGCATCGTTCGTAGTCAACCAAAAAGCCGCCCCGATGGTTTTCGTCGCGGTTGGGCCGTGGTTGAAGATACCTTGCCACATGTCAAGTATAATATAAATGATTCAATGATTCGGATGGTTGGTTTCCACCAATTCTGATGTCAGTCAGTGTTATGCTATGTCACACAGAGGGCCCCAACAGCGTGGCTCAATAATAACAGTAGCAAATCATTCAGTCCATCTGCAGATCAAAACAAACAGCGTAAACACCAAAAGTCAATTCACTGCAACTGCAAAGTCCAGGGACTCATCCTGTAACTTGTGACTTTCATCCAGAATTGATCCCAGAGTGTATCTCATGAACATTGACGCCTCATCGACGTTGGCACTTTCCATTTCTGCCACGGCTTTTCGAATCATCTCTTCGGAAAGAGGTTCGGCCATAGTGCAACAGGCTGTCAGAAAGGCGCAAAGTAAAACCGGAGGCAGGTATGAGCCACAGTCTCCAAACAAAAAGGGCAGCACCAATGAAATTGGACAAAATGTCGCAACAAGGCTTTTTGTCTATGTCAGTAAACCTTCTGCGAGTTTGTCTTTTATCTTGTCTGTGTTTTTTTCAATTGTCGTTTTGTCTCCGCTATTGCCTAGTTAGCCAAACCGCCCCCCCAGAATTGAATCGGTCCTTGTGCAGAGACGTGAATGCCAAGACAGCCTCAAAAACAAAAAGAACAGATATCGATATCCCACAACAGTTGGCCAGGGATACCCACCATAAAGTCTTCATTATAGTCGTGTTTCCACCAGCCACTTTTGACTTCAACTATGGACATGCAAGCGACAGCCAAATTCCAAGGCCCAAACGGCACAGCAACAGAAAAAGGAACGTGTCGCCACAGACCTGGGTCAAGCTTGGCTGGTCTGGTTGTTCCCACAACGGCAAACTGGCACCATGAATGAAGACAACCTCCACAACCATGACATGACAATACACAACCCACAAAGCGAGTCAACCCAACTTCATGGGGCCCAAGCCCAAACATCATGTGTGATTTCAGAAGCCGAAGGTAAGGTAGTCCAGGCCCGCCTGACAGACACTGCGAAATTCTACAGCCCAAGAATCAGCTAAACTGAAGGCTAGAAACAAACTGGGACGAACAAGAACTTGAATGGCGTAAACCCAAGCCTCTCCACTGTTCTGGATTGACCCCGGCCTGAAATAATGACACATCATTCACGCCGACTGAAAGACATGCAAGATAATGAAGTGAAAATGACTCCATCATCTCAAATGTCAAATGTCAACATACTCAATGAGATTACAAAACAGATGAGAAGAGGCCCGGACATGCGAGGGCAGAAGAGATTGATTGATGCGAACGCCAATGTTGGAGCACCTTGGGCAATGTTTCTGCATGTGCTGTTCCTTGATTGCTGCCACGAAAACATGGTACAGTACCACTGCGCTTTTCAAAAACAAACACAAGCAACAAAGCATGTATGCATGTATGTATATGTATATATAATATGTTAGGAGTTATATGGCCTTCAGGCAAAAAGTCAAACATCTATATTATACGCAGTTCAATCGCCTTCATCCAATGACATAGATCCAAACTCACCCAATCAAACACAATCGGGAAAAAACTCCTGTATCCAGCCACTGCCAGTTCATTGAAGTAAGAAAAGCGCATGTGCACTGACGGGTTCCGGAACCTACACAAACGCAGCTTCATTCAAATTGAAAAACAATGCGTCAAATCTCGAATCACCGTGCCCGCCACTAACTGCATCAAGAGCTTGGAGTTGCACAAAATTGGAGGCCCAGCTGCAAGCCGGTTGAAAAGGCACAAAATGAAATCAGCAAAATCAAAATCAAGCAGCAGGAATTTAAAATGTTACATCGGGCTAAACACTTGGATCAAAGTTTGCCACTCAGCCATTGAAATTGCATCTTGTTTGAAGCGCCAATGCCAATGTAAGTGAGTCAGCATTGAGTCTCACGCACTGGAAAACCAAATGCAACAACCAAATTGCCTTGCGCCAGCACGAAACCAAAACAGGAGAGGGTGCCCAGTTACAGCACTGAATCTGGATTTTCTGCTTCGCTGTCACCAAGTCAGACGCCTGGCCTCCGGGACTGTGTGGAAGCTGCTTGCCTTGAACCGCCTTGATTGTTACGATTTGCAGCGAACGCAACGGAAATTTGACAGTGTAGTGTTTGTTAGTTTGAAAACAGAAAAACTTGTACACCAACGCCTTGGGAACGAATTGAACTTTTGAATCATGATTCCGAACAAGTTTTGACAATTTGAACATCTCGCCGTCGACGTGAGGCCCCCAGCAATGAACTCTGTCCAAGACCACCCTGCAACAGTTCCACCTGAGTTGAGGACCAATGACCAACCGGGGCCCAAAGTTTCTGAAATCGTAGAATCAGTCAAAACACAGCCACACCTTAAATATTTCATGTCCTGTCAAGGCTTGCTCAAGAATGTCGAGTCAATGTATACCAATGACCAATAATAATCTGAACATATCGTCAACAAAAAACATCGAAGAGGGATTGAAAGCACCGACCAAGGGCGTGACACACCAGCCAGCATCTTCACACTGAACGTCATGGCCACATAGGAAGCAGGCCGGCTTGCTCACTTTGGCACAAATGAGACTTTGGAATTATGGTACCGTCTTGCTACATTCCGTATGAATCTTAATCTTGCAGCAGTAGCACTTTTTTAAATCAGACAGAGCAGGAAACTTTGCAGCACCCAACATTCCAAACAGTGCTTGAAGCGGGGCAAGTTACATATCCCTACAAAATAAAATAAACAAATCATTGGGATGTGGGATTCTCTCCAAACTTCTGTCACATGCACCAAACAAAAAACAAAAAGTTGTTTACCCTTTTCCTATCCAACCGCGCTTTAAAAAAAACATATAAAAACATATAAACGCATTTAAACCCATGTTTAACCATTTTTCAGCTCAAAAAAACATCGAGCACCAAATAAAGAAAACCTAGCTGAAGTAAACCCTACAGATTTAGCCCGCGACATCGGGTTGGGGATTCTATTACAGCTCATGAGACAGGCGCCAGGCTTAGCCAGGAGTCTTTCCCGAAGGGATCATCCGCTCAGCGGTGAAACGTGGGAAGCTATCCGCGCAACAGTTTCTAAGGTAGCATTGGATACCTCGTCATGCTGTACAATATGTATATATATATATATAATTATATATATCTCAATATACATATACATATATAGTGCAATAGAAAGAAAAGGGTATAGACACATTTCTACACCTACAGACTCATCGCCGGAAGTTTAGTTCACAAACTTCCGAGTTACCGACAAATGTCCAGGGTTAGTCCTTTCGTCGTCGTCATCATCATCATCATCATCATTATCATCATCATCATCATCATCATCATCATGTCCACATCCAACGCGTGTTAGTATCGCACAGACGTCAATGCACGGGTGAAAAACACTCTTGGGCACGAAACCTTGTGTTTTTCTGGGGTAAAGTGGCTTTCGTGGTCACCGCAGCAAGGTCTCTGTTTCCGCGGGGCCGGGGCTGGATCTGCAAAAGTTGTCGACAAGAAATGCACAGGACTGTAGCGAGAGCGCGATTTTACATAAAATTCGTAAAAAAACTGAGGCGTTCAGAGCAGCCTGAAAAAGTCCGCACTCTAACTGCTGCGCGAACGTTGGTCGATTTGAGCGACGCTCCTGCTTTGCGGATTCGCAACTGGCTGTGACAAAATGCACAGGCACGGCTGCGTGTAGCAAAGCATGAGTGATGTTGCGACGGCCCTGGCAAGCGGGATTTCCTCCATTCATTCACTCACTCACTCATTCATTCATTCATTCATTCACTCATTCACTCATTCACTCATTTCTTCATTCCTTCATTCCTTCCTTCCTTCCTTCATTCATTCATTCATTCATTCACCCATTAATTCATTCCTTCCTTCCTTCCTTCATTCATTCATTCATTCATTTATTCTTTCATTCTTTCATTCTTTCATTCTTTCATTCATTCATCCATTCATTCATTCATCAGTTGTTCATTCTTGCTTTCGTTCGTTGAAAACCTCATCTCACAATTCTTCCAACTCATCACCAGGTCCTATACTGTAGGCGTTTCCTCTTCTCAAAACTTCCGCCCCGGTGTGTGCCGGGCACTATCTGGCATGAATATATAGATTTATTTTTTAATTAAGTATTTATCTATAGATGCATGAAGGTGTTGATTGAAACACGGCGACAACATTTACATATATATATATATATGTGTATACATATCTGTATGCGCCTACATTTCAGTATATAGATATATGTATAAGCCTGCATGTCTTTTAAATATACATACATGTCTATATATATATACATATATAATATATGTGTAAGTATATATATATATATATTATTCATCAATTTATTTGTTGATTGATTTATTTATTGTTTATTTTTATTTAAATATTCTATATGCATATATTTGATGTCTTCACCAAACAGCGATTTTCGATTGTTTTTATTGTTAACCGGGCAACGTTTCACTAGTTTGGTTGGTTGCATCCATTTTTTTTGCTAGTTGATTAGAACCCTATCCTGTCCGCCTCAGTTTTGGCAGGTGTTATCCCTTTCTAGTGACTAAGGCGCCCGTGATTATTCAAAATCCGAACTAATGTGGTACAGTTGTGTTAAGTCCCAATTTATTAACTTTGTTCGTGAACAATGATTTGTTAAATCCCAATTGATCCATTTCACTGGGTATATTTTCGAAACTGTTAAATCCCAATGAATTGTTTGTGAAATGCATTTATTTTTGTACAGCAAAATTTCCGTTTGAGGCCTGACGAGACCATCGTCCCTGCCGATGATAGTGAGGCGATTTGGGATGATTTTGTGGTGAAAAAAATGTGAAAAAGCACTGGCTGATGGTGAAAAAAACAGAAATAGATGAAGGAAAAGATGTTAAAAACCTGCGTTCGAGCAAGAAAAATGATGAAAAATGTAGATTTCAGTTTCCAAACTCTGGATTTATCTCTCAAAAAATGGATTTGACGCAAACAAAGGCGAATTAAACCTATATACAAGGAAATGATAAACAGAAACAGAAACGACGCTTGCTTTTTCTCAAGGCTCCAACAGCATTTCTTCCCCGGGATTCCAAGCAGTACGGAATGATTGGAATCCCAAGCCAGGTAGAAGAAGATGAGGCAATGGACGAATTTGAGCGACTCAGCACCGATTTGTGAAGAGAGTGGGGGGCTACAATATGGGGCCCCCAAAAGAGGCAAGTTACCAGTCGAATGGATGGATCTCTGGCGGATATAGCTGCAGTAGGATAGGTAGAAAACGATTTAGAAGTTGGGGTCCCCACTTTGTCGGTCATTCGCAGGGTTGCTGTAACATTTTCTCACTCCAGCTGTCGGGGACTACGTTTTCTAAGCGATGTCTTTATCGAAGATAAGTTTGAGGATATGGATCTAGATGACATGAGAAAAAGGGTATATAGCTATAACATGGAATCCCCATGTTGGAGCCATTCTGAGGGATATATATGCAAAAGAGACGTGGCCGCTGTTCGAGCTGCCTTTGGGCAGCCTGCATCGGCATGTCCCCAGTAACCCGGTGACCGAGGAAGTATTTCCAGGGAGGCAAGAAACCGCGCTGCCCTCAGATAGTTTCGTCAACCCTGCAGATCCTCTTTTGAGGTATAGTTTGAGGTTGGCATCACCAAGCACGTTTTTTTTAAGGCTGTTCTTATTTCATGATGTTTCATGTATAGGTCAATGAATTAAGCACTAGAAAGAACTGATTGGGGAGGAAAAACATATAATTTCTGAGGTTAACTCAGTCTAAATGAAGCATGACTCATGCATGACCACATTTGATTCTATTTGTTTGACGGAGCTGGGCCTTTAACTTCTTGGCTGTTCTCGGAGATTTCATCATGTCGCATAATTTCTGTCCTGCAAAATGTTTCAAATGTCAAAATGTATTGTACTTGTATTGTCTACCCTGTGAGCAGTTCTATCTCACATCCTTCCATACTTTACTTAACTAATTATTCAGTATTATTCATGTAATTCCGGTGACCGTATATTTGTACATATATGATCATATATGTATTTACATGTATTCTTCCATATGGTTCTGGAGAAATGCTCTCTCAAATCGCAGAGTGTTGTTTGGCATGAGCGCTTTCAAACATCCGTTTCATGTGCTTTCCTTTGGCGCATTTGCATCTGGCTTTGTGGGATCCCAAGCTTCATATAAATATCAAAAGCAAGTCAAGTTCAGACGGGAAGATATGACATATAATTACCTCCTTTTTTCAGGCCCGAAAGAAATGTCCCACTGTGATACTCTTAATGCTCTGGGCGTACAGTAGGACTTTCAACGGCGGTTTTCTGTTGAAGAATGTTGAAGACCTATCACAGGAATGTAGTCTCTAATGTCAATCCCGGATGAATGCTAACACCCACTTTACTAATCAAGGGTTTCCCCAAAATTTTGAAAACGTGCTTTTGAAATTTGAGACTCTCATGAATAAAACAGGGGGTTATCAATCCTGGGTTAAGATTATCAACATTCCTGCCCCAACTTGTCCATGAAGCTGCCACAGGGCATGGTTTGATTTAAGGTAAAAACTAACAGAAGCCATTGTGTTTTATTGCTCCAAGTATCAGGGTTTCCCGAAAATGCTCCCTTGAACCAAGTCTAGGACATGGGTTTGTCTGAAAATAAAGTGCTCCAAAATCCCAGGGTTTATCAGTATCATAATTTCCGATTTCTAACATTGACATGACATACTTATTTAATAATTTTGAAGGGCATACTTGGCGGATCATCCCAAGATATCCCAAGTATGGATACAGGTGAGTTTAGTAGCCACAATATGGTCCCTTCTATATTATAACATATTACATATATAATCACAAGTATGGTTAGTTTATTCGCCATGATGTTGTCCCTTTTTTCTCACCAGAGCTTACCATCACCGGATCCATGGGATGATCGGAGGAAGATCTTGGTGACCACTCAAAAGAAGCCCAGTCGCAAGATGTATGCGTTCCTGAAGGAAGCCGTGGGACATCGTGGGACGGATGATTGAACTATCAGAAATGATGCATCTCCATGGCTTTGTTGCGGGCTGGGATTTTGAAATGAATATGTTTTGCTTTGGATCAATAGGTAAAAGCATGTATATGCATAGTGTATATATATAATACATATTTATATATATATATATATGGTATTTAGTATTATATATGCATGTGCATCACATATGCATAGTGATATAAATCTATATGTATATGCATACATTATGCATCATTCATTATTCATTAATAGAACCTCTTTGTATCCGTATGTCTGTTTCTTGGGGGGCCTTGCCAGCACGTGGACTCTGTTCACCCCCATGTTCGTACGTCAGGGCTTGTTTGGAACATGATCTACATGCGTGGTATTCGTGGCTAAATGTTAGATTACTGGAGTGAAACATTTTTTCATAGATGTTGTTGTCCCAATCAAAGATGGCTGTTTTAAGCTTCGGTTGTCATGTTGTGATTGCAAGTGTAAGTTGCAGTTCCGACAAAAAAATGTACTTCGCTATGTTAGCGACAAGTTGATGTGCAAGGCTCTCAAACCCCGCCGACATTGGGCATGTCTAGTGTCTCATTTGTTTGAAGTGTCCCCTTGTCAAGGTGGTCCTCTGGTGTTCAGGAGCTGGTTTGCGTCATCCCGAACTGTTTCTACTACCCACGCATCTCGACCGAGAGAACTTCATCGGCTTCACACTTTCGTTGACTTTGACTCGCAGTTATTTGTTCATATGTTTCCTATTATATATTGGTTTAGTATATCCCCATGTTTTTTTTGGGTTCTGCGGTTGCCAAAAACTACTCTGTGTAGGAGTATCAATAAGATCAGCCATGTATGATCCATTTGTCAAGTTCAAGCGGGCGAAAATCCACACCACAAACCCAAGTCGTCCACCAAGCAGTGGCTGAAAAGTGGCTGAGGTAAGCAGCATAGGTGATGCCCCATCACGTGGCTCATGTCTCCCATTGGTTCAAGGGAAATTTTGCAGGGTTCTCCCACAAATAACGATTGACAACGAATTAATGTGGTAGACCCAAGGGCAACCCTACTATGTGGGGATGGTTGATACAACCCTTTTATGGTGATTTCGGGGACGGTTTATCGCATTCGGTTTTACCTTAATAAAAACCGTGAAAGAGACGCTGGTTTCCTGCAAATGTTCCTTCACAAACCAGTCAACACGTGAGGCAAAGAGTTTCCGTTCAAGAAGATTTGCGAGTATGCCAGCAACAGGGACAGCCCGGCATGGCTCTGCCCCACGCTCCGTGTGATCCATGTGGTTGGGCCTCTTTGGTTGGCATTGCATTTTGCAAAAAAAAGTGCCCCAATCAGGATGGGTCTTTTTCACCTAGATGTTCTTCACTCAATTCAAGCAGCAAATTGGGATTTCAGCGTATACATATCTAGTCTATATCTATCTACATATCTATCAAGATGTTGCAGAATCCAACACTCTGATCTCGCCTCAGTCCCATAGAAAGTGACGGATTTTGGGTCTCAAAGTCTGCTGAAATGCGGAATACGGTCCTTTGAAACCAGTGTAAATACCCAAGTAATGACTACCTAGACCCTCCAAGAAACTAAAAATGGTGTTGCCATGTCTTAACCCAGTATTGTTTTGGGGTACCTGGAGGGTCTAGGTATGAAAAACAAAGTAATTCAACAACCAACTAAAATTCTAAAACATACCGAAAATCCATGAGTTTTCTGTTAAAGACGGCCATGATTGAATCCATCCCACTTTTCAAGGCTCTTCAGTTCAGTGATATACCCCCACTGACCTCTAGGACACATATTGTTTTTCCTGCCTGAAGGAGTTCACAGATGTGATGCTCTTCCATGAGAAAGCCCAAGTGTTGTTGGGGACTTGGCAGTTGACACCTAGCTTTGAGAACTGTCGTCTTGTTGGTTGCGGAGGTAATTCTCTTTGGATGGTAAAATCCAGCATTTGATGCTTTTCTTGATTGATTTGGGATGATTTCAATCCAACAAAAATCTTGGCATGTTTTAACTGATAGAAACTGGGATTTGGTACCAAGGAAAGTGGACATGACGGATAACTTCCTCGGATAATAAATGACAATAATGATACTGTTTTGATGTTCCATCCCTAAATGTGAGATGATACTCCCCATTGCCTTCATATGACTGTGGAAGTGGCGTTGACGGAAAGTGAAATCTCTGGTCATGGCCTGACCCTAAAATAGCTGTGCATCCTAGTGAGTAAGCGGTTAATGCAAGCCAGCTATAGATAGGGTATACGGTATGCAACTCACTTACAGCATATATATATATATATATGTATATTATCTAAGAGGGTGAGCAAAGATGGTGATTACCCTCCAGTAATCTAGTATAGTAATTAATCTAATATAGCTATGGAAACTGGCCCGCTTTTTACGTGATCTACCTATTGACAAAATGGAAGTTTTCCATAGCTATGTATGTTGGATTGCCAGGGGCTACCCACTTTACAAGAAAAACAACCAATCTTGTTAGCCCATGGGCGCCCCATTTTCAACATGCCGGTTTTTGTAGTGCATAGAGTTATTGAATTTGGCGATGCGGAAGGGGGGGAATTCTGTCATCCACCCCCCCCCCATCTGTTGGGAAATGAGCAAGAAAAGGTATTCCACAGGGAGGGCTTGATTTGGGGTGCTTGGATAGCTGAGGCAAGGCGTCTACATCTCGCACTTGCCCAAAGGCATGGTAAACTGGGCCTTTGGTGTCCAGAACCCTGTTGAAAACCCTTGTTTGTTGATTGTACAGGGGGATACCACACCCCATATGTATATATAATATATATATATATATATACATACAATGTTACATATGTTACAATTATATTCATAGATATATATATATATATATATACAAGATATTGAACTGAGAACCTTTGTTTACCAACGAATAGAATGGATGAAAAATTTGTTATAGCGACCAGGCAAATAAGCAATAGCAGACGGCGCCAGATCTCAACTTCCGAAAGTCAGATTTCAACCTGATAGCCTTCGGTCATCAAACCCGGCAATGGGAAATCATCATACGTGGAGGTCTCAATGGAAAAATCATCTATAAATGTGGGATTCTCCGTTGCCATGTTTGATTCCCAAAGGGTATTGTAATACTACCTCCAAAAAAGAATCAAGAAATAGAAAAGGCGAAAGTTGCCCTTATTTCTATAGGATTTTACTGCATTCTACATCCTTTTGGGACTTTTGGTGTTTCTGAACCAAAAAAAACGGGCAGCTGGTGCGCCACTCGTTTCGAAGGAACCAACATCATCCATTGATTGTTTGGAGATACTCCGGTAAACCGGCTGCCGGGTGCAGACTGCAATCCATATCCGCATGTTCAACCAATGCAAACACATAAAAAGGTCCAACTGAAACTGAAACACATGAATTTTATGTTGAATTATCTTGAAATACAATCCATATTTTTCCTGGTTGTAAAAACCATAAAGAAGCACAACGTCAATGGCTTGGGACGATGGCTGTAACTGCCGGAGCTGCGGCAGGGCCCACCTCTTACTGGCGTCGACTCCTCAGGAATGTGGCAGATTGAAACAAATATGGATTTTAAGCATCAACAAATGTGCGGATATAATGGAATTGTAGGAATAATATATGGCATCTAACCAGTCAAATATCGGGCTATTTCATGGAATTATCGATTTAACCAGAGAAATGTGCGGATATCATGGAATTGTAGGAATAATATATGGGATTTGCCAGCTAAAAATAAGGACAATAATGGAATCATAGGAATATCATGGAATATCATTATGATATACTCTCTGAAAATTCAACAGTATGCTGTGGAAAATCACTATTTTTAGCAGGAAAATCATCGAACTAAACGGGCCATGGCTTCCATAGCAATGTTAAATTACCAGAGGCTACTGGCAACAGAAAGCTTGGACTTAATGAAGATGTTTTTTTTTAATTTTCCATTGGTCAATCTACCATTTGAGGAATCGAAGGAATCGATTTCTTTCAACAGCCTGCAAGCCAATGAGTGTAATTATATTAATTCCATTCTGCCCAAAAAACAATGAAATGTGGGAATGCTAACAAACATGTTTCGTAGCACAGTCTGAGGCCACAAATGATGATCAAGAAGATATGACACGGATATGGGCAGTGTGTGATTATTTTGTATGTTCAAGCTTGCTGTTTCCTTCAGGATTGTCCAGATAGAACTGACCATTCTGATAGTACAATCTTAGGGGCGTGCCAGGTCTCCAGTTCCTGTCGGCGGATGATAAACCATACCAGCGAACCTTGGTTTAGGTGGCAACAGCACCCCCCTGAACGTCACATGGAAACTACATACTGGTCATATTCAAATGCGGAAAAGAACCTGACTCCAGACCCCATAAATATGGAGGTTCCATGTTAAATTGAGGGGTTGTATCACTAAACCACCTGATACTGTTGCTAGTAAAATCTCATTAAAAAAATCTTTTGCATCCCTGATGGAATTTCACCTACAGAAAGGCCGGCCTTGTGCCCACTACAGAGCTCAAAAGCATGATATTTTGTACAAAAAAAGGTCTTGGGCCAAGCTTTTTGTAGGTCTTGGCATTTTGTAGCTGTTCCAAGTTTCGGAGCTCCAAATGCATTTTCCCATTTTGTAGTTGTATATGTTGAGGTATATTTTGTAGTTCACCTCGTGATTGGTATTTTGTAGCCATTTTGTTTTAGGGTCTAGACGAGACTATACTAGGGTACCCCCCGTAGTAGTTGAGAGTATCCATTTTGATTCTTTTGCATTCTTTTGCCTTATGCAGGATATAGTTATCTCACTTATTTCAACACCTTTTAACTAATTTCCAACAAATCCAGGGAAGACAACTCAAATCATTTTCCATTAAACACTGAGCCCTGGGCCGAGGCATCACTCGACTGAAGCTGGGGCAAGAGATGAAGGGTGGGGCGAGCTGCAACGCCAGCCTGGGGTGCCCAGCGCGATGCTAGCTGGCTGGAAAATCTACTACATGGAGGTTTAAGCTAGGAACATGGACTACAAGGGAGATTTTCCAGCAACCCATGTTTACCGGAACATATATATATATACACACATGTGTATCTGTATATATATATATATATATGTACACACATTTGTATTTATATATATATGTGTGTGTGTGTGTGTGTTTGTGTTCATTCATTTATAGACTATGTATGTCATTTGTTTATAGGGGAAAAACCGGCCTGGGAATAGAAGGGAAGGTATAACTAAGCAAGAATAGTGAGATGGGTTTGTCCATGCTTGTCCAAACATGATTTACCTATTAAAATGTGATTTTCCATAACTATGTTACTATGTTACTCTACTAGAGGGTATTGTAGTTGTTCGTCCTATTTTGATGGGGATATTTCACAACCAGCTGCAAAATTTATGCACACGATCCATAATTGGCCTTGTATGAATATGTATATATATATATATCCAAATATGTTTGTATATATATATATACATGCAATATTTATTCTACATAGACGTACGCTTATGAATAGGTCCTCTCTCTCAAAACTTTTGTTTCTTCTTGGTTTGCCTGTAAACCTTGAGTTTGCCTACTTGGGTGGTCCGAACCCTAGGTTTCCATTTGAAGGCCCTTTTTTGGGAGTAACCGGTCAGACCAGCCAGTTACAAAAACAAACGCAGGTTGAGCACCCCAAAATTATAGCAGCTTAGTTTGTTTCTTGTGATAGAAGCTGCATGTGCTTGTGTGTGATGAGAAGAAGGGCTTCTGAATTGGACGCTCCAAAAAAATCGTTTAGACCGGACTTGCCAACCCTGGATTCTGTTGGGAAACCGTGAGTTTCCAAGTTGACCCTGCATTTTTTTGGGGCTCTTTTGGTTGGTATTGATAGGCAATTAAATACTGATATATACAGTACGTCAAGATGTGTGTAAGAAGCACATGTGTGTATTTGAGCTTTTCTGTAGCTACACACTGAGTGTGATCAGCATCTGAGATGTGGCTTGTGGATATGATGGGCCGTTTGCTCCTCTGATGTTCATATATGTAACAAGCCACAAAAAGATGGAAACAACTAATTTAGCAGTTTGAGCACTGTTTCAATAGGATGTGTGTTTTTTCCATCGTTCTTGGGGATTGTTCTTTTTTTGTCTCATCAAAGCATCAAAAATTGCCCCAAGGCCACAGCGTTTCCCAGGTCACAACCCCGAGTTGATCCTGAATCAATTTGTGACTCGCTTGGGCCCGGGGGCTCGGTGGCTTCTTGCTCAACGCAACGCTGACGGATTGATGATGTGGGGGGGGTTTCCTAAAATGGGGACGTCCCCAAAAATGGCATGGTTTAGACTGGAACATCACAAAAGAAAATGGATGATTTGGGGGTACCCCTATTTGAGGAAACCATGATGTGACCAATGATGATGTATGGAATGCTGACTGCGAAGAACCCGAAAACTATCGAATTCATCAGAGCCATTTCTTGTATCAATAACCCATCTAGATATCTACATGCATCATGAGCCCGATCATGAATCTGATTACCCACCAGAACCTTGGATCACTTGGACCATGAGCCTGATGATCGCCCATCCCCCAGTCTGGTTGAGGGTTCCCATGCAATTTCTCCATCAAAAACATCTTTTTCATGATAGAGCCCTCTTGACCTTTTTCTGATAATGACATACGGCTGGAAAATCACACAGTTATGAGAAAATCCCTGAACTAAATGAAGGTTTCAATGGAAAATCATCTACAAATGTTGGATTTGTCCCATTGAAACTTCCATTGAGTTCTGGGATTTTCCAGCCATGGCCACGATTTCCACCATGACTCGGGTACGCGAAAAATCAGGTCGGCGACTTGCGCGGCAGTTGGCCGCCTTGTTCCCACAGAGGTTGGCCCATGGCGGCCACCTCCGGGGTTTTCTGTGATCAGTCCCTAATTCAACATCTCCCAGGGCTCAATTTTGGCCGGCTGGTGTGGTCAAGCCTTGAGAAACAGCGGTCAAAAACTCTGGAACATTATGAAGCGTATGGGTTGAAGCGACAGAACATGGATGAGAAGCAGACATATTTTTACATGTATTGACACAGGTTTACATTTGTTTATTTTGAATACCTGATGAAACCATAATTTAACAAACCATAGGATGGCAGACGTTGTATTCAGTTTTTGCTTTAAGCCCAACATACAGCAACCGACCCGGGTTTCGACCAGCAAAGTCCGGCCAGGCCTGACTTTGAGGGCAGAAGGACTGTATTTCCTCCGTGTAGGTTGGCCCAAAAAAATGGATATAGAATGATATAGAAATTGTGGGGAATACGATTTTCTAAACCACTGGATGGCATGGGGTAGGTTTCCTTTTTTTTGAGACTTTTTAATGATTAATTGCCACTTGCGCTCGCATGGTTGGAAGTGCTCAGATGAGATGATCCTCCTATAAGCCAAGACCCAATCTTCCAACTCAGCTCTAAGGAACTGCAATGTTTGGGATGTGGCTGGTAATTTCAATACTCAAACTATGGGTTGAGCTTTAGGTCTTGGATGTGTCGGTATGTTTGGTTCCTGCGATCTGTCGAGGACAATCACCTTCCACAATCAGCGCGACTTTGTTTTCTTCAGACATTACAGGTGGCACTGGCAACAGCTGGGGGCAACTCCAAGATTCTGAGTATTTGCAGCCAGGCAATGACTGAACAACCGAACAACTCCAGAGCTGAGAGCTAGAACAACTCTTCCGTGCCATGTAGATGATCTTCACCGATCTTCACCTCATGTCCTCATGTCACATTGTTTTCCAGGTTTCTAAGATGGGGCCCGAAAGCGATGGGCAAGTTGCGAAGTCTGTGGGTTTGTGGTGGATAACAACCGGTATTTGTGCATTCAGATTTGTGAAGATTGATTAATAAATCAACCTGAATCAGCTTACCCTCCGTAGACAAACAAAATCCTCCATACATGTAGATCATGTCCAAGGGACGCAAATGGATTGCTTTTTATATATTTCCTGGAGGATATAACTGGAGTTGACCACCTTTCCATTTCGCTAGGTATGCCTTCAAAGACGAGGGCGAAAAGTGCAAGTTGCAGGAGATTGGGCCGCGTTTCACCATGAAATGCCGGTGAGCTGCCGGCCGTGTCTCAACCTGAGTGTCCTCTACTCACTGGGATAATTTCGGAGTACCCTCTGGGAATTGAACGCAATGGAAACTTGCCCTTTTTTTTAGATGTTTCACCTATATTGCAAGATGGTGATTTGCATAGCTATGTCAAGTTACCAGAGGGTATAGTTTATTTGTTTGGCCATGCCTCGGCGGATATTTCAGCTAGTTCTATCTAGAAACTATTGGAAACGTTGTTTCTTGGTATCAGGATGTTATATAGCCAGTGCAATCGGAACTATATATTCTTTTTCGCTGTGTTCAGCACGACCTTTCATGGGGGTTTTGTTCCATCATCACGTCCCAGCGATCCGATCACTAGGAATTGTTGTGACAACATCAAAAAAATACTAATTTTGTACATTCAATATTATATAATATTATATATATATATATATCGCGCTATGCCCTAATTCTATGAAACTATAGTCATAGGAATCATAGAATATCCCACTCTCTACGTAAAAAAAAATGTCCTTATCGGTTTCACTACTATGGTACATGGAGATAACTCAGACCCACCCACTTTGCACAGCATCAATCCATATGTTGGCCATGCCACCAGGTACTTGCAGCATGGCACCTTTGATGCGAAGAGCGGAGAGTACGAGTACATTTGGCGTCCTGACTCGCAGGCGGGGATTGCTGTACAGTTAGATCCCAATTTATCGGGGGTATTGCCACGGTTACAAACTCCATTGCCCACCTGAGACCATTTTACATACCAAAACCATGAGTGGGTTGTTGGTTTCCCTACCATTGAATACACATGATATGTGTTTCAAGAAAATATGTGAACTTGAGGATTAGTGTGCCTATGCTCCATTGTTCAAGCAACAGTTCGCTGATGGTTTGCGTTGGTGTTTTTGATGTTGGGGGTCCGGTCAGAGTTGCCACAGTCACAACCTCCTTCACGGGCCCTGCGGTCAACTGTTGGTGGAATTCTGAGAGGATGACTTAGTCAGCTGGCTTGTCCTCTATCCCAAGGAATCCAGATATTCAAAAAGACTAGAATTCTACTTGATTCTTCTGCCACATGCTATTGCCCAGCCACCCAGGCTGGTAGAGGTACTTGATCGCCTTGATTGTCCATGTTTGATATGCTCCAGTTGTTTGTTGATTCATGCCTGTTTACTGTATAAAATTTTATATATTAGTTGTGAGTATGGGTCAAAAATTCTGCGGAAGGACCACGGATGTTGATATTTTTTTAGTATCAAAGATCCATGTTTGAGAACTGCACCTCTTCTTTGTGACTCTGGGTTTTATATATATATATACATAATATATAGTCTGTGTTTGTCATTGTTTATCTATATGTTTGTTGGTATAGGTATCATTGTGATCCATGGATTCCACCGTTACAAAACGCGCCTGCAGGTCAGCAGAAAGGCGTTCTTTGTTACGACCTCAGTGGCAATGTGAAACATGTTGAATTTGGTTTGCTTGGGTTTACCATGTTTTGAACGTGGCAGATGACCCCGGTTGACTTACATTTTGGAGCCTCTTATGCCCAAGCAGGGTCCCGGTTCCTCCCAGCGGTTGGCCGGTTCTACAGAAGACCGGGATTTGTGCAAGGTTCAGCGCCATGGCTGAGGATGACTGGAAAGGGCTGGTACTGACCATTTCATCGGTTGGGTATTCAGCATGTGGTGTCGAGTTTTCTGGGAGCAAGGGAATTCTCCATGTTGATCCANGATGACTGGAAAGGGCTGGTACTGACCATTTCATCGGTTGGGTATTCAGCATGTGGTGTCGAGTTTTCTGGGAGCAAGGGAATTCTCCATGTTGATCCAGAATGGGCCAAACATCTGGTTGTGGGGACAACATTGTCCGTTCGAAATTATCAGATGAATTGGTATGAAGGTGAAATCCATTTCAATGCAACCAGGCAGGTGAATGCACAGCTTTTTCTTCATGCATCGGAGAAACGAGGCATAGTGCGTACCATGGAAACATTTGCTGGAATTGGAGGGTGGTCACAGGCCTTGGTGCATTTTGATGATGCACCAATTCTCATGGTTGAATCAGATGAGATCACTGCCAAAGCCTTGGCAAAACAGATGGGAGTGGAATGCCTTTCCGCCGAAGCATACGTAAGTAGAATACTCCAAGGGTCTGATGTCCGTAGTTGTGTCCTTGTCAGTAGTGTGGATGATCCATATGTTTGGATAGCTGCAGGCTTGGCCAATGTCGGAAGATTGGTGGGGTCGCCACCTTGTCAACCTTGGAGCGGAGCTGGCTCCAATAAAGGGTTAGCATGTGAAGATGGTGTCATTTTCCGTTCACACATGGAGTGGGCGGCGGTCATGAGAATCCACATAGTCATCTTGGAGAACGTCCCAGGACTTACCAAACATGATGACTTCAAGCCGTTGGTTAGACATGTTGCTGAAAAGGGTTTGGTCATGGAATTGCATGGAACCTTTGCATGCCACCAGGTGCTCCCCGTGAGACGTGATCGTTGGTTGGCCACGTTCATTCATAAGGATGTGTCCTTGGAACGTTCGAGGGTCCCGTTTGCGAATGCCATGTCGTTTGCCAGCAGTATGTTTGAAGGAGTTGCCAAGAGCCCAACATTGAGCACATTCGACATGGAACACTGTAATTGCAGCGATGATGAGAGGGTTGAGCTTGGTGTTACCAGTAGTGTGCTTGAGTTGCTTGGAAATCCTGAGGTTGCTCCTTGGTGGTTGAAAAACAAAACCAAGGATATGTCGCCTGAAAGTTTGGTACAAGGCCGTGTTGTGAAGGAGGGCCAACAATGCCCTTGCTTCATGGCATCATACGGCAAACAGCATGAGATTGACATGTCGTTGCTCCGTAGCAAAGGGTTGCAGACGATTTTGATGAAAGAAGGTGAAGGTGTACGCATGATGTCACCATGGGAGATGCTTGCCGCCATGGCCTATAAACCGAGCACAGTTCTAAGTGACGATGTTTTCATTGCTTGGAAGCAAGCTGGCAATGGCCTGTCAGCAGCACATGCTTGGCTTGCCTTGTATCGCACACATGTCATGTTGGGACGTCTTTCACCATGGAAATGTCCGAGTGAACCAGGTCAGCATCTGAGTGAGGTACTTGCAGCAGGTATCCACATGTCCATGCACAGAACATGTAAGGATGGGGGTTTCTGGAATTTGGTAGAGTGTTTGCAAGAGCCGGTCGCAAAGAAAGCCAAGGTGGAGACTGTTCCGGAGACCGTTCCGTTCACTGTCGAAGATGACGAAGAGGACACTCTGGGAACCAAACCGTTTGCCCGGAAACCTTTGTTTGTCCAGGTCGGTGATCCAAGATGCCATGCAGCCTTTTCTGGAAATGGGAACAACAGCCTTGTCATTTTGGAGCATGTTGAAAAGAATTGGGTCATGTTTGTAAATGTCCATGCAGGTGACGTCATTGCATCCGTAGTTCAGAAGTGTCTTCCACATGCAAAGCCTGAGCATTTCTTGTCCTTGCGGGTTGATGATTTTGATGTCTCATGGAATCAAGCCTTGCCCAAGAAGCCTGTACAGACCATGGTGTTCGATCCGATTTACACTAAGGTCCAATGTCATGAAGACTCCTTGAACATAGATCTGAGGATTCTCACAGATGTCACGTGGACTGGCAAGACTGCCACTGCCTTTTGTGCGAAGGAAGTAGGTTGTAATCCGGATTCCATTGCGCTTTTTCATGGGAACATTCATGTGCCCGATGTTTCGTTTTTGGCTTGCTACGAAACAACCAAATTCACCATGAAGTTCAAGGCATGTTTGCCGTCGTACATTTCATGGGATAGCAATTGCAATCAGGTGAAAGATCCCGGGTTTGTACCTGCAGTTCATGAAGCCAGATGGTTTGGCCGTCATCCAAACCGAAAGATCATCCGATCCTGCACCTTGGATCGAAATGCTGACGCAAGTAGCCTAGTTCAACTGCTTTTTCCGGAATTGCATGCGAACACACCTTGGACCATGTTCAGCCAAGGACAGGAGGTTGCTTTAGGTGTGCCTATGCAGGAATTTCAGGAGGTTGAAATACAATGGAGCGGGGCTCGACCTTTTCCGGTCACCAAAGTCAAAACTGTACGATGGAATCAAGAGCTTGATGTGCCAATGACACAAGCAAAAATCCAAGATGACTTTGCAGTTTGTGCCATCCGTTCTCCATTCAAGGTCAAAATGCAAGAGCTCAAATGTCCACAGCAAATGACCATTGGAGAAGCAGCCGCAAGTTTTCTTGTAATGTCCAAGGTTCAAACCAGTATGCTTTGTACGCAAAATGCACAGGTAATCGACCCTGCACTGACGTTCAGTGAGATCAACAGCGAGCAGGTACTGGAGTTCCGAATCTGTCCGCTTTTGGGGGGAGGGAAACCAGAGAAAAATGAGGCCATCAAAACCAAGTTGAGAACCATGCTCAGCGAGAGAGGTGTGCCTGATGATGTTGTGGGCGAAAGAGTCTCCGGTTTGATTGCCAAAGCAGTTCATGACAAACTGACTGCACTGGGGGATGCACAAGACCCCGGTACATGGAAGAACTTGAAAGAAATTGCCAGTGCTGCCCAGTACAGGTTGATCACGCCAGCAGAACTCAAGTCATTCCAACAAAAGGCCCGCAAGGCCAAAACTGAAACAGTCAAAGATGAGAAGAAAGCCAACAAGTACACACCTGATGCACATGCCATCAAGATCGACCCAACTCATTTCCAAGCAGATGGCAATCCCGTGCCATTAATTGAGGCAAGTCGGTTCGGGCCGGATCAGTCTGGTTTGTGTATTGTCACACCCAATGAAGCCAAGCAATGTTTGCAATGTGGAGCCAAGTCATGTGACCCTCTGGCCTTACTAGTTGTTGGTGATGGAGTGCAACACTTTGGATCCACCTTCGCGCTGCCGGCTCATTTGACCAACGGTTCACCGGTGATTGTGCGAGCTTGCATGTTGCAATTTGGTGATGTTCACATCGAGTTCAAAATGCAGCTGCCGACAGCAGAGGTCAGCCAAATGGAGTCAACTGTGGTTGAGTTTGGAATATATAAGAAGTATGTAGGGAACTGGCAAGACACAGCAGTTCCACTTCACTATGTTGGAGTTCATGTGCCAGCTCTGCGAGGCAACAACCTGTTGGCCGTTTGGAGCGTCAAAGCCTGGTCTGGTAACAAGGTGGTCCACCACAATCAAGCCGACCACTGGCACGGATACTTTCGCATAGCAGACTGCTTGCTGAAACAGGTGTTGGTGCGCAGTGGGTCTGCAGGAATTTTCCTCAACCCAAAGACTGTGGACAGGAAGCACGATCCAAGGTACACTACAGTGGCAATGCCTTCCAAACAGCTTGCAGAAGTGGCTGCAAAAGCCGAATCATGTGCAAATGCCGCAGGTGTTGTGAAGATGGGCGAGAGTTTCGCCATTCGTTGCCGACGTGAAGATGCGGCGGGAATCAGGGCTCAACTTCTCCCTGAGTCGGCATTTGTTGAGACTGCTGCAGTGCCGCAAGATGGCCAATTGTATGTGGCGAGAAATGTGCCACAAGTGGGGAGGGAAGAGCTTACTCAAGCACTTCAAACAACAGGATGGAGCGCAACCGCAGTGAAACCGCAAGGTATGGATCGATGGATCCTGGCAGCGACCGATGAGCCAAAAAGCAATCACGTTGTCATCAATGGATCCATCATGATCATAGAGAAGTTGCATCGGCAAATTGAAAGTTCTCCAATCACCATGGTGGGAAGGGAGTTGCGTGTTCACACCATGACTGATCAGCAAGGGATCACATCCACCACATCCAGGTTTGCCGAGTTCAAAGCTCAGTTTGAAAGTCAGATTTCCGAAGCAGTTGAGGCCAAACTTCAATCTGCCCACAGCCGGATTGAACAGCTCACACAAGCCCTGCAGGACGTGCAGTCCAAAGCTGAGCAATCGCATGCCAGCCTGGCATCTGATATGAACCAAGTGAGAGAAGAACAGGTCTTCACTCAGAAGAAATTGGCCGAAGTCGAGGCATCAGTGGCTGGAAGCGGCCAACAGATCATTGATCACATGCAAGCCATGTTTTCCAAGATGCAAGCCAACATGGAACAGACCGTGTCAGCCCTGATCAATGATCCTGAGAAAAGACAAAGAACTGAACCTCCCAAGAATGATCCGTTCGGGCCTAAAGCCTGACGCCATAGGCAAGGGGGACACTTTGCTTGGTTCCCTGGGGCCTTCTGGTTGTTCTTGATTATGATGATGTTCGGTCGAGTTGATGCGTTGCAGATGAAACCCTGCGATGAGAGGAAATTTAGCATGCACATGCCAATTGATTGCAATGTGATTCCTGTGAACCAGCATGGGGATGAAATTATGATGAATTCACTTCAATCTCCAATTCACACTTGCCAAAACGATGAGTGTGCCCAGTTTTTTCAAGATAGGAATGCCGTAGCCGGAGCTTGTCGCTTTGGTGAAGCCAGACATCCTGGTCCTTTGATGGTTGTGCGCACTTTCAATCCGGCACAGCTTTTGGGACATGAAGAGGCGATCAGCAAATGGCCTGATGGGGTGTGGACTGCTGCAGAAACTTCCCATACCCAGGCCGCTATGCAGGTGTCGGAGAAGCGCTTCCGACAGAATGATGTACGGACCATCTACAGCATGCCTGTTGAAAAGCATTCATGCAACACTGGTACATACAGGGGTAAGGCAATGGGAACAGCCATCATGTCACGTTTGCAAATAACACCTTACCCGATGGAAGTTGAAGAAGATGTCAAAAGGTCTTGCAGGTTTAGTGATGCTCTTGTACACTTTGGCAAAGGCATTCGTGCCTATGTGTGTGTAGTTTATGCACCTCCCATAAACAACTACATATACGCTGATGGCGAACGAGTGTTTCTCAATGCCATCCTGCCTGGACTGCAAAGAGCAACTGCCTTTCGAGGCCCAGCCATCATCACAGGTGACTTCAACAGGGATCTTGGTGATTGTGTGTTCTGGGAAAGCCTCCGCGCTAAAGGTTGGTATGACTGTGCTGAACTTGCTTGGCAAAAGTCACAAAGGTACCAGAGCCAACTTGTAAGGACTCGTCACGAAGGTCCTTTATCTTGGTCAACTCTGCCATGGCCCAGTTTTTCCAAGATTGTGGAACTGTTGAACATCACATGTTCGATGCACACCCAGTGTTGGAAGCTACGTTCGAAGTGGGCGAAAAGCCATGTTTCAAACAAGTTTTTTCCTTGCCTAGGAGTTTGGATGGTTTTTTCTTTGACCCTGAAGAGCTCGAAAGCCATGCCAGTGCAATTTGTGCGAGGAGAGAAGCAAAGTTTCAGGAAGCATTGGCTTCACATAGCGCCAACGATGTGTTCCACCAGTTTGCTTTGGCCTTTGAGGAAACATACAAACATAGTGCAGTCGATGTTGAAGGCAACCATGTCCAAGTCCCTGCCGCATGTTTCAAACGTAGTCAAAACAAGGTTGTGAAACGAAAACCTCTAGGAGCTGCAATGATACGGAAAGGCCGTGATGGTGATGTTAACGTGCCCTTGGGACAAACATCCATGAGCTTGAAACGCCATGTCACTCAAGCCAGACGGATACTCAGCCTCTGTAGACAACTCAGGGCACGGGAAAAAAGCCCCTCAGGGGGGAATCTCATGCAGTGCAACATGTTGTGGCTTGCAATTTGCAAAGCACCAGGGTTCTCCAAAGGGTTCCAACACTGGATCCTCGTGCACTTAGGATGGTTTGTGCCTACAACTCTGCCAGATGTTGCATATGTGGAGGCCTTGTATGAAGTGTTTCATGCAAAAGTCAATGCGGAAGTTAGAGATGAAAAGTCCGAGCAAATGCGGAGATTCAATCAACTCACCTTGGAAAACCTTGCGAAAGGAGGTGGGATGGCGTACAAAGCTGTGAAAGACAAAGCGGCACCACCGCCAACCTTCATAACACATGATGTTTCCCAGCAACTTTTGAGACAAAGGTGGTCGCTCCAGGGAACCACCAAACTCAGATACCAGAAGCCTTGTGTTCTGGATGTTGGACTGCCTGTCCACTTTCATGGACAAAAAGCCATCCTCTCGGAAGTAGATGACAATTTTTTGCATTTGGACCGTCTCGTGGTCTGCAAACATGACTTGGAGTTGGTTGTTACACAGCCCAGGTTGGAAGCCAGCCATGAAGGAATGCAAAAATTGGTTTGTGATGCGTGGAATGGGTTTTGGCAAGCGCCAGATCATGTAAGTGAAGAAGCTGCCGAGTTCATACATGCGTTGAGTGATTGTCCCACTTGCCCCTTTGTGGACTTTTCAATCGACAAATGGCNAAGCGCCAGATCATGTAAGTGAAGAAGCTGCCGAGTTCATACATGCGTTGAGTGATTGTCCCACTTGCCCCTTTGTGGACTTTTCAATCGACAAATGGCGTAGAAGTGTCAAAGGTATCAAGTTGCGTAGCGCTAGGGGTGCTTGTGGGTTTTCCATGAAAGACATGCAAACCATGCCTGACACTTTGCTGCGGTGGCTGTTTCAGATGTATACGGCAGTTGAAAATGGCATGCCATGGCCAGAAAAAATGACTTTGGCAAGGGTTGCAATGCTTGCCAAGCCAGGGGAAGATAACCACAAGCCGCTTTCGGTGAGACCAATCACCATTGTCAGCGTGATTTACCGCCTCTGGAGTCGGTATCGGAGCGTCCAAGTTATCCAGCATTTGGGAGCCAGTGTTCCAGCTCAAATTGGCGGGATAGCCTCCAGGCTCAGTGCCGACTGTCTTACTGCATATGTTTGTGACTTACTGGAAGATGCTCACAGTAGTNGCCAGTGTTCCAGCTCAAATTGGCGGGATAGCCTCCAGGCTCAGTGCCGACTGTCTTACTGCATATGTTTGTGACTTACTGGAAGATGCTCACAGTAGTGACAACCATCGGGTCGGCCTTGTCATTGACTTGCAGAAATGTTTCAACCTGATCCCAAGAACCACTCTTGCCAAGTTGATGGAGAAGTTGAAACTGCCAGGCCGATATGTCCAAGGCCATCAAAACATGCTCAAGAACCTCCGTAGATTGGTTGAACTTGCCGGTCAGGTGGGGGACGTACACCCTAGCTCATGCGGAGTTCCGGAAGGATGTGCCTTTTCTGTGGTTTCAATGGTTGCATTGACAATTTTGGCGGCCGAAGTCATGAGTTGTCAAACAGAAGGAATTGATGTCACGATGTTTGCTGACAACTGGGGTTTGACCGCCACATCCGTGCCAATGTTGCAAGAAGCCATCCAACGGCTCGAAAGACTTGTCCGCAGTTTAGGCATGCGCATAGCACCAGATAAATCTTGGTTGTGGGGAACNATCCGTGCCAATGTTGCAAGAAGCCATCCAACGGCTCGAAAGACTTGTCCGCAGTTTAGGCATGCGCATAGCACCAGATAAATCTTGGTTGTGGGGAACGAACCCCAAGTTGCGAAGAGAGCTCAAACATGTGCAACTTGCTGGAAGGGCTGTGCAAGTTAAGCTTTCTGCCAGAGATTTGGGATGTGGTATATCCTACAGCAAGAAAAAGTGCAAAAAAGTCACCAAACAGAGATTCTGCAAAGCCGTAGCTACTTTGCACAAAGTCAAGTCCCGCAAGCTTCCGAAAGCCTTTAAGGGAAAAATGTGTGCCACTTTGGGTGCAGGAATTGCAGGATATGGGTCAGAGTTCCATAAACATACACCACAGGAAATGCATAGGCTTCGTTCGGCTACTGCTGAGGCTCTTGGTTTGTATCGCTCAGGTGCCAATGCATGGTTGGCTNTACACCACAGGAAATGCATAGGCTTCGTTCGGCTACTGCTGAGGCTCTTGGTTTGTATCGCTCAGGTGCCAATGCATGGTTGGCTGTCAATGTCACCGGACAATACAGAGACCCACAACTGCAACTCTTGAAAAGGAAGATCAAGTTTTTCCGCAGGTTTCTCAAAGTTTTTCCACACAGAAGGGAGCAATTCCTGGAGAGATTGGTTCACCGAAATTGGAAGTCTGGAGCTGGAATCACAAAGCAACTGTCCGATACTTTCAGTGAAGTTGGATGGACTTGGAAGGACTCACAATGGAACACCATTCTGGTCTCCGCATGCGATGGCTTTCTGACTCGGTGCCCTTTGTTATGAACATGTTGGAAAAAGCATGGGCTTTCCATGTTGCAGCACAAATCCATAGACCGAACTTCGACATCGACACCTTTGATGCGAGGGCCTTTGCCAGGTGCATGAAGAGTAGGTCTGCTAGGCAACAAGGAATCTTGCAAACGTTGGCTTGTGGAAAGCATGTCACTATGGACGGCCTTGTCCATTATGCAGAAAGAGCTGAAAGCAAACAATGCCCTTCTTGTGAAGCCGATGATGGAAAAGAACACCGGTTGTTTTCGTGCCCGGCCTTTGCACATTTGCGTAAAAACAACATGCATGTGATGAAATGGTTGCGACGTCAGAAGAAAGCCGTGTGGGCCTTTGGCCATTTCCCCGAAGTTGGTAAGCCTTTGTTGCTCAAAGCAGGTTTGCAGGTGGAGGGTGTCCTCAACATGCCGCCCTTGTCGGCAGAAGCTGCCCACGTGTATACCGATGGTTCTGCATTTTATGGCGAGTGCTGGGATTGCTGTTTGGCTGGTGCAGCCGTTGTGCAATGGTGTCCTGNCGGCAGAAGCTGCCCACGTGTATACCGATGGTTCTGCATTTTATGGCGAGTGCTGGGATTGCTGTTTGGCTGGTGCAGCCGTTGTGCAATGGTGTCCTGGTAGTAATAAGATGCAAGAAGTAACACGATGCATTCTGCCTTTTCAAGACCATAGCTCGTACAGAGCGGAAGTGTATGCGGTTGTTTTAGCACTGGAACGGTTTTGGAAGGTGGACATTTTTTCAGACTGCAAAGCTGTTGTGTCCCAATTTGCACAGGTTTGTGACGCGATGGAGCGAGGGGGATGTGTTGTCCTTGGTCTTCATGCAGACTTGTGGAACATTGTGGTTGAGCACTTAAAGCGTAGACCCTTAGGTACTGTTCGAATGTTCAAAGTCAAGGCGCATGTTCAAATGTCCGAAGCCACTTGCGATGTTGACCGTTTGCATGCTTGGGGTAACGGGGTTGCTGATCAATGCGCCAAAAAGGCGATCACTGCTGACAACTTTTCTTTGATGAAGAAAATGGAGAAGATCATGCAGGAACGTGCACAGGTTTTCAACATGATGAACGCTTACTTTGACATGGTATGTACGATGAGTGATAGGTACTTTGCCATTCGACCGGCTAAGGTCGAACTTGCCAGTTGTCCCGACTTTCAACAGATGACACAGGTTCAAGGTCCAACCTTTCGTGTGCCCAGTATGACAGTCGAAAGAATGAATGCTTGCCCATACACGCCTAGCTTTGCCAAAAAGTTCCAGGCATGGATCCAAAATGTTGAATGGGGTGATGGCCAGCCCATTAGTGCCCTTGAGTTGTACTTTGCTTTTGCCATGGAAACAGGTTGTATGGCGCCAGTCCAAGTAAAGGAAAAACAGTATGCACTGCGGGCGGACTCGGTCGCAGCCGACCAGTTTAAGCTGGACCTGTCGCGTCAATCCCGGGTTTGGCTCAACTTTGTGAGTTGGTGGCTTGATGGTGTGGAAAGTCCGTTGCATCTGACTGAAGTGAAGGCGCTCAAGCATTTGGGCTACCCTATTGTGGTGCGAGGGTTCCTTCAGAGGCCCCGTCTAGCAAATTCCATTGCCGTGCAGCAGGAGCTTTGGAAGTATTTTCAACAAACCATAGGTACATACAAAACCCTCACAAAACCCTGGTATGTCAGGAAGGCTGAGGGAGGTGCATGACAGGGAGAAGAACAACAGTTCGGAAGTNTTCGGAAGTGTACAAACTTTTTGTGATGGGAGCACGCCATGCAGGCTCTCTTCACAGCTGTTTCTCGTGCAGACTCGGCATTCAATTGGAAAGTGGAAAGTTGACTTACATTTTGGGGATGAGTTGAGTGAGCTGTTGACAGGGTCCAGTATGTTGGATGTTCCTGTGTGCGGTGCTCCTTGCATCATTACTTTTGCGGTGTTGGCCCGCTGATCAACCTGTATATATCTTAACTGTCCACGGCTAAGTGGGGGGCAATCCAAGATGTAGCCTCGGAATGGGCCACTGTTTTTGAAAACTAGTTGGAGTGAGCATGACACTGGACTGAAAAGTCTTCTTCAATGACACAGGAATTCGAAAAGATGAGTTTGGAAGTGCGTGAGATTACAAAACGTCGTGCAATTTCCAGGTTCAGGCCTAAGCTCCCAGGCTGCAGCAGCGGGCGTAGCTGAGGTGTAACACCTCTCCAGGTGCCGCCCGATGCTCGAGAGCAGATTCCTGGCTAGCTGACAGCAGCTCTTTCATATTCTTTCATGCTCTTTGGTCAAAGTTGGCAAGTCAGTATCGCAGGTATCCCCTTCAACTTGAAATGCTTGGTACAGTAGTAGAACTTCAGATGAAGTTGGAAGACCCACTGCGAATGCATTCCCAAGACTAGAGGACCCCAATTGATTGCTAAGGAAAAGTGCATGGGAAAGTGGAAAATCTGGAAACTGCCTGCATTTTCGCAATCGATGCGTACACGGTACCAAACGGACCCCAACTCAAAAATCAACGAATTCAATCGGCTTTGGTGTAGGCAACGGCCGCGCATGGTCTAGGGTTCAGGTCACCATACCACTGCGTGGCAACTTTTGGGGTTCAAGGCGTCACTTGGACCGTCCACTCATCATCGCAGCCTTTTGGGCAAAGGCAATGGTGCCTGCTTTAGAGATCAAGTTTGAATAATTTGAAACATTTTGAGACCATAAATGGAGGATGATAGAGGCATCTACTATCCATTTTGGGCACCTAACCATATAATATGGCTAGTGCCATTGGTGTGATATTTCTATTCGGAGGTACCTTTTCCATTTGATGTGCATCCCAATTGCTAAGTAGTCAGTATATGACGCATTTACATAGAACTGGCGGTTTAAGTTGTGTTTTCCATCTATCATGCCATAGCACAGCATAGCATACCATATGATTCATACTAGTATGTAACAGTATGTATACATTTGTTTTTGTATATATGATATGTGTGTGTGTGTTTGACTGGGTGGCCTGTCTGAAGTTGACTAGATGGTGTCCTTGGAAGAGACAGTGAGAGAGCCGCAGATGGCGTCCTGGAACCAGCCTGCTGCGAGTGCGTGGTGCGGCTCCCAAATGATCGTTGGGTGAATGTTGGATTGGTTTACAGCGAGGCTTGCGAAGATTTTGTAATGGATATACGAACACACACACACACATATAGATATAGATAGATATATATATATATATTAATATATAATTATACATTAACGTTTATAGCTGGGTGTCACTTACAAGACCCTACTTAAAACCATAGATTTTCAGAACGGGGTGTCATGGGGGAGTGATTTTTGCTCCCTATGCATGGACAGTCTCAAAAAGGCTGGTATTTACAATATTTTATGATATAAGGACCAATAAGGGGGTATTGAAATCATCCCAGTAATGGCACCAAAAGAATGTTTGCTCAAATGACAAGTCCATGGAGTCATACTGCACTTTCTTACAGAAACATCACCCTCTTTCAAAGGGATTGCTATAAATGTGCGTGCGTGCGTGCGTGCGTGTGTGTGTGTGTGCATATACTTAATTGCACTTCTAATTGTGCGCAACACCAGGGCACTTTTTCGGCGTGGAAATGAAGATGATCCTATCTCAGAGACTGCATGTGTGATGATTTCCCGGTCCGACTTACGAGTTGCTTGTGCTTTAAATTCAACTGGAAGCAAGATGCCAGGAGCACACCGAATGTTCGTAGCTTGTATGTCCCTTTGTTTATTGGTTGCAGTATTTGTATGCATAGTTTATACGTATATAATCATATCCTTAATATACATAGAATTATACACTATACATAAATAGATATATAATATGCATGCATACATACAGACAGGCAGACAGACATGCATGCATGCATACATACACATACAAGCATACACATACATACATATACATACATACACATACATACACATACATACATTTACATACACATACATACACATACATACACTTACATACACATACATACACATACATACACATACATACACATACATACATTTACATACACATACATACACACTTACATACACATACATACACATACATACACATACATATACATACACATGCATACACATACATACATACACGTACATACATACACATGTATATATATATATATACATATATATATATACATGCATGCATGCATGCATACATACATAAATACATACGGACATACATACATGCATGCATACATAAATATACATATACAAACATATACATATATTGTACATATATCATATACATACATACACATACATACACATACATACACATACATACACATACATATGTATCCCCTGCTTGTCTCAAAATTGTCCCAAATTCCCAATCCTTCAACACACTTGAGCCCCCTTAACATCCACGAGTCCTTCCGCAATGGCCTTTGCTCAAGCTTCCCTGTTTTCAAGCCGGGACGACTCCCCGGTCGTTTTCGGCATGGCCGTATCAAGCCATCACCCCAGCTGAGTGCTGAGTGCTGTGGCAGGGTAGGCGCCATGTACGACAATAACTCAGAAACTCGGTGAGCTACATAGGGGTCAGCAACGCAACCAAGCATGGGGATATAAGATGATACAAGTATGAAGCATTGATGACTAATGACAGATATGAGGGAACAATAAAGTCGGGATTTGACAAAAAACATATGCAGGTAACCCCCACACAAGTGACGCATTTGACCACAAACATTTGCATGTAACAAATCAGGATGTGGATGTTCAAGCCACAATTGCTATATAAAAAACAACGCCATTCTCTCAACTAACATAGACCTTGCCATGAGTTCAGGGTTGGAAGACTTATTTCCCCTAGACATGGGTGATTCTCAGGGTCGAACTTTTGGTTGGGATGGTAACATTGAGGAGCTGTGAAGGGATGGTTCCCTTTGGGTGGCCACGGTGAGTCGTGACATCTCGATTTGCTGGTGATATGCTGGTGATGAAAATGAGATTTCTTACTTTCCTAGGGGTTAATCTACAGTTTACCCTGGTGCAAACTAACATAGATGTGTAACATCACCGTTTTGATATACAGTATATATATATATATAGAGTTACATGTTACTGTAATAGGTAATTTATTTGTTACATGGGCCATTTTCCAGATCTATGTTCGTGTATGTTAGTATCCCTATTTTCAGACAAATCCAAATATCAAATAGCTGGCTACATATCCATGATCATTGGATGAATTATAACGTCTTCACCGCCATATCACTGTGATGGCTTGTAGGGCTAGCGCCACTGAAGCGAAGATTGGTGGCCTTATTTCAGGTTTTTGAATTACATTGAATTACTATAGTTGCTCCAGAAACTACAATATTTGTAATTATATTCCCATTATATCACCATTGTATTACCATATGGTGATATGTTTGAAATATAATGCCATGATACTCCATGATACCCTATAACTTACAATTATTCGTACTACAACTATACAACTATATCCTTTCCATTTTCCCCACTACAACTCATACGAGTTTCATATCTCCATTTATCTCCCCGTTTCGTCACCATCGTTCGCCCAAGGACCCTGGGCGCCGAAACCGTGGCGGCAAAGGGCGGCGGCGGCGCGGCGGCCATGACGACGAGGACCGCGGCGACCGTGGTGACCGTGGTGACCGAGGTGACCGAGGGCAGAGCGAAGCCGGTGTCTCGGAACCCGGGGGCAACCGGGAGGCAGGGGACTTGCATGGATCCACCGGGCGAAATGGTGAGTTTCATGGGGAATGTCAATTGTTGATGGGATTTCATGGGTTATATAATGGGAGACACGCACACACACAGATATATAATATATATATATAATTATATATATATAACTTTATGTATATATGTATATATATATATATGTAGATATATGTAAAGTTATAAGGCTCACAATCTGATATTTATGACCTTGCAAATAGGATAGGTATCCATTTGATGAATTATATGTGAGGATTATGTAACATAATGTAGTAATATGTAGTATGTGTTTCAAGTGTGGGGGTATCAAACATTGACAGTAGACGGGGGCATCATTCAACGGATGAACCATATGAAGTGATCCAGATCAGTTGGATCCGTATTCCCTGGCCATGACCCCCAAGTCATTTTCAGGTCAAGGGAGGGATGAGGAATATATGGAGATTGGCGGTCCCTTTGCAGATAATCTATGAGTCTATGATCATCTAATATCTATAAATGGATTTTCGCGGGTCTACTGTAGCAGTCTGAAGGGTTTTATCATGTTTTATCGACTTGGAAAATCGAACTGGATGATGTCACGTGGGTTGTACCAGTGATATTTGGGACCATGGGTCTCTGTCGCGAACCATATGACACTTGCAGGGACCATCCAAATTTCTGCCACCCTCAAATAAGATTTGGATGGCGAAGGACAGCACCAGGAATCCTGGTGGATAATACCCTGGCTTGTGATTCGTGTATGACCTGATTTCAAGTGGTTGACCTGTGATCTAATGCCTTTCACCAGCCGTATTCCATTTGACTGGCCTTGAAGCATGCCTGAGAAATCCTTCCATTTCCACATGGATCCTGTGTTGGAATGGGGTAGAACCTGCTTCTTCAATTTTTCAATAAGCAGGTCGTGTTCTGAAAGTTAGTTTGTGCATGTTTGTGCAGTTTATTATCGAAATTTCAACTTCACGACTTCACTGCAATCCAATCACTATGAAACCACTATGAAATGTTGCAATATATATATATATAGTAATATATATATATATAGTATATATATATAGTTTATATAAAGAAAATTAAAGAATTACTTTTCTTCTGGTTCCGCAAGCAACTGACACCCTCTAGCTCAGTTGATGTGTTACACTTTGGTTGTCATTTCCATCAACTTTTTTGTCCCCCGTTGATATCAGTTGATATCCATTTCCGGATGATTTTCTGGCAATGTGGATTTCCCACACTCCTTGTTTACTACAATAAGTTTCCATTAGTTTGATTTTTTTTGGCAAGAAATATGACGAAAAGAGAGAGCGAGAGAGCCAGAGTTAAATAGAACTGTGCGAGTCAATCCGCACGAGCCAGAAAACGAATCTGGCCCGACAGAGTCGAAATGTGGATCACATGCTGCTCAATATCCACGCCCCCTTAGGGGGAAATGTAAAGGGAGCACTGTGTCTCACAGGAGCAAAAAAGATTCCCCTATACCACCTTTGTTCAAACATGTTCAAACCATGTTAAACCATGATGTTTTGCTGTATTCCCAGGTTCCGGCAAGGGCGGTGCAGGAGGTAACCGCGAAAATTTTCAGGGGCGACGGAGGAATGAGGCGTGCAACAGAGGGTTCCACGGGCGGAGCTTGTGGGAAAAGCGGGGGGCATGATGTTAGCTGACTACCCTCTTGTGATTTAACAGCTTGCTATGGAAAACCACCATGTTTGATAATTAGGTAAATCATCATAACACATTTTTCCATGGGTTATTTTCTATAATTAGCTATCTTAAATTACGAGAGGCTAATGTTGGGATGAGTGGCTCAACCATCAGTTGAGCAATGGTTGATGATTCTTGGGTAGCTATATTACCTTCTACGTGTATATAGGTGATCAGTATTATACATCAATTGGGAATCCCTATTTATTATACAACCAATATCAACCAATCGTTACAGGGGATTGTCCAATAGGTTTCCCGTTGTTGGATGTTGTTGGCTATTTGTATATATATATATATATTTATATATATATATATATTTATATTTATATATATATATATTTATATTTATATATTTATATATATATATATATTTATATATATATATATGATTTGCTTACATGCATATTCTCTCTCCCATTGTCAACATGTTTCAGTATATCCCAATTATTGTTCCATTCTATTTCCTCTGTCTTGAGGATTTTGAAATAGCTTATACATACCCTATATTGTTACCATTTCTCATCAAAAAACTGGATGTTCCCGCAAAAGGTCCATGACCTGGAAGTGATTTCTTTTCAGAAATGGCCATAAATTGGGTCATGTTCCGTAGTCTTGTCCACGATGGATTTCCCAGTTCCCAGTTCCCAGTTCTCCCAGGCTCCAGCGGAGGACTACGGAAACCGAGAGCTGGTTGAGCCGAGATCACGACGAGAACAAAATCGTCAGCGATTTATGAGCGGCTCAGGAGAGAGAAAAAAACCACTGCTTGATGACTGGGTAATGTGAGAAAAAAACCGCAACAACATGCAACAACTCCCATTTGGCCATCATTTTTTGCAACCCAATTGCTAGTATTTCTAGTGATATTGTGGATGGTTTATTGTTGGGTGTACCGCATTAACCCCCCCCAAAAAAAGAGAGTATAAATTCCTACTAAATATATCTAAGTATATTGTTGTTCTATTTTTGGGGGAATTACTACAGTGTACAGTACAATACAGCCTCTTACCGTTTTCGCTTTGTGTGTGTGTGTGGTGTTTGAGATCTGATGGTTTCACGTGGAACCACCATCCTGTTTTCAACAGATCTATAGTGCAAGCTGTCATGTTTTGATCTTAGTTGAGTGGTGGTTTCAAACATCTTTGATTGTTCAACCTGCATTGCATAATGGGCACAACTGAAACATATTGATACCCAATACCAATTGAAGTATCTTGTGTTCATTGTGTTTTTCCGGGTGATTCAATCTGAAAATATCCCAAAATGCCAATTTTCTAAGCAACATGAAATCAAGGCGACAAGGCAACAAGGCGACAAGGCCAAGGCCTATGATTTTCGCCAGGAGTTCCTCCACCACCACCTCCACCACAAGGGCAGCGGGACACGCGGGAGGCGCGGGATCGCCAAGATCCGCGGCAAGATCCGCGGCAAGATCCGCGGCAAGGAGGGAACCAGCGACTTTGCCAAAAAGGATGTGGGTAGAATATATATAATATCTATATATACATATGTTTATGCATGTTTATGCATATGTCGCTTCTGTACATACTACATGTAATATATGAAATGTAATGCAATGTAATGCAATGCAATGTAGTGTATTGTAGTGTAATGTAATGTACTGTAATGGTATGGTATTGTATTGTGGTATATTGTATTGCATCGTATCGTATTGTATTGTATGTATTTGTAATGCATTGTATTGTATGTATGTATTGTAATCTGTTGTATGAGATTGTGTTGTCTTTTATTTTGTTTTGTATTGTCTTGTATGTTCTTGTCTTGTCTTGTTTTGTATTTCATTGTGCTATATTTTGATTGTGCTGTATTGTATTGTATGTATATGTAATGGTATGTATGTATATTATGCTAGGTAGGTAAGTATGTAATGTAATGTAATGTAATGCCATGCCATGCCATGACATGCCATGTCATGTCATGTATGTAGGTAGGTCCAGGTAGGCATGTATGTATATACCCTGTGGATTACCATGGTACTTTGCCCAGATCTATGTACCGCTTCGGTTTGGTCCGGGCTCTGCCTTTTTCCATCGGTTTTCTGGGATGGGTTTGACTTTGGGATTGGACACGTGAAACATGCACTGAAGGAAGGGGATGCTTTCTGAAAAAACGAGGGTCTGCCTGAAAAATACGGTACCCGAAAAATCCAGCAGCTCATCACTATTTCCGCCATGACAGCTACCAGTTTGGGCATAGACACAAGCATCTCATAATTGTTGGTTGATGTGTGCTGCATATCCACATGATATCCCGGTACATCCCCATGTTTTGTTGGTTACATGCCACCAATTTTGTTGAAGTACCAACGGCTAGAGAGGCGGCGTGAACCCAAGGTCGGCAACTCCCAGATTCGTGAGACTATCTCAGATGTTTTTTTTTCACAAGAATATCATTGATATATCATTGATATATATATATATATATTCGAGCATATGATTGTGTATATATATATATAAACTCGAAAAGTTTTGTATCTATATAGTTGCTACAACATACACTATATAAACGGGAAAATTAGGTAATTACATCAAAAGTAAAGAGAACTAGTCTGATTCCCGGTGTTGATGGCAGGAAATCAACGGAACTCCACTCCAGATTCCAACCATCCAAGAGATTGATATTGCCTCTGTCATGTTGCATTTGTCCTGTTATTTTTTTCTTGGGAGTTTTGATCATTCTTGCCACATCTACCCACCTAATGGATTGATGCTGCATCAATGTAAAGAACAATGTGGTTCCAGCGGTGGCTGTTTCCGGAGATGGTGCCCAAACCACCTCCTGATTAGTGTTGTGAACTAGAACCCCGTCAACCCCCCAAAATAGTCCCAAATCGATCAGCTCCTACAGACCTGGAGATTTCAGGTATGGCTCCTGAGATTTCAGACTTTGGTCCAAAAATATCCAAAAATATCCAAAAATCAGGTATGCTCCGCAGCCGCATGCGGACCCGGTGGATCGGCGCATGGGCCAGGCCCCGGCATGGGCCGTCTCCTGCGAGGTACCCTTTGGTTCAAATAGACCCTGAAAATCACCCATCTTTAGTGGTTTCACTCATCTTCCCTGCCGGTGTTTATGGTGATTTTCTGGTAACGCACTCTTTGTGTTTTGGACGAAAGCATTTTCAGCATATCCCATCCATGTCCATGCAGTATTTTTGTCATGGTTGTTCTCCATTGGTGCAAATCATAGCAGGCTGCTGGTTTCGAACATCATCAGGGGGGTGGACCCATCCATCGCTGATATATATATATATAGGGTTCAGGACAAAAGATAGAACCAGTATGCCAGCATCACATGTGAGGGATTGGTTTTCCTATGGTTCTCTGTGGAATTGAGAGACAAAACTTGCAGGAATTATTTGAGAGACATGCCTTTGCACACTTTGCTCTATTCTCATTCTTGACATATCCTTGTGCTTCATGGGGATTCAATAATCAATGGTTGGTGGGCAAGATTCATAAACCCGAACATTAATGGGTGTGTCAGCGACTTGTGGCATGTTTGTTTGAGTCCCCCTAGACTTGGGTGTGTTGAAAACGTGGCATTCCCCTTCAGGAGAGAACAAACCAACATATATATATATATATACATAAATGTAATATGTATATATATATATATTATTATATGATGGCTATATAACCTTTAAACAGTGGATTGTATGGTAGATCTTCCTGTCGTCAATAATGATTAAAAAAATGGGGTGACCATCCGAACGCGAACGCATGACATGCTGGTAGTGACGAGTGATTTTCTATGGTCTCCCTTGGTTGCCCCAGTTGCGGGTGCTTGCCACAGGATAGGTACAGATTCGTTTAGCTCCCATTTTGGAGCAACCAGTCCGGGGAACAGACCGGCATATATCATATGTTTTGCGATAAGGGGCTCAAGAACCAACCAGGTACTATATATGACATGAATGATTAGAGGCTCAACCAGCAACCGGGCACCATCTTCCAGAAAGACTGTAGTTGGATGTTATGGATTAAAGTGAATACAACCACAATATCTTTTGTTTGTTTAACATCCCACTTATTTTCCAATGATTCCCAATTTTTGTTTCCCAGAATTGCTTGAATGAACATGTTGCAGGGAACCCCATGCATTCGGAGGTAAAAACCATTGTTGACTGAGTAAAAAAGTTCCTTAGCCTTAAACCAATCCATTGATTGTCATACATGGTCGTCAACATCCCCAATTTTGATTGTCAAATGCCTTATGTTTGTTGCTTGAAACCTGATTGATTAAAAAACAATGGTAAACTGTATAAACACCTGGATGGAGTGCAACATTTACAACCGTGCACGATTCTTAATGTTTTGGTGGCAATAGATAGACTGGGAATTTATTGTGTTAATAACATTAATATAAATAAAGTCAAACCTTCAGCCTGGGAGCAACAAACCACTAAAGGAGTGATAAACTTAGTTTGCGATCCCGCGAATCCTAACCGGTTAGCACGTATGGTTCCCCTTTCTTATAGGAGATAGTCCAGGAAGAAGTGACTTAACTGGGTTATTTCCCAGTTGCTACCCCAAGCACTAAACATGGAAAGGTGGCTGACATGCTTACTAAACTATATGTTATAACGTATTTCAACGCTTTAATGTGCTGACTATTAAACATGAGGGCTACTGTGTGTGCCTGTGTTAACTGCGCTAACTTATGAACTAGGAAATTATTATAGCTATCAACATAACACTATGAAATGTTAACTTTTGAGCTGGGAAATTATATACATATGTTTAATTGTATTGATATATACATATATGTATATGTAGCTACCAACATATACAATGAAAGTTACACCACGCTTGTATATCGATATGGTACTGTATATAATGTTATATAAAGGTATATATCACAGTGATCACTCTGAAAGGTGGCTACCTTCAGCCCCCTTTCGCCAGGTGGATGGCCAGCGATGTCGAGGTGTGCTGATGGCTTCCATGCCCCAGAGCCCTGGAACCATCCGAAAAGTGTGGTGGTTGACAACAGAAATCATCGAAACTTCCAGGAAATTTCTAAGAAAAACAATAGCAAAACACATTTTTTCCAAGATCTTCCAGGAAAAACAGAAGTTTCCTGAGTTTCCGGCAATATTTTCCACCCAAAGTTTTTGGTGGATTGATGATATCATCCTTCCGTTGAAGAACGCGAAGTGTCATCCATGTATTGGAAAATTCACATTTTATACATATGGCTGATTTGGGTTTGAATTGTGGTTGAACCACAGTTGCCGTAAATACCCTTGTAATTCCCCAATGGTTTGAGCTGGCCAAAAAGTGACCCTAAAATTCTCCACGCTCTCAGGATGCAGCTTCGCGTGCCCCCGGGGCAGCTCGCCATGCCCACGGCAGTGCCGCACCTGGCCCAGAATCTGACCATCAGCGGCGCCTTTCTCGGCGGCGCCCATGGTGCGGTCGGGGTGGGCGTTCCGCGCTCGGGGGAGGAACTGGTACAGAGTGTTCGCGAGCAGTGCAAGGCGCTGGGGATGATGGATGGCCATGAAAGATGAGAAATGTGATTGTAATAGCATGCAATAACTGTAATTAATGATTTTACATATAATTAATTATATAACTGCATGTGTATATGAAGTCATGGGGCCACAGCGTATCGCCTCCATCATGGGTCAAGTGTCACTTCTTGCCAGAAGTTTCTGATTTTTTTCGTGCACGTCTAGACTGCAGCTTCCGAGAATGCCAGTTCCACAAACCACACCCTTTTATAGATCTAGCAAAGAACATCTCGAAATTTTGAAGGTTCGGCAGCTCAACTCCCTAGTTTCCCTGGGTTCCTGCAACTTCAGCATCTTTGCAGACTCGCAACCTCACGAAAGCGGTCGAGATCATTCGTTCTTTCGAGGATGAAGAGCGAGAACAGATTTGGCCTGCGATTTTGGAGGATTGACTCAGGGTTGACAGATGGATTTGCTGCAGATTGGGGGCATTCCGCGCTACCAGTTGGGGAACGGGACGGAATTTGTGAAGCACCGACTGTAGTCATGTTTGGTGAGTAATGTAAGTAGTTTCACGCACACAACATGGTTTGTGAATGTTTGTGACCTGTTAGAATTATGAAAATCTTACCAGCAAACTCTGAGGGTTGTTGGATATTTACTTTTGTCATTTTTTTGTCATTTGGTTTTGTCATTTTTTGTCATTCCTGTTTTGTGGTGACATTTGTTTGTCATTTTTTGTCATTTGCGTTGTCATTTTGTCGTCGTTCTTTTGTCATTTTTTTTGTCATTTTATTGTCGTGTTCTGACCCGGCGCGGGTGGCTGGATCCGGAGGCGACCTGGAAAGTCCAAAAAACGTCATTTTGCCAGCACGCGAGTTATGTTCTGGTCATTTGTTTGTCGTTTTCTGGTCATTGTTTTGCTTTTTTTGTCCATTATTTTTTGTCATTTTTTTGTCATTTGTCGTTTTTTGTCATTTTTTTGTCATTTTTTATATGTTTTTGTCATTGGTTTTTGTTTTGTCATTTTTTGTCATTTGTCGTTTTTTGGTCATTTTTTGTCATTGTTTTTTTGCATTTTCCAGACTGGGAGTCATGTTTTAAGCATTTTGTTTGCATTTCCCAAACCTCAATAACAAGTAAATGACAAACACATGACAACAAAATGACAACAAAATGACAACGAAATGACAAAAAAATGACAATAAAATGACAACACAAATTCAAAATGACAAACCTGAATGACAAAAAAATGACAAAATAATCATTTTTTATTTTCCAGGGTTTGCAGGCCCAAGACTTTATCAATGTTAGATTATAGATTATGATGGAATCGCCCTTTGGTAATCAATCTTGGCAATGGATAAGTTGAGGTTTCAATGGGAAAATCGATGAGGGATTTTCCATTGCAGGCTGGGTAGACCAACTGGTGAAGCTCCACTTCTGCTAAGAACCTTGTTAATTATCTTGATATATTCAGCAAACAGATCATGTAGTAACTTTCTAGAGTCTCATTTTCCTTCAAATTTGAAATCCAAGGATACTAATATGCCCCGTTTTTGATTGTTACCTCATCTCCCTATGTTTTTCGTTGGTTAAACCTTTTCCTCTCCCCGGCAACCCGCGTTTCGTTGATCTTCAGGACATCCACGCGATGGTCAAGGAGATCCCGCAGAAGCAGGTGACATTGACATGCGCCTCGTCCCAAAGGTGATGTTAGTTGCTTTATGTATGTGCCAAGTATGTATATATATAATTATATACATATATATATATATATATAAAAGCAAAAGTAAGTATAGATATACTTAGATATAAACATTCATAAACATACATCAACCAACTAACAAGATATATATATATATATTATAGCTATACTTGCTGTTGTTTAGATAAATATAAGTACCAACAAAAATAAGTATAGTATCCCAAGTGTTGGTTTTTAAACCCAAGTAACTATAGAATATATCATCAGATCTACCATAAAGCCAAGTTGAATTTGGAGTTCTGTTCACCTTGGCGATTCCGAACTGTGGCACCACCTTGTTTCCAGAGATGATTGGGATCCTCATGACGACTTGGATGATTTGGGGTACCCCCATGACTTAGGAAGCGTCCAAATGCTGGGATTTTCCGTGTCTATGTTCGTTTAAAGTTTACTGATTGATGAAGCACCACATCTTTGACAGGACACCTTTGGTTTCTTGTTTTTTCTTCCCTTCAATGTGTTGGTGTTGTCTTCATTAATGTCAACCATGAGTTGATAAACCACCCACTGTTTATTAGTTGGGGGCAGGAAATAGCCATGATTCAAATTAGAAGTCGTGCCCCCGATATTACCCTCTGGATCCAGCCGTACCCTCCCTCAGGAGTACTTTGGGGTCTGAGTTGAGGGGCTGAATACCTTCTCACGCAATATTTAGATCCAGACCCCCTCCCAGATTAATTAGGGGTTTGTCTGAAATAGGGTACACCCAAATCCATTACAAATTGGTTGATCACCATTATCCCTAATCCAAAAATTGCCATACTTGGCCATGTCACTATTGTTGCTTAGTTATATATACTGTACATACATATATCATCTTATATCCCCTTTATAAATCCTGTATCACCATGTTTCCTCGGAATTTCCCCATGTTTGAAGCTAACGAATTTGTTATTTTATTGAATCCAGGGCGTTCCTGGTAAACCGGCGAATCAACGAAGGTGAAGATGCGGCTGAGTTGATCTATCAACTGGGCCGCTGGGCGAAGGTTTATGAAACATTGGGGGTTGAATCAACAATTTGATAGGGATATCATGGGGTGGATCAAGTATCTAAAGTTGGGATTTAACCGACAAAAATGGCATGTCATCAACTTAGGATGGTTCTTTGTGGGGACATCAGGGAATAGAATAAGGATATCATCAACGATTTTCAAGATGCGCATATACGGGGGATCCAAAGGTCCCAACAACAACAAGGGCTATTTATAAAACCAGCCACCATTCGGGTTAAATCCCGATCAATTTTAGATGTAGCCGGAAATGTGCAATCATGTGCAATCTGAGCAGCCAACATGGCAAAACTATGGTATGATTAATCCAACAAAAAATATGAATGTTCCCCAACAAAAAAAGAGTTAACCTGGTTTAATCCCCAACAATAGGGACAATATGTGACATTTGATGGCAGTTGTTCTGGATGCTTGACACATCGGACACTTGGAAATGAATTGGATCTCTTGAATCCCTGGGGCCATAAGAGGGACAAAACGGGACTCTCATCAACTAGGGGCCTGAACTATATAAATCACCACTATATCCAGCATCACAGCAGAACCAGCGAGTGGATAGAAGTAGCTCTACAACCTGTATAACATATATATATATAAGTTATATATATATATATGCACACATTATATTCATATGGTGATCATGTATGTACACACAGAGGATTCAGATTCAGATGTTTGTTGCAGTGGCAACACTGTTGGCCACGTTCATCTCCTGACGCCTATTGATTGGAACGAAAAGTGCTCGAGACTTTGGCTTAGAAAAATGAAGTCCTGGACACATCGTGCGCACGTTTCAATCATAGCTGCAATCATTGGAAATCTTGAGTTTTTCCTGCTGTTTGAAGTGTGTAACCGCTGTGAAGTGGCTGTTGAATGCTGTGCATGTGTTGGAACCATCTATCAGGATATTCTTCACAGAAAATGTGCACAGAAACCATCAGAAACCTCAATATTCAATAATATTCATCCTACTGTTCCCTGGGATCTCCGCAGGCAGAGTTCAAGCTCCACTGAAGCAGCAGCTGCTGCAGGAACTCTCCCAGTTCATCTCCGAGTTTGCCAGGCCGATAGTCGTCAAAATTGCGAATTATATCACTGGGAGGCTAATTCCGTGTGATGATTAATGTTAGCACATGTTAGTGTAGATGTTTTTGAGGTGTGATTATAGATATTAGTTATATATATATATATACATATATATATATATATGTGTGCCGTGCCTGGGTTATTATCTTTTGTCTTGTTGCAAGCCCCATGTCCCGCCACTTGCCACCAACTGCGATGTTCTCTTTCGCCGCCAGGTACAAGACGGAGGAGCTGAACCCCTTGGCCTCCTGACGGCCCTGAAGTTCAAACGCCCTTTTTTGGGTGTTCCAAAGTCATCGGGAAATTCCCAATTTACGGATGGTTTATAATGGAAAATCCCTCCAAAAAATGGATGAGCTGGGGGTTACTCCCAAGACTTCTAGGAAACCTCCAAATGGGAAGTTGATGATGATTGATTGATTGATTGATTGATTGATTGATTGATTGATTGATTGATTGATTGATTGATTGATTGATTGATTGATTGATTGATTGATTGATTGATTGATTGATTGATTGATTGATTGATTGATTGATTGATGGATGATGATGATGATGATTGCGATTTGATAATGGTGGTGACGATTATGATAATAGTATAATATATTATATACCAGTAGTACCGCACAAGGCGGTGGCGGAAGTTTCAGAATACATCAGGAGGACGAAAGTTTTTTCCCGTTTAGCCTTGTGTTTACATCATCATACTTCGCCGCGGATCAATTATCATCATTTCGTGTGGCCTGCGTGGCG
>BGPT01001090.1:183255-199229 GCA_003297045.1 Symbiodinium sp. clade C Y103
TGTAGATGTGAGGATGTGAAGACGTGAAGATGTGAGGATGTGAAGATGTGAAGATGTGAAGACGTGAAGATGTGAGGATGTGAAGATGTGAAGATGTGAGGATGTAAAGATGTGAAGATGTGAGGATGTGAAGACGTGAAGAAGTGAGGATGTGAAGATGTGAAGATGTGAGGATGTGAGGATGTGAAGATGTGAAGATGTGAAAATGTGAAGATGTGAAGATGTGAGGATGTGAGGATATGAAGATGTGAAGATGTGAAGATGTGAAAATGTGAAGATGTGAAGATGTGAGGATGTGAGGATATGAAGATGTGAAGATGTGAAGATGTGAACATGTGAGGATGTGAGGATATGAAGATGTGAGGATATGAAGATGTGAAGATGTGAAGATGTATGACAGACCTTCACAGTTAGAAGAACCCTTCGCTCAGACGCTCTCGGGAAAAAGAAAAATCATCTATGTGATTTTCATTGCTTGGTTATGCTCACACAACATGTTTTGAACGCCCTTTCAATTGATTGACAGTATTCCATCACTTGTGCCAGGTGACCAATGGGAGGTTCCTTGAGCGTCGACGTGACTGAAAGTGTCGAGACTCATTCAGCTGTAGACCATGTTCAACAGACACCACCTGACATTGATTGCAATATCTCTGACAGCTTCAGAAGACAGATGCACGATGCCATTTCAGATGCCCATGCAATTTCAGCGAGGGCCGACACCATAGTGCTAGCCTGGGAGATGCCTTCAATGTCTTGGGTGTTTGGTGAGCGTGAGCCTTGGGACGTTCCTCACTTTGCACCCGTCCTGGGGTATGTTGAGCCCGTGGACGAAACGGAAGAGGCTCGTTTGGAGCCGGCTGTAGCAATTACGGGCAAGTCTACCTTTTTCGAGGGTGCAATTTCTGTCAATTCATTCAGGACATGCCACCTTGATGAGTGCAGCCAGTTGGCATTGCTTTCACAGAAATGGGAAGCTCTTTTGTCTATCAACTACTCTGCATTTGATCTTGGTGTTGAGATTTTCAGTGCTGGTTATGAAGATAGGGTCAGAACTGTCTCAGAGGTTCTTGGAGGAAAATCTCCCGCCACTTTGTCCCGGAGGTTGTCGCAGGTTAGCAGGTTTGTCAAGTGGGCGACCAATGATGCGAAGCGGCTTCCTTTTCGGACCTCAGCTGAACTCATCAAGAACTACATCAGGCATTTGAGAAACGATGGTGCGGGGCATACAGCTTACAAAGGATTCCATGAGGTTTTGAAGTTTATGAAGCATGTTGTTGGACTTGACTGTGATCTCACTGCTTTTGAGTCAGCCTGGGTAAGTGGAGTCATCAGGGCGGCTCAACAATCTAGACCTTTGCGGAAGCAGTCGACCACTTTGAATGTCAAGACCTTGCAATATTTGGAGTCATTCTTGTGTGACGCCAGCCGGTCACTTGTAGACCGGTATGCTTCGGGTGTGTTTCTCTTCGCGGTTTATTCTCGTGCCCGCTTTGGTGATCTGAGGCAAGTTGCAAAGATTTTCATCGATTTGGCCCCTGGGGAAAGTGATGGCTTCATGGGTTTTCTTGAAATGCACTCCTCATCACACAAGATGCGAGCAACTGGGAATATATTTGGGGCTCACCTTCCCCTTATTGCGCCAGTGAAGGGCTTAGGTGATCGTGCCTGGGGGCTTGATTTCATGGAGGTGTCGAAGAAGGTGGGCCTCGACCTCAAAGACTGGAATACAAACTGGCCCCTTTTGCCAGCACCATCACCAGTTGGGGATTGGACTGACAGACCGGTGACATCTGCTGAAGTTTGCAAATGGATGCATGGCATATTAGCCCAATGCAAGGACTTCGAACCCTTGGGATTCACGCCTCATGGATGCAAGGCGACTACTCTTATCATGCTGAGCAAGTATGGGGCATCGCCAGATGATCGCTTGATTTTGGGTCATCACCAGTTGCAACGTGGGGCTTTGGAAGTCTATGCAAGGGATCTTCAGAGCGCTCCCTTGCGGGTGCTTGAAAAGATGCTGTCCGACATTCGAGCTGGCAGGTTCTCACCTGACTTGACGAAGTCAGGCATGTTCACACCGATGCCCCAGGTGCCAACCATGCCCATTTCACCAGTGCGTAGTGTCAGTCCGGCGCCTACGACCCCAATTGATGAGGCTGCAGCATCTGCCCCACCGGCATAGGAGCAACCTTCGTTTGAGTCCAATGAGGCCGTTACTGATGCTGCACTGCCGACAGAGACAATGGATGATGACCTGGTGTCTGAGTCTGAATCTGAGTTTTGTTCAGATGAGTCTGATGCAGAAGAGGTGATTCGTGAAATGGCTACAAGCCAGAGGCCTGCAGGCCACTGGCATCCGGGTTGTGATTTGTATCAGCATGGGCGTTCCAAGCTCATTCATGCTTTGTCGACATTTGGGCATAGGAAGGCCTTCATTTGTGGTCGGGCACTTAGCAAGGAGTATAGGCCCCTTCAAGCAAAATTCTTTGTGGATGCTATGAAGTGCCAGCAATGCAACAAGGGGCAGGCACCGACTGAGCAGGGCAAACGTGAGGAGGAGCTTGGAGCTGCAGTGAAGAGGGTGCGTAGAGCTTGAACTACCCTAATGCGAGGGACTAAAAGTGAATGCAGATGCCAAGCGTATGGTATTGGTGGAAGCTCTTACACATGCCATTGGTGCATTGCCTTGAGTCCACTTTGTCGCATCTGCTTGGAAGGTCTTGGACCAAGCATATCATGTATACATCCGTGACAACACTGGTAGCACAGCTGGTATTGCAATTTTTCAGCTGGCATTGTTTTGATTGGAATCATTGCTTCATTCACCAACAGCTTTGTTTTGCTGCGATACCATGGCGACTATCCTTGAATCGGAAGCGGCCTTCAATGCGAGGGCCATTGAACATGGGATCACCAGGGCACAGCTCTTGAGATTGCAGAACCAGGGAATTGTCAACCTCTCCAAGTTGGCTTTCTCAGTCGCGACCCCTGGCACAGTTCCTCCAGATGATGCGCTCAAGCAACTTCTTGCGGATGATCCGGATACCGTCGCGGTGGGGGAACTGAGCTCAATGAGGAGGCTCATGTTTGATGCACAAACTTTGTCTGCATCTCAGATCAAGGCTGTCCTTGGAGGCACTGAATCCAGCAAGAAAGCAGAGCTTGTTCCAGCAGAACGTGCAACCAGAATCCAGAACCAGAAGGCCAGGCTGCACGGTGTCGAACTCACAGGGCCTTTGGAGGTGTCACATGCCTCATACGACTATGTGGCAAAAATGTTGGAACTTGACACACCCATGTATTTGGAACCACATCGTTTCACGACAAGGTCAAGTGAGGTTGCCAGAGAGCGCCCTGGAAAAGAATTGGTGCTGGATAATGTCAGCCTCACCGTACAAGATGTTGAGAGGAAAGATAAGCGCCAGATTCCAATGAACTTGAGCTCCACCAAGCCTTTACACGTAGGGCACTGGCATGTGATTTGATGCAAGTATGTACTTTCAGGACAATGGAAAAATGGCACCGTGCCTTGCTTGATCAGATGCAGGCGCCAGCCCCACCGGGATTCCGACGACCGACCATGGAGCTTCTCCGGGCAGATCGGGCTGCGTGGGTCCGCATGGCTGAAAAGGTGTCTTCTCTGAAAAGGAAAGGTGATGGTACACTCCCTCTGAATGCAGCTTTGGATGAATTGCAACTAGATCCATCTGTGATGTTCCATTTGGTGCCACTACCATTGGACCGTGCTTCTGTTCAAGGGCGGAATCACTCAGACACCAAATTGCAAGATGACCCACCAAAGCTTGCACCTCGTCCCAAGAACAAGTTCGGCAAGCCGCATAAGGGCTCCAACAAGGGCAAGGGCAAAGGCAAGTCCAAGCCAACCTCCAAGGGCAAGATGCCGACAGAGCTTATCGGCCTACATCAACAGACGAAATCAGGCAAGCGGATGTGTTACAATTACAATCTTGCCCGTGGATGTGAGTTAGCAACTCCGGGACAGGAGTGTGTGAAGGGGCAGCACAGCTGCATGCGATGCTTTGGACCCCATCCAGCGCATCAGTGTAGTGTTCCATGGCTTGACAAACTGAGATTGCAGGGAACCGTCCTCAGCCCGCTCCCTGCCCTGTGCCCATAGGCAAGGCTGAGCAGCTTGATCGAGGGGTCAAGCGCAGTTTTGGTGACATTTCTTCTTTTGCACAGAAACTTTCAGACAGGGTCAATGGCATTTTGCTGAGTGACCTCATTTTCATTGAGATTTTCTCGGGAACAGCTGGTCTTACTGCAGAGGTTCGACGCATGGGTTGTCAGCACAGTACAGGCATTGATGCCCATGTCACCAAGCAAGTCAAAGCCCCGGTGATCCGCATCGACCTCTCACTTGAATCAGGACAGACCTTGCTGTGGCGTATACTTTCTCAGCCCAGAGTGTTTGGGATTCATCTCGGCCCACCTTGCGGGACTTCTTCTCGCGCCCGCGAGATTAAACGGCACTTTGGACGCAGTCCGCCACCATTGAGGAGTGTCGCACACCCAGATGGCCGTCCAAACCTCTCACCTAGAGATCAGGCACGAGTGGACACTGCAAATTTGCCTTACAAACTCAGTGGTGAAATCCTTGCCTATGCGACTGCCCAGGGAATTTTATGCACTTTAGAGAACCCAGCTCGTTCACACATGTGGAACACGTCCTTCCTACAGGACCAGATTGCGCCAATCCAAGCCCAGCTCTACAACATCCTTTTTCATCACTGCGCCTTTGGCTCCAAGCGCCGTAAGCGCACCAAATTGTTAGCCAATCACTTGTGTTTTCAACACCTTTGTCGTGAATGTGATGGTGCGCATGAGCATTTACCTTGTGGGTACACCCCCCAAGGGTGGGCGACCGCCCTGGAAGTTGAGTACCCCATTGGGTTATGCCGTGAATGGGCCAATTGTCTCCGTGAAGTTTTGCTTGCACATGGGGCACTTGATTTACCTCAATCTCTTCAGGCCGAAGATCCTTCCAGTTTACAGCTTCAGGCTAAGGCCTCTTTGGGTCTTCAGCCCCGTGGCAAGCGGCTCCGCCCTTTGATGCGTGAATTTGCTTACATTCTCAAAGTTTATGGTCCCAAATCTCTGATTTTGGCCCTTCCTGACAAAACACAGAAGGAGCATGTGTTGCCTCCTCTATGCTATGCAGAGCCACCGTGTTTTGTTCTCCCTGCTTCAGCCAAGCAGTTCCGTGCCCCAGTTTTGCAGGGGGGTGTGGCGGGGCAACAACAATTTGAACAAACAGATGATTCACAACAATTCTCTCAATTTGATGAACCTTTATGGAAAGTTGAGTATGGCATCGCTTGGGACCCACAAACTTTTGTGGCATGTGCTGCTGGCATGTCCCACCCTGGCCATTTCTTGGATGGGGTGCATGACGCTTTGAAGAACCTTTTTGTGAAGATGGCAACGCGGTCCCCATCTGACCTTGCGATGGAGCGCACTGAAGCCATGAGGAAATGGGTTGCTCGTTTTCGTGAGTTGAAGGAGCATGGAGTTGATGGTCTCGACAATTCACCTGCACATGCAAAGAAGATACTGGAGCGCAAGAACTTACAACTTTTTGATGAGTTGGTGAAGGCATCGGGCTCACCGGATACTCATATTGCTTCTGACATTGCACCTGGTTTTGATCTCATGGGACCGATTCCTTCCGGTGGTATTTTTCAAAGCAAACCGTTGCATGCCACCTTGCTTCCAGAACAGGTGCGTGAAATGGCCAAGTTTGCCAGAGATGCGACATGGTCCTCAGTTAGGCGAGGGAAGGACAATGCCATGTGCAAAGACATTTACAATTCTGCAAAGGAAGAGTGTGAGAGAGGCTGGATGAGGGGTCCATTTCCCCTTGGTGAACTCCGGCACGATGCGATCCTGACCAGACGCTTTGGGGTCCAGCAAACTGCAACTCTTCCAGATGGCAGCAGAGTGTCAAAATTTAGACCCATAGATGATTTCTCGGAGTCACTTATCAATGTGACCAACTCTTGTGACGAAACAATTTCTCCCATGGGCATTGTAAAGCGCATGAGGACACGCCCAAAAGATGTTTTGGTCTGCAAGACTATTGACCTCCGCAAAGCATACAAGAACTTGCCCATTTCAGAGTCTGCACTCAACGATGCTTTCATTTGTGTTCTTTCCCCAGAGACGGGGGAGCCGGAAGCTTTTCAAACATTGGTGCTTCCGTTCGGAGCACGTGCTGCGGTGATGGGTTTTTTGTAGGACCTCCTATGCAATTTGGCGCATAGGGGTCATGGTGTTTAATTTACACTGGACAATTTACTTCGACGACTTCTTCCTTGTTGCTGAGCTGCAGGAATCTCGACAGGTGGACGTTGCTCAGCGCCTGCTGTTCATGTTGACAGGGTGGCAAACCTCAGATGAGAAGGAAGGTGGTTTCAACTCTCTTTCAAGAATTTTGGGTGTCCAGATTGACCTGCAGGACGCACATCTTGGATGTGTTACAATTTGCAATGTTGAGAGCCGCATCAAGGAATTGACGGCTACGATTGATGACATCGTGACCCGTGGGAAGATCAGTGCTGCGGAAATGAGGGCCTTGAGGGGTCGTTTGGTTTTCGCTGAAGCTCAGATTTTTGGACGGTTGACTGGTATTCACATGAAACAGCTTTCGGCCCTTGAGGGGTTGGTTGGAGAGACAGATGTTGATGGAGACTTGTTGAGAAGTTTGCTTTTCTTACGAAACCGAGTAATCACTGGTGAGCCTCGTAAGGTGCTTTCTGAGGTCGGCAGGGTTTTCCATTTATATACAGATGCCAGTTTTGAAGATGGAGCTGCTGGGTTGGGAGGTGTTCTCATCAACGACTGTGGAGAGATCTTGTCCTTTTTCTCGGAGCAGGTGTCTCCTGCAACTGTTGACTTACTCAACCCTCTGCGCAAAAAGGGACTGATTTTTGAACTTGAGGCTCTTGCGGTGATGATTGGCACCACCCTCTTGTCCTCAGACCATTGTGATAGGGTGGTTGTCTTTATTGACAACGAGGCTGTGTTAGCCCGTGTGGTGACCGGAAAAGGTAGTCTCCAATTGGATCAGGCCATCTTTCAGATGATCTTGGAATGGGAGTTCAGTGCAAGTGCAATAATGTGGTATGAACGTGTGCCCAGTCATGCAAATGTTGCAGATGCCCCTTCTCGCAATGTGCTTGACGGCCTGGACGTGAGGCTGCAAATCCATGTGGATCCTGCAGATGTTATCCGTGACGTTGTGTCGCGTTTTGATGCAGGTTTGTGATAGGGGAGTGGCACCTGCGAAATCCCCGTTCCAGGAAAAAGAGTGAGCGGCCACAACTGAGCATCTGCAAGTGCAGCTGTAAGGTACTTCTCTGGAACTTGTGTAAGATAAGACCTTATAGCTAGATTGCAAGACCAAAATGAGTGGTCGTGATGATCAGTTGAGTGCATTTGAGATCAGTCATGTTTGACCTGTAGCTGGGCTCAGCTCTTTTTCCATATCCCACCGACCGACCCCATTCTCCGCCTTGTTTTTCCAATGACTATGGTTCCTGCTGATCCGCTCCCGCTGTCTTTGCAGCAGATGATGCATCCTATTTTGATAGCTGATCGCCAAATCCAGGACCTTTACCAGTGTTTGTCCATTTTGACTGACATCGAAGATTACCTTGAGGATCATGATGTGCCGGCAGCCTTGTTATCTGTCCGACACACTTTGCGCTTCCTCCGGCGCAGCATTGCAGACCTTTCCATTCATCGCTTGCAGCTCTTTCTGGTGTTTCAACGATCTCTTCGACAACACCTTGCTCGATTCCAGTTTGTCCCAGGATTGGATCTCGAGCTTTAGACACCTCAATGCCTGCACCTGGAGAAGCTGACGTGTCCTGATTAGATCCTTTTTCTCTGTACCTAGCCAGACCGTCCGTGGCACCTGCGAAATCCCCGTTCCAGGAAAAAGAGTGAGCGGCCACAACTGAGCATCTGCAAGTGCAGCTGTAAGGTTTAGGGTTTATTTAGGGTTGGTTATAAGGCAGATCGGCGTAATGGCGTATCGATCGGCGTAGCGGCGTATCGGCGTAAACACAGCGATCGGCGTATCGGCGTATTCACGGTTACAGACCCCAATCCCGAACACGCTGCAAAAATCTTACTTTGACATCCTTTTCTTTTGAGGAAATTTCTTATCGACACGTTGTACAGAAAACCGCGCACAGAGATCTTGCACAGCGTCTCTACAGGGAGAACCTGTCACGGAGATCTTGCGCATGATCTCTGTATTCGCACAGGCAGTTCACAAAATCTAACCTGGCATCTCCTGTTCTAAACACCAGCTTGAAGTGATTCTTTGTTTTCACAACTCATGTTTTTCGTCCTGCTAGCAACCACTGATGACTTTGGTTCCTTTCCACCTTTCGCTTTCAAATCGCAACTACTCAATGTTTGGGATTTCTTGCTAGGATAGGTTCTTCTCCTAGGCACGTTGCGAATTTATTTCCGCAACGCTCGCCCGTCATACCGAATCGAGGTTCAAAACGGACAAATGGAAAAACCGCAGGGTAAAAACGAAAAAATCAAAACTTGCTGTCATCAATTTCCGACCAGACGTCCACGGGAACCCCCCATGACAAAAAAAAACGTCACGTCAGCCAATCTGCGCGGGCATTTCCCGGAACCAGCACCGTATCCAATGGGCGCCTCAGAACATCAACCGGGCCACCACAACCACCAGACGGCATAGCATTGCTACCTTCAAAACACGCACGAAACTTGTAACCGCGGAACCAGCCTAAAGACACGCAAGGCCAATCCCGACCATGAACCTACCCCAGCCTCCCGAACCGTTGAATTACGCACCCGAAGTTCTAGAACGTCCGGCAACCAGGCACAAAACTGGACCTCGCTTGGCAAAGGACATTTAGGAAACAAACTTCCGCAGCAAGGACAGACAGTTGAGGACCTGAAGGCTTGAGAAAAAGTGAGACAAACTCAAACGTGAAGCTGTCCAAGGCTGAGCAAAGCTGAAAAGAGCTGAAACCAGTGGAGATGCGGCGCAGAAAATAATCTATGAAAATTCAGCCCCGCAAAAACTGATATGAGTTGACAAACGCTGGGCTGAGACAAACTGTGAAAAGGTAGGATAGCTGAGCAACGAACTGAGGAAACTTGAGACGAACTCCGAGGAGCTGAGAAGAGCTGATCTGAGCTGAGAAAAAGCGAAAAGAGATGAGTCCAATTGAGACGAGCAAAGGAAAACTAGCCGGTTTCAGATGAACTAGGAAGGACTGAGACATCTGAGAAGAACTGAAACCAGTTGAGGCTAACAGATAAAAATTGGGAAGAGCTGAGATGAGCTGAGGTGAACAGTGACGAATGAAAAAGTGCTGAAAACCTGAGACGGGCAGAGAAAGGCTGACACTAGCTAAGAAAAACTGAGGCCAGTTGAAAACTAGTGGAAAATTTGACAATAACTGGCAGGATTTGAAATGAATTGGGAACAGCGCAGGGGCTTCAGATGAGCTGAAACCAATTGGGACGCACTGAGAAAACTTAAAGAGGCTGAGATAACTTGAGGAGAGTAGAAAACCGAAGACAAAAGTGGAGGAGAGCTGAAAAACAAACGACGACAAACTGAGAAAGAACCGACAGAAAATCGACAAAACTGGAGCAGAATTGAAAAATGTTGGATGGAAATGAGCAGAACTGAGGAGAGCTGGGGCAAATTGAAATGAGATGGGAAGAGCTGCGCAAAGCTGCAGAGGCTTGCAAGGAGCAGGGAAGAGAGAGAGGACAGGAGGAGACAGGAAAAGAGAACGGAAGAGATGAAGACAAAAGAGAAAACAAACATTTTGTTCCCACGACTTCAACTTCCAATTTTTGAAAGAAATTTCACGCTAAAACGTCGTTTTCAAATTTTTAGTTTACAATTTATGAACACAGTCTGAGAGGCCCAAATTTGTCGCATTTTGTGGGGGATGTCCCGCACGAAAGTTTTGTTTTCACAACTGCAACTTGGTGTTGACGGAAATTGGCCATTATGTTTTTTCAGAATTTCAATTTGCAGTATTGGAAAGACCTTCGACGGGACATTAATAGAAAAACAAAGCGAATTCACGAAACCATATGCTTTGCAGGACGTAACTGGTCTGGGACGATGGAAGATTCGAAACCTTTCTCCGTCCTGTTTGGATCAAGGTTTTTGGGAGGATTTACCTATTCTTTTGCAACTCGCCGCTTGCAAATCGCATTGGGGCTGCTATACAGGTGTCTACCAATGTTGCCAAAGTGCCGGTATGCATGCACCATATATGTTGCAATTCCATCCATGCTGCTCGGCGCTGTTCGTGCGCATGTGTTTCTATTGTTTTTTGGAAGTTGCTGGGTGCAAATGCATGACGGTGGTTCCAATGGTGTTGTTCTATGTTGCTGTGTGTTGCTCTGTGTTGCTGCCGCGGTCGTGGCCGCCTCGTTGCAACAAAAAAAATTGCGACAGAGGCGAGCAAACAAAAGGATGCCGAGATGAAGAGACGTGACCCAAAACCAGCGAGAACATAAAACAATATGAAGAGAGAACGCCATGTCGAATCAAAACATATCGATGGATAGGGAATTTATGATTGAACAAAAAATTGAACCATGCCAAAAAATGGTGATAGCATGTAAAAACAAATCCCAAAGAAGACATGCGAAAGAGCGGACAAGAAGCGGAACATTCACAAAAATAACCGCCAAAACCAGGAAATGCCAATCGGTGACCAATACTCGGAAGAGTTAAGCACACCTCAAAAGCGCAGACAGCAGCTCAGAGGAACAGAGGTTGACCTGAGAAGATGTGAGAAGAGATGAGCGGAGCTCAGAAGAGATGAGGGTAACCGACGAAAAATTAAAAACAAAAATTAAAGAAATAACGTCAGGCTAACCAACACAGGCCCCGTACGAGTGTACGAACCCCATTTATTTCTGCGCATCTGTTTGCGCATCATTAGCAACATAATTGTCATACCATGTTCATATTTTTCCGCACCTATGGTGTTTGTTTCATTTTCAGATTTGATGCGTGTTTTGTCCCCCACCTTGCCCATGTGGAAACCTTCCGAACGCTTTATTGCTCTATGCCACCGTTTTGTTTGTTGCCTTGCAGCACTTTTCGTTCTTGTTCCATAGAGTCTCTGGAAGCGTTCGTACATTCCATGTGTACATGTATATAATTAATTTTGGAGTCATAATTTTTTCGTCCTTTGGCAGCGATTGGCATAAACATGAATATTTCATCCTTTTGCAAGTGCGCCATAGAAAACGTTCGACGTTGAATCACGAATGCTGTTGGTCCCTCCTTTCGAAGCACAGGCGCAATGCAAGGGCGCAATGGCAAACAAATTGCATGTCTCTGGCGTTTGGCTGGTTTGTGGTTCGCCCTCGCTGTGCACATTCATTGGCCTATCTACGTTTGGGATCAATGTAAGCCACTCTCCCCAGAATCAGCGGCTTACGCGCCTCAACAACACATCTGAAATCACGTGCTAAACCTCGCCTGCCAAACCGGAAGTCGCACAGATATCCCTTCCGACGGGAGCCTCCGACCGGCCCAGCAAAGAACAAATCCTCACCAGTTCCCAGCGCCGGCCGCACGAAACCGACACTTCCACGGGAAGCATGCAGCCAACGTAGGCACAACTGCTTTCAGCCAAACGATTGTTTAACTGTCATTCCACATCAAGTATGGCACATCCATCATAACGGCAGTTTCGCAGTTTTAACTTGCATGACGCTGAAAGAACATCAAGTGATTGAATGAATCACGACAATATGAAACATGAGGAGGTGTTGCCATACCTGGTTTGGCTTTCGCCGCCAGTATATAAATCTCTGGGTGGTGCTGCCTGTTTTTCTGCGAGAAATTTCGATGTGGAATCTTTTCTTTGGATTTTTTGTTGCGCGTGAAAAACCAGTTGGCCGGAATGGTACGAAATGGGAACAATGTAATTTGAACATGTTCCCCTAAACTCAACTTTTGACGGACGTGTGTTGGCACATTTTTATTTGAACTGTAGCTGACGTTTGGGCTTATAGATCATCATACCAAATTTGAACGCACATGCTGGAAATACCATTGGCATGTCATGAGAGATTGACGATTTGATCGACCAAATGTTTGCTTTTGGCTCAAGGGGTTGCAGATGATGGTCAATCATGTCCCCCAATAAGTCGGGAAATTGGTGCTGGGGGCTATGAACCATCGCGTCTTGTCGAACTCATTTGCATATGAAAGTTTATTCGCAACTCGTTTCGAAAGGGTTTGCTTGAGTATCTGATGGGAAAATCTGAATTTAAGAAAGGTCGTGCCACACCCTCAGCCAAAACACAAAAACAGACAGCTATTGTTTCCATGTTGTGATTGAAACAGGCAGATTGAAAAATCGTCCTTTGAGGTCGTTCGCTGGGTCGAAGGGAAAGGGTGCAGAACTCACAATCTTTACAGGTTCATTTAGAAATTGTCATTTGTGGAATTTCGTGGAGGTACTGAGGTGCTTGCCTAGTTCTTGGTGCTTGAGGTTTGGGTTCATTTCGCCCGACGATGGTGGTGGGGCACCTGAACGTCAGAGACGCGCATTGTATTGCAATGCAACCCTGGAACTATTGTAACCATGGTTGAATCCCCTCCCACGATCAGCATCGACGGAATACGCTCATGCTATAGGCCAGAGCTATGGTATGCATATTTGGTATGCATACCTGGCATGCTATGATCATGGGATTTGACGAGTGTTCAGGATTCTATTGCCGACCAGCTGCAGGTCAAGACATTTTTGTTCATGCGCGAGAGGCTGGGATGCTGAACACTGGCGACCGTGTACAGAACTGAGCCAATTGAGACCATGCAACCTGCATTGCTTCGGGTTTCTACATTGAATCTGTTTTGGTGCGAAAGCCCAAGGTTCAATTCCGCGAAAAGGATGACAGGATGGGTTTGACACCAAGAGCAAAGTGGTTGGGATGTTTGCAATGGAAATTTCCATGTTGGCGATAGCCTTAGCAAAGAGCTGAGGCAAAGCTCGCTCAGAAGCATGTGAAATTACGGTTCTCGAGGCTGGCCGAGCGTGTTTGTCAAATGGGACACGTCAAACACTGGCAGACCGGTTCAGATTCGAAACCTGCCTGTAGATACAGTGTAACACAGTATTTCTTGATAGACGCAGTGTAGCAGACTGTTGACTTGCAGGCTGCAGTCAAGAGCAAGAAACGCGGCCTGCCACCCAATGGAAATCAATCGTCACAGTCCAACAACATGAATAAAACTTGGAACAAACACGTCCGTTGTAGGTGAAGAGGATGGTTGGATGTAGTTCAGATGGTACCTAAGGTCGCAATGCCAGCCAACATCTCAGCAGAGTCCAGACATGGTATAAAATTCTGGCATTTGTGGCACAACTGCGAAAAGTATGTTTGCTGCTGACACGAGTTAATTATGCCAAGGAGAGGAGGATGCCAGCGACTATTACAGCGACTATGATTATTATAGTCTTCCTCCGAGAACAGTTGGGTAGTGCTGGGTAAGAAACATGATCACTTTGCCACGAGGTAGCTAAGGTGTTTGTTTTGATCTTGTCACGACCCATCAGAAAACAACCTCTCTCCATGTTTCTCGTGATTGTCAGGTGATTATGATTATGAAGAAGAGAGTGCCAGCGATGATCGCAGAAGAGGCGCCATTTCGTCCTGAAGTGCGCACATCCAAGGGAGAGTGTTCTCCTGGGCTGCATTGGTATTTGCTGCGGATGGCGTTTGCTTGCTCAATTCACCAATGAAACCTTTCCCAGCACTCACCAAAGAATAGGAACAACTCAGACGTAGCATGAGCCCAGCGCATCCGTAAATTATAAAATATAATTTTCTCTCAGCATGATGATTTCGGAAAACTGAGCGCATAAAATCTTCATGTAAAATTCCAGCCTGAGCATAGATCGATCGATAGAGGCAGGTTGGCTAGCACACTGCTCGAATGAGGAGGAGTGACATGTTGCTAGGGGCATCAGGCATCCTACAATGCTGGGATCAGTGTCATCAAGCAGGGCTCAAAATTGTGTGTCTGTTTTTTGGCATGTATGTGCAGCTGGCAGGCAGACGTGGAGGACGAAGAGGCACTTCATTTTAACAGTTCAGCGCCTGTGAAGTCCAGCGGCCCATTGACAACGACAGGTCATCGCCACCGTAGCAGGAATAGGCATGGCAGAAGTTACCGTGGGGGTCATGCTGTCGTAAAGCTACAACGAGGGAAATGATGCTGCCCAAAAAGGTCGTCCCACAGGACAACAATTTTTTCATGACTGCTCGGACTTCAGAGGCGCCGAAGTGATAGGCATCGTCTTCGGCTTAGCATTTTTGAGACGCGGCAATGCAAGTGACTATGTACATGAAGAGGCTTGTTCTAATTTCTACTTGTTTTTTCATCAACCGTGCTATGATGTGCAGTATTTGCAAGTCATGAGTAGCAAAGGTAGAAAGAAGAGAAGAGATGCAGGAAGAGAGCGACGGCGCAGGCGCTGACTTGGAACACTGCCAGCAGCACTCTGCGACCGGTTAAATTCTGTGAGCAGCGGGCTTGCTATGAAAGCGGAAGGAAAAAGCTGCCAAGGGCAATGTGAGCAGAATCAATGGGCAGCCGTCATGACGTTTTGTCATCAGTTGCCGAGAGCTACTGTGTAACTTCCGAAGATGACTGGAAGCAAGCAGGCAAAATGTCTATTGTTTTGGCTTGGCCCGCAGTGTTTGTCCTCAAGCATCGGGTTGTTCTATCTGGCAAATGAGCTGTTTGCCCCTTTGGGCACTTGCCTTCGCATGTCCGACTTGATTATGAAAAAATTATACTGTGTCGGCTGAGCGTCATTCCTCCGTGTGCGCCGCGCCTGCCAGGGAGTTTTGAGGGCAACAGCGCAGATTGAGTTGCCCGATTTGCAATTCAGCAGTCTGGTTCAGCAAGGTTGTTCTCTTCCGAAGCGGTGTTATGTTGTCTTTGGCGCATTTGATTTGAACATTGGTTGCTATGAGCTCACAGTAGGAAGTCATTTGGTAAGCATCCTTGCAAGCACGAGACAGATTTGGCAGATCTTTATGCACACAAAGGGCTCTGCGCATTTGACCATTTCTATATAGTGGTGTGGGGTTTGCAATGCTTGGTTGTGTACCCTGTTCTTTAGCGTAAAAGTGAGAATGGAAGACCAGATGGATCGTGGTAGAGTTTGTGCCTAAGAGATTTGGAGTGAGGCTTTATGATGATGGCAACTGTAGCGGTACAGCAACGAGCTGGCTGGGATCTCATCCTCACGAACAGCCGTAATGTCATGGCACCGGTCTGGCGCCGGTCTGGCGCCGGTCAGGTCACCTCACCAGACAGCTGACTTTCGCAGTCAGGGGCACAGTGAAGAGTGGAGCCAGAGTTTGGAAAAAATTGCTTCTTTTGGTTTCAGTTTGGCACGTTCTTTTTCTTGGTGCTTTGCTTTGCATGGATATTCTGATATACTCTGGAGCTGTTGTGCACTCTGTTTGGGTTCGTTTGTGGCTTCCCACTGAATGTAACAACACACGCGTTCCTCGCAGCTGCCAGATTGCAGCTGCGTCAGTGGCACTCGCACTACTGCAAGTCAGCAGCAGGCGTTCAGACAAGACGGCCTTCAAAATGTAGTTAATTATATTCACCCCGCTTCGCGTGGGGTATCCGCCCACACCGCAGCATGTTTTTGGTTCGAATCTCTGGGTGCGACCGTGCTAGCAATTTTTTTCCAGATTTGGCGCCAACAAGGCGCATGACGATTCAAAAAAACAGCAAAAACCCTTTGTTTTACCATGGTTTTTAAGTTTTTCAAGTCCTGGCCGGAACTTGCCCCATATCTTGCGAAAATGGCCGAAGATGGCTCGACTTAACCCCAACATTGGCCCAACATAGCCTCATACAAGGCCAACATAGC
>BGPT01001091.1:0-12332 GCA_003297045.1 Symbiodinium sp. clade C Y103
TGATTAGTTTAATTAGTTCAATTTAAGTAATGGAATTAATCTACAAAACAGAGAAAAGGAAAGCAACAAAATAGTACCTAAAGGTCTCTCGATCATATACATATATATATAGATATACATACATATTGTAGATGGCTCTATTTTGGTACCCGATGGCCTCTGAATTTCATCAAGGGTCTCTGCTCTCTGGTGCCCAGAACATGACATTTTGTGATTTCTCTGCAATTCAGAAACACATTTGTTTGGTCGGTGCTCTTGAGGCCCCATGCAAGGGAGATTAGGGACTGCTACGTTGCTACATTGGCTCTGGAGCAATCTAAGTGTTGCCCAGGCTCATCACAGAGCTTCAAGATCAGGCGGCTCAAAAGCAGGCAACGATCCAGAGAGGGACATTCAGTGGTTACATGCGTCGGATTCATTTGGTCACTTTGGGCATCATGATGACTCAATGATGACTCACCTGCTGTTTTCCTCTTACACAGACTACGCGGACTAGCTCGCAGCTGTGCCGCGAGGAAAAGGTGCCTTCCCTCGCCCTGGCTGATGCTGCTCCACCAATTGAACCAGTGGAGGTTCCACAGGTGGGGTGCCTGTCACAATCCAATGGGTCACACTGGAGAAAGATTTGGTTTCTGGCTCTGGCAATTCGTTGATCAGCTTCCTATGTAGGAATAGAATGGTTGTCAATTTTTATTCAATTTTGCAAGTTCATGGACTATGGACATTCGCCGACACGAGTTGAAACGGCCACCATGCCGGCCTCCCAGATTTTTGTTTCGCTTCCAGGCCTCCGAGAGTTCAAGCCCCACTTCAGTGACAGACTTGCCACAAGAGGCCAGGGAGGCTGCGTTAGTCACAGAGACATAAAGTCAAGTGACTTGGGTGATGCTTTTGTTTTGGCTTGTGATGGTGGGGAATCGTGAGCGCCAACTTTGAAGGCTTGGGTAGATGAAACCAGTTTGCTGGATGCTTGTAGTCTGTAGGAGAGGAACAAACCATTCCTCCCTTGGTTCTTCCAAAGTCCACTGTTGAATATTGCTGAGCGCACCTGAAGGAGGCCAGCGATCCGGAGATCACTCATGGGCAGGAGATGTCCATTCCAAATATTCCAAACATGTCGATGTGAAAACATCAGAAAAAAAACAGATAAAAAGAGTGTAAACGTCACAGTTGCATTTTTTGGGGGTATTTTGAATATTTTGAATATTTTGAATGACAGGAGGATCCTCCAGTGGATGTCCTCTCCAGTGGCCCTTACACTGCGCCCAGCGGCGCCCGGGGCGCTCCGGGCACTGCGGGCTCCACGACGGCAGATGTGGACGTACCAGCCGCTGTTCCGAGCGCGGCGCCGGCTGCCGGGCCTCCGGCGAGGAGGTCTTGGGGCAGATTTGGTGAGTTACATGTGGTTACACTTGTACTTGTGGCATGGTGTGGCATGTTGTGGTATGTATGTGGCACTTGTGACCATTTTGCCAGTAAAATTGCGGCATTTTAGATCGTGTTCTTGCTTTGGACTCATTCGATTCTTCAAGAAATTGCCATAGCTCTGTCCTGGCAATGCCCAATCAACCTTTCGTCATGGAACCGCGCTCTATCATTTTGGATCCACAACACTTCGGAACATTGACACCACTTTGGATCCAAGAGGATGTTGGGTTGAATTTGCGGCCAATTGCATCAACCCAACATGTTTGCAAGTTCTTTACATGGTATTCTTGCTCATTTAATTAGTGTTCTGAACCTATTGATCGAGTAGTGACTGTGTCCTCTTAACGGCCTAGATTTGCTCCCTGAGAGGTCCCGCAGCCGCAGCCGGCCGCTGATGCGGGGAGAGCGACTGCGGAGCATGTCTCCAGGCCATTGTTTTCGGCAGGTTCCTACCATATCATCACCACCACGGGCACCAACAACAGCAGAAGAAAAATGAGATGATGCTGTCACATTATTATTGTACCATTTGGGTATCTACATACTTGGCCAGCTTGCTGCTCCTGCAGAATCAGGGAAGAAGGGGTGTTGGCGTTGTTGTCCTGCTTCATACTTCTCCATGTGCTGCAACCTGTTCTTGCAGGGCCTACCCACTCTTGTGTTTTGTTTGGTGAGAGTCATGTTTGGTGAGAGGAAAGGACCCATAGCAAGACAGATAGGAAGAGTGTTGGGATATGGAACGATTTCAAGAGGACCAGCATCTGCGCTATATGCAAAAAGATGGAGCCTGCAGGGGAGCGTCCTGAGCGGACCCGCGAAGTCAAACGCGCGGGAGCCTGGTTTCACAGAGGCGATTTCGTCTCTTTGATGAGGATAGCTACTGTCACTCTGCTGGTCTTTCACAACTCCAGGTTGAGGCTGCCCCATTCCCCGTTGTTCTTCCGAGCTGACATGAATTATATAGCATTGTACTATCTACTGTAGCGTAGCCATGAATCACAAACCTTGCTTCGCTAGTAACTAGATAAACTAATAGATAAACTGATAGATAAACTGATAGATAAACTGATAAACTAACTCTGAAATGGTGGATGTGCTGTCTGAGGAACTGATTCTCGACGCCCGTTGGAACGCCATACACCGGAGGAACGTCGGCGAGTAAGACACGTGAGGTGCCGGAATCGACACGTCCACGACGTGAGCTGATCAAAACGGTGGCTGTTCTTCAATCTTACTGGGAGGCTTGCGGTCTCACTGGAATACACCAAAATAATCCAAAATATGTGAAAGTTTGAGAATCTGATTCTGAACATCTTGAACCAGTCAAGATATGCTTCAGTGATCTGTGCAGGTCAGAGGGTCGCGATGCGCAGAGGTGATGCTCGCTGCGCCAGGGTGAAGTTTCACGAATCTTTAGAGATAGCCCTGCAACATTTTATGCTCATGCTATCCTGCCCACATTACGTATCGCATACTGTTGTCCTGAAAGGTAGCGCTAGCTACCTGAGTTCTTTGTGCTTCAGCACTTCGCCTTTTGGGCCTGTCCACCCCCAACAAACTGAGCGAAGACCAATCCCCATTGTGTCCATGCATCTTCTCTAGCTTCAAGGATTTTTTTAAAGCAATTTTCTCGGCTTTACCTTTCATTCATGGCTTCCATTTTCGACGCCTTGTTTTGTGTTCAGAATCTTGCTCATAATTTTGATCCTTTCATCACGATTATCATCACCACCACCACCACTACCATCACCACCATCGCCATCACCATTGCTATCACTATTGCCATCACCATCGCCATCACCATCGCCATCACCACCGCCATCACCATCGCCATCGCCATCACCATCACCCTCGCCATTGCTATTGCCATCCCCATCACTACTGTTGTTGTTCTTATTATTGCTGTGCTATTGAGCCTGGGCCAATATCCGCGTGGCGTGCTGCTTTAGTGTCGGAGAGGTTTTGCAAAGCGAGCCTCAGGTTCACAGCCAGCCGCTTGCTCTTTTTCCATGCCTTGGCTCTTTGCAAGTTCGACATTGCGTTCGAACCGTCCCATTCCTTATTGCTATCACTATCATTCTTGATGATGAGTATGATCGTGTTGTTGTGGCTGCGGTGGGGTGCTGACTCTTCATTCACTTCTGTCAGAAGAGCTGGGAAGTGCAACCAAAAACCGTGTGCTTTGGGGCGCACTCCTTTTCATCACCTCCTATCACCTTCTTGCGTTCTCCCCGGCTTTCTGTCAAGTATTTCATGCGAGATATGGCAAAGCTGAGTCAATGGCTGGCGATTTGGAATCGGATTTGCAGTTCCTTTTGGGCAGAGATTGGAAAACTGCGTTCACACTCCCCCACACAGTTCCTCCCTCCCTCCCTCCCTCCCTCTCTCTTGCTCTTGCTCGTGCTCGAGAAAAAATCAAGCATGGTTGAGCGGAAGTGTATTTTGTGTACATAAGCAGTTTGGCAACAATGTCTCCCACTTGAAGCTAATCCCGTTAATCCAAAGTCCGCCAGCCATATGACCAGAAATCTCTAACCCAACTTGGCCACAAATCATCTGCAAAACTGAAAGTGAGTCGAGGCATCCATTTTGCAGTTTCTTTCCTTGAAGTCCCTTAACGTGGACATGTCGTCTACAGAGTCTACACGCCAGGCGACGCGACCGTCGGGAAGCGCCTCATTCGCGTGCACGGCTGCCTCCGCCTCCTCCAGTTCCGTCCATGACCTATGGTCGAGTCGATCGAGGAGAAAACTTTCTGTCAACATTCCCAAAAGATTCCTAACATTTCAAAATCATTTCAATACATTTCTGAGTTTGCGGATTTTGCTTTTGGAACTTCTTGCTAGGCTCCAAGGTGCTCAGGGAGGTGTCACTGGGCTCTTTGATGGGACATTTTCACCGGATTTTGTTTTTGAAAATAGCCATCAAGTATACACATAATCACGTAATCATGATATATATATATATAATATAATATATATGTATGATATAATATACATACAGAATATATATATATATATATATACGATATATATATATATACACGATATATATATATATATACATAATATATGTATATATATATACACAAGTGTACTGTGCTTTCTGTAAGGCTCAATTTCATTTGGGATAGTGCTGTTCGGCTCAGTGCAGACTTGGTGCAAGACAAACTTAGACACCGCTTGTGCAGGACATGAATACCCGCATCAACGAATCAATCGCGAAAAGGCCAGGGAAGAAGACGTAGAATTCATAGAATCTTTGACCATTTGAAGCAAACTTCTCGTGTTGAAGTTGTAGTGTCAAATTTGCCTCCTGCAATAGAAACGTATGATATGCATTCAGGCAAAAAAAAGGCAGACCAATGAGTCATGTCGGGAATCATTCAAGATATACAAGTCGGAGAATGCTGGTCAGCTTCCTTCGGTGGTCGTGTTAAAATTTTGACGGCCAACTCAAGTGAATCCATCGATTTTTTGTAAACCTTTCGGGCTACTTACTTTGTTGTGAAAGATAGGTGCAACTCACCTGGCATGTTGGCATGTCTAGCTTCATCAGGTATGCATGGATTGGTGTACCAAGTCGAATTGTGCGATGGGTCGCGACTGTCCTCTGCGACATCCTCCTCCAGAAGACGTGGTCTCTGCCTAAGTGTGGTGACAGTGAAGCGCACAAGCAGTCACAAACAGAGTACCTAAGTCTTCAGGAAGACTGACAATAGAGGCTGCATATGGCTAAGCTGTTTGTGCATCCTTTGTGATTCCTTGTGTATGCCAGTGATTTTGTTCAACATCTCCCCTGATTTAGCCAGGGGAGTAAGACTAGTAACCTTCAGGCACATGTGGCTTCACCACCTTGTGTGCAACTGAGGAAGGAATCCTTGAATCACTCCGGCGGAAAAACTGCCACCATGGAAAGGAGCATGACAGCTCTTGTGCAAGTACGATCTGAGTGTTGCCGATGCATCCCTGCTAGGAGTGCAAACGCTCATATTGTCCATACCGACACCCAGGCGTGTGGTAGTGAGCATCAAAGCAATGTCCTTCCCTTCAGCATCTTCAGCACTCCAGTCCTATGGGCGGATCGCCGTCATGCATAAAGCATTCCCACGAATTGCCATTGTCACGGGATTTTTGGTGTTACAGCTTGACTTGATCTGGGATAGGCGACTCTCGCCGAACGCCAAAAGACAGAAGGCCAGAGCGGTGGGGACAGAATATGATAGCAGTCCGGTAAAAGACTCAAGGTGGTTCATATTGTGTCTTGATATGTCTTCTGTGTAGTAATATAATTATATGTGCGACATTGCGGAAATCTTTAAGTATGGAATATGGGAAAATAATGGAAATTCCACACGCTATTTTCTCCAACATTCAGCTTCAGAGTGGCTCGCTAGTCCTCCCTCGCCTGAGATTAGACGCCTGATGATTAGTCTACGCCAAGCTGTTTTAAGTCAAGGTCATTAAAAAAGGACCATTCAATCTAATCCTGTAGCTCAGCTTTCGCAAGCCCTTTTCCTTTTTTTGTTAATGATTTCAAATGTCAACTTTCAAGCTTTCCCATTGCCGAGGTCATAGACCTGTGGCAATGAGGATCCAACGTGTCGGCGGAAAAAGGCATGCCAAGCGGCAGCCCTTGATGTGCGTGAGTCAACGACTACGTTTTCCCTGCAAATGTGAAGGATAGGGAGAGTTGGTGAAATAGTTATTGAAAAGAAACATTTTGCTATAAGAGAGAGGACTTTGTTCAGGATACAACTGTCTGCCTCCAAATGCAACAGTCAGGAGCAATGAATCAATGAAAGGGCCATTTCTGGCTCCCAAATGCAGCAGTTTATGTGTTAAGGCAGAGACAGGAATGGTGCAAGACTTGTGGATCAACTGATTTTGCTGATAATCAATTGCAGATGCAGAATCAACCACCTGTCCAAGAACTGATCAGCTGCCGAATGTAGAAGGCTTTTGAGATTTATCTATAATTCATTCTGCGAAAGACTCGAAGTGCATACTACCAAGCCAAACACAGACAAGGACAGCAAATTAGCAGCACATTGATGTCATAGACTATGTCTGCTGGCCCTTTTCAAGAGCCTCATCCTCAGAGTATTTGTTGCGTTGCAATGCATTGCAATGAGTTATCGCAGAGGGCCCCATATGTATCATGCAATATTTGTGTCTTTGTCTGAATTTGGATCAGGATGCCAGCCATGGAGCAAGCAGTGCAGGAGAATCGGAGCATTACCAAGAGAGAGTCGACAATTCGCTTATTCGCAGCCATTTTCTTGGCCGTCTTGCTGCTCTTCCTACTGGGCTTCCGTTCAGTTGGTTGCAAAGCTGCAACGATCTTTCAATGGCTTTTTTGTTTGGAGATGATGTTGGCTGCCGTCTTCAGATAGTTTTGGCATGTTTTGGCATGTTTGTGCATACCTATCTACTGAATCTACTGTCAGTCCTGACACTTTTTCGTTGAGCAGTGCTCTGGACGCTTCTTGGGTAAAGATTACTCCCCTTCTGGAAACGGAAAGGGGCAGAATGTTTAAAATGTTGCAGATAGAAAAAAACCCACAGCCTTGCGTTTACTCCACAACCTCGAGATATCTCGAGATGGTAAATTCATAACTCCATCATGTTTTGGCCCAGCTGCATGTCAAGAAAATGTCCACCCAGCTCTTCAGGTTTTGGCGGCATCTTTGGAATGTCATGGGGTGCGCTTTACCTGTATGCATCCAGCATTCGTTCTGAATGAGGCTTTGGCTCTCAAAAACCGTTCAGCATTGGAAGCAAGACAGATGGTTTTATTGGAAGGTGGAGTGTTAAGCGAAGAGATCCCAGTCTAGGGCTGATCCTTTCACAGAAATGATCTGTAACCACTCAAGGAACTTCTTTTCATCAACCTGTTAAGGTTGCACAGGTGCCTCTCACGCATATGACATATGGGGATTCCAGTCTTTAGCTTGGGACATGGATACGTAAAAAAAAGTTTGACATTTGTTCTTTTTAGATGTTTTTAGGAGCAATGCCCAACAACACAGGGGTGGGGAATCAGTACCAAGGGGTGTGGCCTTTTCTTGAGCTTTGCCCTGTTGCCAGCTTCAAACATGCTGGGTCGCTGGAGCATTGACGGAGTCTTCACAATGCGGCGTGTTCCTCGAGAACACCAGGCAGTGCGGTTCTTGAAATCTTGTGCTGAGTGATCCATGTCAGTTCTAGGCAGCCTTGCAAAGATCTTTCAATCTTGGAAAACACTCAATGATTTGACTCCTCACATTCAGATGGCCTTTGCAGCTGCAGGAATGGGCTCAGAAGAAGCAGATTGAAGCAATCAAGACCTTTTTCGCAACAATTTTAGTGGCATTGGTCTTTGTTCTTGTGATGTACCTAGCTGGTTATTCACCACCGTAGGTCAGCAACAGACGAATCATGTCTGGTGAACCAGGGCAGGGTGGATGAGAAGTATCCTCCAGCGGCAGTCAATGGACACATAGACTCAAGCGAGACATAGCGAGATCCTATTTGGGTTTTGCAGATGGTTATGCTACCTCAGCCCTCCTGTCCGAGCAGTCCTTGCTGCCGCAAACTTCAGCTGAAGCCTTCAGCTGTAAATAATTCTTTGTCGTAGAATTTCCGTCTGTCAGTGGCTCCAAATCTGAGCCACAGACACAGAACAGAGTGTTTGGAGGCTCTGGATGTGAACTGAACAAGTCCTGCCAGGTCTTTTCTCGGCGTACAGCCAGTGAGGACCGAGATGGACCGAGGCTGGAGCCGCTTAAAGCAGCTGCCAGGGCACCATTCCTGCGAGCGCTGCGCCGCTGAATGAAGGCGAGCAATGTTATGGCAATGTCATGGCAATGTCATGGCAATGTCATTTGCTTTGCTTGAGAGCGTGGCACGGCCATCGCATCCTTGACCCGACGGCCCGTTGAAAAGTTGCTTGAAGTTGGCTTGAAGCAGATTTCATGGACTGTTCAGAGTTCGATCTTCGGCACCAATATCTTGGGACTTTGGGGTAGTCCCACTTTCGCTTCGTTATACACTTCATCTAAAGTGAATTGGATGCTTCCTGTCTCAAAGGTCCAGCCGACATGCCATAAAATATTGCGGTGCTCCGTTGGAGCATGTCTTTTGCTGGCAAAAACAAAGGACCAACAACTTACACAATTCATGATATGCATTGTGACCAAAGTGGGAAAGACTAACCCGGAGATCATGAGCATATGAGAGGCGGACCTAGTTGAGACCCAGAGTTTCCATGGGATATTCACAAGATGAAAGATTATGCAAGAATCCACACATCATGTGTGATTGGAAGAAAGGAAGGAGAGAACTCGAGGCTCACTCTCAGAGCAGTGAAGAAAGTGACAGATTTCCGTCTTAGTGAAAGTGTTTGGAGAGAGTTCTTGCTTCTATTGGATTGTAGATGATGTCGGTCCCGATGATATTTTTGGTGATCTGTTTCAAGATCCTGACAAACTCAACATGTCCGAAGTGCCTTTCCTCCAGGGTCTTCGCCGCATTTGATCCCAAAGCTCCGATACCGAACCTGATTTGCGCCAGCGGGGAATATATCAACATGGCGCTCTATGACTCACTCCATGACCACAAAGACATCGGAACCATTCAGCGTGCGGTCATCATCGGTTCAGCCATTTATTGCTGCCTGGTGACTGCGGGGACCGCTTTTGGCTTCAGCGCTTTGATGCCGTCCTTATTGAAAGTTGGAGCGTTTGTCAAAGTCTGTCAACCTGGCATACGATCATGCAATCAGCAGATCGCTCGCTCCATGGTTGCAAAGAGTACGTGGAACTTGTAAGGGCTGTATGTGTATTTGCCCTTGCCAAACATAACCAGGAACTAGTTTATTGATACTCGCAAGCGCAGGTTTGACAGGAATGTTCACTCTTGCGTCTTCTTTGCTCAATATTTTTACGCTTCCATCCGGTGCGATGCTGGATGCATTGGGCCCCAGAGCCACAGCGGCAGTCTTTGGCGGCTTGGCAACATTTGGCTGTTGGATTTATTCTCTTGGACCGGAGAATGACACTAACTATACAGTTGGTTTTATCTTGATGTCGCTCAGCGGACCTTCCCTTTTTAATTGCACGATGAGTTTTGGAAGCTTGGCAGCAAGTCTAGAGGTGCGCCCACCTCCCAAAAGAAAACCCTCTACGACTCGACGTCAACATTATTTCTCAAGGCAAACATTGTACACGCATTTATTGATGTATTGATGCCTTTTCTATTTTTGTCTTATTGCTTTGCTTTCAGAGTTCAAAGTGCTCTTCATGCTTTCCTTTTTGGCTGGCCCTAGGTTCCATTCCTTACATTTGATCTTCGGAAAGACAGGAAGGGGGAGATGTTTTAACGATACGAACAATGAGTAGTTGATGCAGCTTGGAAAGGTAATGGGGGAGCTAAACGCCTGTCCCTCAACTCCTTTGGACGATCCTGCTGAACTGCACCTGACCAAGGAAACTTCTTCCCTGCACATGCAGGTCTTATCACTGCTTGTTTGGTGGGAAGTTTTGATGCGTCCTCTGGTGATTTTGCGATCTTAGCGAGGCTTGGTCAAATGCTAAGGATCCAAGTTCTGTTTTTTTTTGGTAAGCTGCAAATTTGTAGAGATGGAGCTTCATGCTTCTTATCCATTTTCTGGTTTTGCCTTGGCCTTTGAAGCTTGGAATGTTCGTGTCCCGATGAATAACAATTCGCTGAGGTCGATGATTGACACCGGCTTGTCCTTTGGAAAAGCCTTCCGGCTTTTAGCGCTGATGACAGCCACTTGTTGGCTCACAACCTTTGCGTGGCCTGATTCTCCGGTCGAGTCTGCCAAGGCCAGACCAGGGGGTCATCGGATCTGAAAAAACATTATTGATATGTGAGCAAAATATGTTGAAGACATTTGCGGCCTTGTCCTGCATGAGTTGCTAATGGCGCGCAATTATATAAATTGTCGTTTCGAGACAGAATGAGATTCATTGATGCAGTTTCCTGGGAGGAAAGTGAGCGGCGGGAACTTGTGAAGCGCGACATTTGGGAGATTTGCAGAAGTGCTGAGTTCTGGCTGCTGGCCTACACTGCTTCTAGCCGTGGTTATAGGCTAGATGTTGCGACAACCAGCCCACCTTACAGTTGCCATGATAAATGTTATTGTGTTCTTTGCATTTCAGCACAATGCTGGCGCTGCGAGGCTTCTATCTCAATGATCTGTCTGAACTTCTTCATTGCTACTGCATACCCACAATTGCTTTCTGGAGGACTTTCAAAGGAGGATGCTGACACTTTGAACTCGGACTTTGCCTGGCTGTTGCCGGCAGGTGGAATTGTTTTTGCGCCTTTGATTGGCACTATCGTTGATAGACTGGGTGTTGCAATGGGCTATATTATCCTGCAGCTTACCTACGGAGCCTTCACTTTGCTGCTCATGGTCTATTCCACCATCGGAACCAGCTATTCCTTTCCAAGAGCTGCCTTTGTGTGTTTTGCTTTCTGCCGGCCCCTTTTCTATACCTTGAATCCGGTATTTTGTGGTCGACACTTTGGGCAATCCAACTTTGGAACAAGCTTTGGCTTGACTTTGACCATCGCTGGCTTCTGCAATTTACTAGTACAACCTTTGGCATCTTTAGCGAATACTCGTGGGTTTCCCTTGATCAACAGTATCCTGGGCTTGCTCCAATTCTCAACCATCTCTTTTCCTATTTGGCTTATGAAACGAGCGGAGACGAAGCACCGCAATACGCTTCCTTACTCAAGTGCATAATCTGACTCTCTAAAACAAATGATTTCTGAAGAACAACATAGTGACATAAGAATCAATTCAAATATATATATATATATATATACATCTATCGAGATATCACGAAAGCTAGCTTGCTAGCTGGAGTTGGATTTGCTTTAGCAATGTATTGCCGGGAGATTGGATGCAGCTCGCATGATTTTCAACCCAAACTGGTTTTGGGGACCCTGGTGGCAAATGATTTTTCATTTTGAACCTGTTACCCCCCCCTCCGCGGGCTCGAACCCCGCTGCGTCCATCCCGCTGGGTTTCATCTGTGACCACGCTTTCGCATGCCCACGCACACACACACACACACACGCACACATTGTATTTACCGTCAGTGCTGTGAGTGTAATGCGCCGCAATGTAATGCAATCTATTGTAAACTATGCAATCTAATGTAGTCTAATCTAATATTTATATAGTCTTATTATATGATGTAATGTACATATAAATATAAATTTAATGTAATATAATTTAATGTAATGAGAGAACAACTACTTCTACTTGGATTTTGCATTCCCTTTTCCTCAAGAAGCTTGCGTGAAAATACGACCCGGTCGTGGCGAGGAATAGAAGGTGTACATCTTGAGATTCCCACACATTTCTTGGTCGATGGATGTATGTACTTTGGTTGCCACATTTTAAAGGTGGATTATTTAATAGTGGATATTTCTATATATATATATATAATTTACATATAAATTATAGAATAGACTATAGAAATATTGCTATCTCGCTAGGTAGATGGAGATACTTAGATATATTCATTGTAGTTACATAATTTTATAACATATAGAACATGTCATGAATAGGAATAAGGAAGGAAAGGCCGAGGGAAAGAGGTTTAGTTAGATGGTTGCAAAGTGGCTTAATCGAAGCGCTTTGGGTTGGGGCATTTTATTTAAGGGCTGCCGCCCCTTGCCGCCGACCCCGGACACACGCATCTCCAGTCTGACCTAGCGGTTTCTGGAGCGGAGTTGCACGTGCTTCTCGGGNCTGCCGCCCCTTGCCGCCGACCCCGGACACACGCATCTCCAGTCTGACCTAGCGGTTTCTGGAGCGGAGTTGCACGTGCTTCTCGGGGCCCGTGGCCTTCGGGGGGTGCGGACACCTTGGGCGCTGGT
>BGPT01001091.1:32102-94188 GCA_003297045.1 Symbiodinium sp. clade C Y103
CCGCACCCGCCGCACACCCGAGGTAGCCTTCATCGCCGCCGGCAGCCACTTTACCCGAAAAAACACAATGTTTCGTGCCCCGGCATCCTCCCAGAAACACTTCTCTAGGTCACCTCTCGTCTAGGTCACCACTTCTCTAGGTCACCACTACTCTAGGTCACCACTACTCTAGGTCACTTCTCTAGGTCACCACGACTCTAGGTCACCACTACTCTAGGTCACTGCTACTCTAGGTCATCGCTTCTCTAGGTCACCACTACTCTAGGTCACCACTACTCTAGGTCATCACTACTCTAGGTCATCGCTACTCTAGGTCACCACTACTCTAGGTCACCACTACTCTAGGTCACCACTACTCTAGGTCGTCACTACTCTAGGTCATCACTACTCTAGGTCACCACTACTCTAGGTTATCACTACTCTAGCTCACCACTACTCTAGGTCATCACTACTCTAGGTCACCACTACTCTAGGTCATCACTACTCTAGGTCACCACTACTCTAGGTCACCACTTCTCTAGGTTACCACTACTCTAGGTCATCACTACTCTAGGTCACCACTACTCTAGGTCATCACTACTCTAGGTCACCACTACTCTAGGTCACCACTACTCTAGGTCATCACTTCTCTAGGTCACCACTACTCTAGGTCACCACTACTCTAGGTCATCACTACTCTAGGTCACCACNTACTCTAGGTCACCACTTCTCTAGGTCATCACTACTCTAGGTCACCAAGTAAAAGTCATTCGTAACTCGGAAGATTGCTTCCCAACTTCCTTTGATAATGTTATACATCGTTGTACATCATCAACGGTTAGTGAGTTTGCTTTGTCATGTGTCATGATCAAGCCCCTACTTGTAATTCTCAAGCACATGACATGCCCGATGCTTGTCCGCCGCGGGTGATACCACGTAAATTGCAACTGCGAAGCAAAGAAACCCATTTCAATACAAAACATATAATCCCCTCCCCCTGATACTAACCCCCCCCTAATAATAAACACCTCAGGTAGTTTTTATTATTGGGGGAGTATTTATTATTAGGGGACCCTAATAGTAAGCGCCAGACCTTATTACTAAAAACTATTTTTCTCGATTTCAAAATCAATTAAATCTCAATTTAAAAACGCAATTAATACGTTGCAAAAAATTGGATTTAGAAGCGGATCCCTAATAGTAAGCGCCAAACCTTATTACTAAAAACTATTTGTCTCGATTTCAAAATCAACTAAATCTCAAGCAATTAATACGTTGCAAAAAATTGGATTTGGAAGCGGATCCCTAATAGTAAGCGCCAGACCTTATTACTAAAAACTATTTTGCTTGATTTCAAAATCAATTATATAAATCTCAATTTTAAACGCAAGTAAGCGCCAGACCTTATTGCTAAAAACTACTTGGATTCAGGGGACCCTAATAATAAACACCCCGGGGTTGACTAGTTTTTATTATTAGGGGGTGAAAAGGTAGGTTTATTTTTAAATTGTTTTCTAAAGGGGATCAATCAAAAGTCAAATTGGCCATGGACCCTAGTTTTTATTATTTGGGGGGTTTAGTAATAGGGGGAAGGGATTATAAAGATACAGGGCGCACAGAGACAGGGCACACAGCTTGGGTTTGGCTTCAAGAGATTTGCATGGTACGAACATTTCTTCATCATGAATGACTTTCTATCTTGAGTGTCAGGCACTTGCGCCATGTTTGCCGGACACAGGCACAAGAATGCATGGGAACATATACGAACCTTGAGTATCCTTGAGTGAGCTAAGGGCAAGTCTCTGCTGGCGGCAGTGCCCTGGAGTTTGTGCCTTGTAGGTGGGCCGTATTTCTGTAAACAGCTCGTGAAAAAGAGCAATGCATCGCCAGCAGCGAGAGAAGTGGTGCTTTGGCAGCTCTGGGGGCGGGGGACAGATGGGACCGGCGGCAAGGCTTGACCTTCGTTACCTTCGTTTGTGGCCAACGTTTACAATTACGAAAGGTAGCATAGAGTCAGCAAAGACTGAGCTACAGTAATGTCAGCTACCTGAAGATATAATTAGGGAGTGCTGAGAGTGCCCAAGGCATGTTTGATCATGTTTGTTTTGTGGCAAAGGTCCAAAGTTAGAAGAAGTTGCAGTGGCGGCTTAAAGTCGCAAGAATTGTGGAGTGAATCATTTGATAGGGTGTATAAGAATGTGGATCTTTGCATATAAGCTCACTGAGACATCCATCGTAGAATCACATGAAGATACATCAAGCATATTTGAGCATGAATATTCTTAGAAGGACTCTATCACAATTTCATAAATTTCATACCGTGTCCATCAATTTCATGGTATGGGCAGTGATGCAATACTCTCTGCCAGTGCCGCCGCAATTCCACTTCCTGATGGGAATCATAGTGTGAGACAGGAGGTACGAACTTGTAGGCCAGTAGGAGCCTGCCCAATCTATTCATTTACTCCAGATCTAGCTTGTGGGCCAGGCCAGACTCTTCTTACAATAGTGGCAGGTAGTTAAGCAGATTATACAGATGGCTGTAGGACTTCCGTTCTTTGATGTTCTTTGGATTTCTTTGGGTTGTTTCTGGATGCTCCCGTTGCGTTTCATTGCTACACGGGAGGTATTTTAAGCCTCAAGAATTGGTTTTACACATCATGTTGTCACGTAGGCCGTAGGCGGCTTGTACTCTGATGATCTCTGATGTTTGTCATGCGACAGACCCGTTGCAGCTGCTTGGTTCAGACAAGACCTGGAAGCATCAGAAGCGTCAAGAGGCAACACCAAATCGATCCAAATCGTGTCACCTCTTGTCCTGGCTGTGCGTTCGGTGCGTTGAGCTCCAGTGCCGTTGCCAGGCAAATATGGTCCTCAAAACTAAGCTGACGCAGGCCAGTGGGTGACCTTGTTAGATCCATCTAGATGTTGGACACAGGATGACACAGGTTGATACAAGTAGGTGAAGGCTTCATTCGCTTGTGGAGCCGCACGAGTTGCGCCAGTTGGATCGCACCTGCTCCGAGCCGCTGGGGTCACATTGTGCCTAGATTCTAGATCGCAGTTTGTTTCATCCTCCCGTAAGCTGTACAAGTCGTTGATGATGATGAGGATGAGGATGATGATGATGATGATGATGATGATGATGATGATGATGATGATGATGATGATGATGATGATGATGATGATGATGACGAGCATGACGAGCATGATGAGCATGACGATGATGACTGCGGCTGTTTGATTCGCTAGGCCTTGGGCATTAAGCAGGGGCCCTAGGTCCTGCTCTGTTTAACCACGCTGGAGACAATCCACCAGACCCTCACAGGCCTTTCATAGTCGATCACTCCAAGGCACCCTATCATCCAGGGCGGGTATTGGCCTCAGAGTGTTTCAAGTTCGGTGTCGAAGTCTTGCAGGATTTAGGTACGGAGCTACGGTTCGCGCGGTTTGCTTTTTTAACAGTGGCCTCAAGTTCGCGGTCTTGACAGCAGAAGCACTGATCCAACTGGGGTAGGAAGTGGCCGAGGCGCCAAGAGATATGAAACAAGACGTACTATGCTACTATGCTACCGCACGCCACAGATGTCCGCAGAGAGCTACATTTCTGTCTTGACAGTTCACAGTTGTATTCTTGATGGCTTTGTGTCATGTTTGGACATGCAGCTTTGCGTAGTCAGACTGCATTCTGGCCATGCCCACACTTCAAAGGACACAGCAGAAGAGCTAAGTGGTTTGGCACTGTCAGGAGTCCATCCACAGAGACATTATATATCTTGAAACAGTGTCGAAAGCATGGTGCAAACAAATACTGTACAACACCAACTTGGTCCACTCTCACCCTGGGCTGCTCTGTCAAGAGTAGATGCATGCAGCTCTGCCCATGACCTAATACCCAGACTTGAACAACTCCCGAAACAAGAAGTCTATGGATGTATATACGGTCATTCTCCTGCTTGGCTTTTGGCCATCAATTTTCGGAGCCATGACTACATCGCGTTCCAGTTTTCGGCACTGGCGCTTGGTCAGCTTGGTGGCTTGGTTGAACAGCTCTCGGTGAATCGTAGGTCGAGTTGGCTGGACATGGAAAGAACTGAAAAATCGTCAAAAATGAATGGGCGTTTGCAGCATTTCGGAGAGAGGACAGCTGCAAGCCAGTGTCAACACTTTGCCTTGGAATGGAGGTCAGGTGTCCTTGTGAAAGAAATTGGGTTCCAGAACTTTGAACATAAAATCATGTCTGAGCCACGTCTGAGCCAAGGCTTGCTTTCTGCTGAGTATACAGTAACATGGCTGCACCTTGCAACCTTTGGTCAAGATCTTGGTGGGAGCTGATTGACCTTGGTAAAGACCCTTCGGCCCTGAGATGGGCCTCAAAACTAGTTTTAGCTTCCTAGCATGACAAAATATTGCAACTGCAAGTGTATTCATCAATATTCATTGAGACTAAAGGCATCATGGAGGAGTTCAAAAAAGAAGAAAAAGGTAGAAGATATAGAAGCCAGCAGCAACGGGCAACTGCAAAGTGAGAAACTGTTTCACTCTGTTTCACTCTGCAACTTGAAACAAGCGAAGTGGGCACCCGGTGATTCCGGTGATGCCAAGAGCTGAAGGCACTTCACCTTTGTCGCTGTCTCGGCGGTCTCGCAGGCAGCAAGGCTAGCGTCAAGAACTTCACTAGCTGCAGAGAACGTTCCATGGCGAGGGACAGAGGTCATTTCATAACAGTTCATTACATTTCATTGGATTTCAGTGATTTTGGATGATTTCAGTGTATTTCATTACTTGTAGCTTTTCATGCTTTCCAGCCTTTTCTAGGCCCCAGGCAGATTAAACTGTGGCAGTCAGGTCTTGAGCAGCAGCAGCATATCCGTGCGTACTTTTTTTCTCTCAGTATCAGTTGAGAGCTGCTTCCAAATTCCTGGTGATCAGGCATTTTCCAGTCGAATTTTATTTGTTGACATGCTTCTGAAAACTCCGAAAACCATGTCACGCTCCATTTGAACCTGAGGATCTCTTTGGTCAGGTAGCTGAACTCTTCGAAGGTCCAGCCTTTGAAGAAGGCGTGGTGTTTTTGTTCACGCAGTGATCCCACTAGACTGTGCCCCAAGCACCCCTCGCATCCTCTCCTCATAGCAAGTTTGCATTGAAAGCTTACAAATCAAAAGCCGGGTGGTTTGTTGGAAGTTTGGCGCATTGGTCTCAGTTTGATCGCATCCCAGCTTCAGCTTCAGTACACCGATCTGCTCGCCTGCAGGTGAGCAGTGGCGTGCGCTTACACGCATCAAAGTCCGGAAGGAGCCGAGCATCAACTCTCCACAGTTGGAAGACAAAGTGATCGAGAAAGGCAGGCTGGACATTGTTTTTGGTTCTTGTTTGTTTGTTGGTTTGTTTGGTTGGTTGGTTGGTTGTTTGTTTGTTTGTTTGTATGTTTTGTTTTGTTTTGTTTTGTTTCGTTTCGTTTCGTTTCGTTTTGTTTTGTTTTGGTTTGTTTGTTTGTTTGTTTGTTTGTTTGTTTGTTTGTTTGGTGATCTTTTGTGTAATCGGAGTTCTGTGCTGGGCTGACACCACCGTGAATCAAAGATTCACAATTTGCTCACATTGGTTCTGTGGTGCTACATGTTTGCGTTTGGCATGAGCATCGTGGAGGTGAGACTTTTTTCGTTGCTGAAGTACGCCGAGCCAAAATCCCCACAGGCCAATCAATGCTACTAGAGCAAACAGCCAAGCTAGATTCAGCCAAGCCCCCGGGATCCATGCGGCATCCAGGTGACAAGCACCGACTCTATCTCCGCCTTGCTGCCAGTAAAGGCACGAGCATCATGTCGGACTGATTCTTGAAACATCTTGAAACTAGTGAAAGCTGCACTGGGGCAGGCTCTTGCTAGACAGATTCATCGAGCACTTCCTCATACTTGTAGCATATTCCTTGCAGCAGATCAATGATAATTATATAGTCAGTTGGCCGGCTCAAAATAAGACGGAGGGAATTGAAAGTTACATAAGTTACTGTGCTAACTCTGTGCCGCCACCTTTGTTCAGGCTGGGTTTTCGATTTGGGTGTCGCCGGAGACTGGTGCTTTGCCTGCCTTGGGCCGGAAGTGAGGTGGAGTGATAAGATCGGATAAGATGTGGTAAGTAAGGGAAGGAACCTAGGGAGAAATGGGAAGAACGCACTGGCGCAGAGAAAGTGAGCAAGCACGGCGTTCACCTGTCGATCTGCTTTGTCAAAAATTGATGAATCCTAATAAGGTACGGCAAATACATCGCCGAGAAAGTGTACGAAGATGAGAAGGATGAGGGCTCAAATCCATTGGGTGGTATTAGTGCCTTTCTTTAATGGTGCATTTCATGGAGTGAGATGACGAGTGTTCAGTTGCACTTTGGCCACCGATTCGTGTTATTAGTCTTATAAGTGGGGCTTCTTTTGCAAGGGTGGGCTTCGCCATGCATAGAGAGGGAGTGTATTGAGTGTATAGCACTTAGGTGATGCCATGGGCAATGTCTTCCGGTGATGGCTCTGCAATGTTCTGCCATGCCTCGTGGGCTGGAGCAGCCAAGCTCTCTATGCCCGTGGCATCACTCGCATGCGGTGCTGAAAAGGACATGCGTATTGCCAATTTCGGCAAGTTATCTGGTCACTGATGAACCAAATCGAAGTAATCCTTCGTGAAGTGACAGATGTCCAGAAGAAGCCAGCCATTCAAAGAGCATCATGCTTTCTGTATCGTTCTGTCATGAATGAGCATGAGCTTCCAAAACTTTTAGATCTGTTGAAAACGCTTTAGAAAATTTTAGAAATCCCTGACGCACCAAGGATGCACTACGTTGGCTACGCTGAGCTGGCTGCCGCTGTCTCCAATGCCGGTGGTCTCGGGACAGCCAACGAACTCAGCAACTTGCAGCACTTACCATATGAACGATTTCTGAGAGAAAATAGATTACCAATTCATGTAATTTCAGTAATTTCCTATATATTTTCTTTTTTGTCTTGCATGTTTACAATTGTCGGATCCTTGTTTAACCTTGCCTCAGCAGTGCTGGCTTTGGCCATGCATATGCAATGCCTCTGCCACAGAACAGCGAGCGATGCATATATGTGCATTTCCACCCTGACATTATATCATACATACAATTACTAACATGTGATATATTGTGATATCATATACTATTGTCCATATTTGAATATAATATAATACTATATAATATTTATATATATATATAATGTGTATATATATATATACACATATGTATGTGTATATATAGTCTGTGTCTGCGTGCGCTCGTGTGTGTGTGTGTGTGTGACAATCATGCTAAAGAAGCATTTCAGGCTTTCATCCACTTTCAGCCATACAGTACCATGACCACTTCAAAGCCTTGCGCAGGATCATTACTGCACTCACTGTGGCGCAGCCACCTCGAGGGAAAGAGGCCCTGCGAGATGAGATCAGGCGAGGCAACCTTGTCAGCCTTTGTCAGTTCCATAGGCTCGCAGGGGACCGAACCGCCCTGGCAAGGTTTAGGTTTATGAGAGAAGGCAGAGAAGGTATATTATGATACGTTCATTTTTTGCCTGAGCCTACTTATGGCATCACTCAGATGTATCCCGGCATCATTGTTCCGCAGTTAGATCAGAACAAGCTCAGTTACAGTTTTGTGCCACTTTGTGCCTCCTGGCTTCGCTCCAGTTCCATGGCGCTCTCTTTGGTGGCTGTTTTGTCATACTTGGGGTTGGCTATGGGAACTTCCAACGGGTCAGTGTCCTTCCTGACTTTGGGAGACTGGGGCGGTTATGACCTTGGTGGTTACCACCAAACAACGGTCACCACTGTGGCCAAGCAGATGGCAGAAACTGCTGAGCAGAACAAAGCCTCGTTTGTTGTGAACACGGGTGACAATTTCTACTACTGCGGAATCACCAGCACTTCTGACAAGCAGGTGGCTGATGATTTCACCAATGTCTACAGTGCAAAGTCCCTTCAGGTGCCTTGGTACTCTGTTCTTGGGAACCATGAATATGGATACGACGTCGAGGCTCAGTGCCAGCTGTCAAAAGTTCTCAACAACTGGGTGATGGATAGCAGGTACTTCGCCAAGCGCGTGGCAATAAGCGACAATCAGCACATCTCCTTCATTTTCCTGGATACTTCACCATGTGTGTCCGCTTACCGCGGCGACGATGAATCCAAGTGGGATCCTTGTGGATCAGAGTTCCCCACCTGTGATCCTATCGCAGAGGGGCCATGCAAATTTCATGAAAACATCCTGACCCAGAACTGCACTGCTCAGTTTGAATGGTTCACTCAGGCGTTAAGCAAAGTCCCAAAAGAGGACTGGCTCATCATTGTTGGCCATCATCCTGCGGACGAAATGGATGTGGAAGATTTTGTCACACCAATGGCTAAGCACGGTTTTGACTTGTATCTCAATGGTCACACCCACTTGCTGAATCAATACACCATCAACGGTGCAGGAGCTTATGTGACCAGCGGTGCTGGGGCCATGGTTCAAACAGCAGATCAAGATGTCGAGGAGGATCATCTTTCCAGCTCAATGGTACAAACCGTGTGGGAGCAAAAGATTGCAGGCTTCACTCTTCACACCTTCTCCACTAACTTCCAGGAGCTGAAAACTCAATTCCTTGACTATCAAGGAAACGTGCTCCACCAATTCTCGGTCAAGCGAGGAAAAGCACCATCCCCTCCACCTCCATCTCAGGGATCTTGCAAGCAGTTTGGGTGCGGGAGGTTTGATCCCAGCCACAGCTGCCAATGCAATGACTATTGCAAGGAACACGGAGATTGCTGCTCGGATTTCGCCACTACATGTGGCGGGACCAAGGGCTCATGCAAGACCTATGGCTGCGGGCGGTTTAATCCAAGCCACACCTGCCAATGCAATAGCTACTGCAAGCAACATGGAGACTGCTGCTCTGACTTCGATTCTGTTTGCGGAGGGCCCGGAGGGCTTGAGCAAGCTTTCGTGTAGTGAGGCCGAAAGCTTTTTGTCAGTTGCGAGTGCGTGACGTTTGGTTAGCCTCGCTGAAAAAAGCGTGAAGTGCTGCCTTCAGCATCCTCGGTCAGGTCCCTTTTAGTATAGCAGAAGCACATGAATATCCAACAAGATGCCCAACAGGCTAGGTCCGGCTAGGTGTGCCAAGTGGTCCATGGTAAGAAGCCTATAGTTTCTCTGGATATTCTTCAGCGCGCGGAGCAGGAAGTGCCGGCAATTGACCGACAAGCCAGCATCCCGATTCGCAGGTGACAGGTTACAAATTTAATGCTACAAAGTGTTACAAAGATGTTTTTGCTGCTGCTTTGTTTCATAAATTCCACTGCAGACCCTTATTCGCGTCGTCTTGTCAACGGAAATTTTGGAAGGGCTAATCAAACAGTAAAGTTTCAGATTCCTTGATCACCTTGACGTGCCAATTCCAGCAACAAGCCAGAGGCCTTTTGGTGTGAACATCACGCCGCGGACTAAATTTTCCGAATTTTCCGAATCATTTTCAGTGATGACCAGTCAAGGCTCGACAATCGTGAACATTCAACCATTACCGAGATTCAAAGATTCTCGACCTTTTTTTATCCTTTACCCTGTTTTCGAATAGATGGGACCATCCTTGCCGCCTTGATCGGAAAAAAACTCCAATGCAGATGATGTTGGGACGGCCTCAGGCTGTTGCCAGTCGGCGTTCCACCTGACTTTGATGGGATCGTAGAGGCTCCTGACGTCGGGACATGTTGCGACATTAATATCTAAGAAGCAAAGGAAGTTTAGTATAGAAACTTCGAGTTACGGACGATTGTCATGGTTGGCATTCCCACCATCATGTCAACCACATCATCATGTCAACCACCCATCATCAAGTAGTTGGGAAGTGTAACAGTTCGGAAGGGTGTGAGTTCACGGGTGAAAACACTCTCGGGCATGAAACCCTGTGTTTTTTTCGGGTAAAGTGGCTTCCGTGGTCGCCGAAGTATGGTCTCGGGTGCAGGACTCGATGTGGGAAATTTGTCAACAAAAAGTGCACCGGAGAGCTCGGTTTGCACTTCGGAATGCTAAGAAATTGACGGCTCCGGAATGCTCCGGAGCACTTTTGGAAGATGGGGACGGCAAAAATGCGCACGAGACTGTGCAGGTAGCGAGAGCTCGATTTGCACTTCAAAATAACAATGACTGTCTGGCAGCTGGCAATTGATCTAAAGGTCCTTGTTTTGTAAAAGAGTTTTAATTGCGAAAGCCGTTCATGTTATGTTGGAAACCCTCGCAAATTTTTTTCGAGTTCGTGAAAGTATTCGCTAAAGTTTCGCGAAAGTTGGATATTATGAACTACCATGAACTACCATAAGTTCACTATAAGATGCATAGTTCAATGCAATTCCTTGCAGGATTGTTTCTTTGTGATGCTGTGAGTGCCAGGTTCCAGGACCCGCATAGGGCTACAGTAGCATTGGTAGCAGCCTTTTTCTTCAAAAGGTAGCAGCCGAGCTTCCAAAGGCGACTTCGCAACACCCAAATACCATGGTCCTGAAGCACATCCATGGACCTGCCGCTGGTGCTGTACTGCCTAACGTTGCTTTCTGAAGTCCCAAGAAACCAGCTCCAAATGCAGCAACCAAGCTTCCAAAAGCGAGGCGTTGCGAGAACCAGACGCCAAGGCCCCCGGCGTTTGCTTTTCCTATGATGCGCCCCCTGCTGATGGCTGCATGGGGTCTACGTAAGGGGTTATTTTCGCGAAAGTTCCGCAAAAGTCAAAGTTGATTTTGAAGGGGGTGGCCCAGTAAGCCCTGTAAGAAAGATTGCCTAATCAGTAACAGCTCGTCCTGAGAAGGGATATCATGATGCTAGCTGTATGTTTACAAGGCTAATAAGAAGTGATCCGTGATAATTTGGCGCGCTTTGGTAGGTGACGAAGGAATCTCTAGAAGAGGCATGGTTGCCTAGCATGGGTTTCGCGAAAGATGAACATGGAGATCGCGAAAGTTTCGCGAACGTATAAAATGCTTATTCGTGAAGAATGGCCGTTCCCGGAAAAAGGATCGAATCCCAGCTTGATTTCACATAAAACCCGTAAGAAATTGATAGGATCGATCGGAGTAGCGCCGAATGGGCCAGCGCTATGCGAACGTTGGTCGATTCAGTGCGACACTCCTGCTATGCGGATTTATTTGCAACCTGTTGTGACAAAACACATCGGCACGGCTGCGCGCAGCAAAGCATGAGTGATGCTGCGACGCTCCTGGTAAGCGGGATTGCAGCTGGAGGTTATTAAACGCATTGTAACAGCTGTGCGAAAGGTAGTTTTTCACCATAGCTATTCTTGTGCTGTGCGGAATTGCAGCTGGACGTTCCAAAACGCATTGTGTCAGCTGCGCGAAGAGAAGAATTGGGCTGCAGGAGCTAAAGAAGAGGTTGCTGGGAGGCAGCTCAGAGCAGAAGTAGCCCAGATTAGTGGTACAGTGGCTGCTCAGGGAAAAAGTAGCTCACAGAAGAGGTGCCAAAGTGAAGGTGTCGCTCAGTCTCAGCGAAGAAATAGCTCAACAACGAAGTAGCTCACTCATCCATCCACTCATTCATCCATCCATCCATTCATTAATATCATTAATTCATTGACTCATTGAATCACTGCTTCGTTGCTTACTTGATTTACTGGTCCATTGATTCCTTGACTCATCGATTCATTGCTTCGTTGCTTCATTGATTCTCTGCTTCACTTATTCATGGACTCATTGAGTCATTGCTTCGCTGCTGTATTGACTCGCTGATCCATTGATTCATTGATACATGGCTTGGTTGCTTCATTGATTTATTGAGTCATTTTGTTTGGTTGGTTCATTGATTGATTCATTGACTCATTGAGTCATTGCTTCGTTGCTTCGTTTACTCACTGATTCATTGATTCGCTGATTCACTAGTCACTGATTCATTGATTCATTGCTTCGCTGCTTCACTGATTCATTGATTCATTGACATTGTTAGAAATAAAAGTCTGGAGCTCACCCATCCATCCATCCATCCATCCATCCATCCATCCAACTCATTCATTTGTTCATTCGTTTTTGTTCATTCGTTCATTCATTGATTCGCTGACTCATTGATTCAGTGGTTCATTGATTCAATAGTTCATTGATTCAGTGATTCATTGCTTCATGATTGACAAATTGATTCGTTGATCCAGTGGTTCATTGATTCATTGACCCACTGATTCATGCATCAGCTGGTTCACTGGTTCGTTGGTTCACTGCTTCATTACTTCGATGCTTCATTGATTCTCTGCTTCATTTATTATTCATGGGCTCATTGGGTCATTGCCTCGCTGCTTCATTGACTCGATGATTCATCGATTCATTGAAACATGGCTTGGTTGACTCACGGATTTACAGATTCATCTTTTTTGGCTGGTTCACTGATTCATTGTTTCATTGGTTTCCTGATTCATTGATTCATTGCTTCCTTGTGCCTCATGAAGTAAGTCATTGATTCGTTGATTCGTTGATTCGTCGTCTGATTCATCCATTCATTGCTTCTATCCTTCATTGATTCACTGATTCATTGTTCATTGATTCATCGATTCAGCGGTTCATTGGTTCATTCAGTCAGTTGTGCATAGATTCTTTCATGTCAGTTGATTCATTGGCATCTCAACAGCCTTTTGCTCATTCGTTGGTGCGCCACACTGGGTTGTTTCTGCATCTCAAAAACTTTCCTACAATAGGCCATCTTCTTCCTAGAGTAATGTTTTTTTCGAAACTTCCGCCCCGGCGCGGGCCGGGCACTACCCGGTATTTTTTTTTTGGATATGTCTATATGAATTATGATATTGTATGATATTGAAATGCGCTTTTTCATGTCAACATGTACTCATATGCATTCAGTTATTGCATGACACCTTGGCTTGAGAAATTTGAGAAGATTGCCAGGTGATGATCGACGAGAAAGTGAAGGTGGTCGAGACAGCTGGACGAAATCCGGAGAAGGTCATCAAGAAGTGCAAGGAACCCGTGCTGTCTCACTGTGCACGAACAAGGGACCACAATGTGACCACAATGTAACTGATATTATATAACAGATCTTGATGGATGTAGGGATGGTGAGGGAAGGAAAATTTAGCTTCACCTCTTAAACACCATCAAATATTTTGACATACTTTGACTGTAATGTATGTTTGCCACCGCTGCAGAGATTCGGCACATCCTGGGTTTGCAAATGGCAGTTGTGTTGATCCTAAATCATCTTGAACGTAGGAGGCAGGCATGTTTGTGATCCACAAGTGCGTGGCAGTGAGACACGCGCAGACAGCAGCCAAGATGGGCCGGGGACCCATGCAGGTGTAAATGCTCAATGGTTCAAATCATGTGTTATTTTTTCGTGATATAAATATGTATATATATATATTGTTTTTTATGTTATATATTGTTATATAGATTGTATTATATATTGTAATATATGTATCATCATTTGTCAGATATCCCACTCCCACAGTTCCAGTCCAAGTCGAACATGTAACTGGTCATCGCTGGCATGGCATGTGCTGTTGTGCCACTTTTCCATTTTTGTGTTGGACCTGCACCAAGGAGCAGACATGATTTCCATGGACGGCTTTGATTGTGGCGGCCATCCAGGCCACTTCCTGCCACTACTTGGCCTTGCATGGAGGAATGTGATTCTGTGTGTGTGTCACTTCCCTGCTCTGTACGTCTCGCACTTCTCTCACATCTACCACTTCTATCCCTTTATGTGGTCCCTTCATGTCCCTTCACGTTTGATTATGGTGCTGAAATCTTCAGCTAATTTCACCATTAGCCTCCCATTGCTAGAAAGCTGTTGTTAAAGAGGCTGGCTTCTACTTCAGTTGGCTTCAGGTTCTCCAGGTAGATATGGAATGATATATGGGTTTACGGTTTGCTTGTTTAACTTAGCCGAGATCACACGTGCGACGGTCCACTTTGTAGATCAACTGACTTGCCCGTTGTAGCGATGATAGAGCGTGTGCCACCACTTCAACCCATGGTACCCATGTGATAACCATATGATAACCTGTTTAATTTTGCCGCCCCCTTTCTTTCCCAAATTGCTCATGGCTGACGCATTCCCTTGTGGTCACTTGTCGATAGGTGAAGAAGACGTTGGCAACTGGGTGCTTTTGGCCCAAGCTTCACAGGTGCTTGGTGTTGCTTCACAGCTTCAGTATTGGCAACAGGATCAGTCTTCAGTTTGGGCACAGCTGCGGTATATAGGAGTTTCACTCTGGAGTGAGCCAAAAAACAGAGCCCACAGCAGCAATGACTTTGAGTCCGCTGTTGTGGACTTTGTTTTTTGGGACTGCTATTTTTGCTCAAGGAGTTGAAGATCCCCTTTGTGGCCAGTGGTGGCGCTCCAGCTGCAAAGACCCTTTTTCATGTTTGTTTCCATGTGTGCATGTAGCATCATGTGACCCTGTGCAGTTGGTTGGGAGCTTGTCAACTACTCGAACAGGAATTTGGATTCCTTGGATTCAGATCTCAGTGTGATCCATTGAAACCATCATGGCAACATGGCAGTCCCTACAATGTTGGAGGTATAGTCGATCTATTAGAATCTATCCAAACTCAGGCCAACCAGGAGCACTATATCTTAGGACCATGATGTCTCACAAGGGTTAAGGTAGTAGTGTGTCAGTTTGCGTCTCGGAGCACTGAAAATCACACAAATTGAAAGGCAGGGCTAAGCTGCCAAAAGCTTCCTACTCTTACCAATCCCTTACCATCCTTACCCTTGCTCTCCTGCGGTTGGCCTTGTACTTGGAAAATCTTGGAAATGCCCATATCATATTACATCAGAGCTGAAGAGTTGATTTTGCTTCTTTTGTTCTTCATGTTCAAGGTTTGTTTGTTTTTACCGTTGATAGTGCCCAGCAGCTTCAAAGATAAGGCTTCCACCCAAAGGCCGCGCAATTATGTACAGAGATTGGACTTGCTCTGATGTAGACCAACAAGAAACAAGAGGCACATGTAGGCCGTCAGAACCTTTCGTTTCGAGTTCGGGGAAGGAATAATCTTCCGGAACACATTGCAGGAATTTTCACTGCGCACCAAAGGCACCGCTACTGGAGTTCAACTTGCAGCAGCTTTGGCAATGGGTGTGGGGACTCGGCAGCCTAGGACTCCATGAACCAAAAGATACGAGTGCTGATGATATAAGTTCCGTCGAAAGCCCGGGTGTGCATTTATGCAGGGTTTTGAGACATTGCTGTTCCCATCACAGTTTTCCTTTCATACATGTTCATATTAAGGAGCTCTCCTGCACCTATAAGTGGTTGTTTGTCAATTTTGATTGGACCTACGCAGTGAATGGTGACAGAAACCTTCTATTGACCCTTCGGATAGAACGATATATCCAAAAACCCTACCCAAGACATGCTATTGACTCGCACGGAACGACGGGGGGCAACCTTCGGCTAACATATATGTTTGATGTTGACCCTGCCATTGAAAGAATTAGCAGAAGCCACATCAATTTGCAAGAAACAGTCCCGCACCAGAATTGTATTTCCGAACATGAGTCTTAAGATTTTTGATTAGGTGCTTGACATCCATCATATGAAATGACGAACGAAATTCTCAGAAGCGCCGCAGTTTTGCAATGTTTGCAGAAGGGTCTGCTTGGAGAAATTGCAGGGGGGTTGCGGAGGGGCGTATGCATGAAACATGCTTCGCCCTTTTCAATATTTGTGTGCCCTCAATCAATTCAGATTTGTGTGGAGTGAATCCTGGGGAGCTTTTTCTGATATGACAAGTGAATTGGACAGCTTTTGCTGATGAATTTTGATTCCGAAGTGGGCACGATGTCCTTGCAATGAACACAATCAAGTACATTGAATTTAGATGTCATAGCGTATGTCCATGCCGACCTGTTATCATCTACATATGTTGCACAGCCTAGTTGTGTTACTTTGAGCACCACCCCTTAGCTTCGCCAAATAGACAAAGTGAGACATGTTGACACTGACGCAGCCAACGCGCCTTAGCTTCTTTGTGCTTGTTTCATCTTGCGTCGCATGATGTTGCAGATGATCAGATGATCTCCAGTCCTGAAGTCCCTCAGCCCTGGCTGGGGTGAGGTGCAGAAGGCGTCAACATGGGCACTCGCTTTATGGCAACCAAAGAGGCGCAATTGGATTGTGCATTTCAATGAGTTTGACTACTGAAATTGACACAGAGTAAGTGGTCATGATATGTCATGATGCTAGTAAGTGGCAACTTTGTGACCGGACTCCATTTTGCTTCGCTTTTACACCGGGGTGCCAGAATCCGAAGGTCTCTCTTCAAATTGCTGTTCCATGCAACAACAGACATGTTATAAATGGTTAACTCCATACTTATTGCCTGCATTCAGTGTGGAACGAGTCGGAACTGTGTGGAACGAGTCGGAACTGCGAAAAATATATCAGTAAGATGTGTACATACATAAACGTTACGCCATTTGTCCAATGCACACACCATTCAAGTTCCAAAATTGAACAGAACGTGCTTGCTTTTTGCAGAGATAATTATGGACTGCATTGTGGATGTAATTCTGTCCAGTTCGCAAGATTCTTATCCAATCCATCTCCCTACTCATAGTAGCATTACTAATTATTATTGTTATCATTATAAGTACTTTATCATTACTATCATCATCATCATCATCATCATCATCATCATCATCATCATCATCATCATCATCATCATCATCATGTTTATTATTATTACTATTACCATATATATACATACTTATATAGATATATACATACATGTAGTGGCACCCGAGTGGAAACAGCGCTCAGAAAAGCCGACACAGAAGCAAATCTTGGAGAACACGCATCACGGGCTCGCAAAGGCACCAATTCTTCAACCCATCAAAGACACCATGGTGAAAGCGAAAGTCACGGACTGTGAGCCGAGGGTGGGAAGTTGTGGTGTCTCCACGTCCGTTTGAACAACTGTCATACATGGCGCTTCGCACGCCCTCTACATTTCTCATCATTCATTGCAAGTCATAGCTTGCTATCATGGCATTGCAATTGAATTCATCAAACCCTGGCGAATCAAGGACAGGGTTTCAACTCATGCTGCTACTGTAAGTGATCCACCAAGACTGCGCACTGGTCACTCATGGCTGATGGGTCCCGGCCATACGTTTTGGCAGCTTTGGGAAGGACACCACGCACATTTTCCGAACGCTTGGAAATACTGAGCGCGTCTACAAGAACAAGTGTGCCAAGGAGGTGAGAGAAACTCAAAGACATTAGAGTCGTGGGCCCGGTTTCAGAATCGAGGCAGGGTCGAATCATTCCTGCAGTGAAAGGGCTCAAGACATCAAAAAAGAAAGTATTGACACTGCAACGCTTTGCAGCCAATGGACTCAACAAAAAGCCAGTGATTTGCATGTTGGATCATGTTGGCATGTGCCATCAGTTCGCCGTCTCAAAGTGGGCCGCTTCTTGTAAAAAAAACTCCCCTTTGCAAGTTCTTTGCAAGCCTGCTAGTGACTGCTAGTGAGCGGAGCCATGTGGTGAGCTCTGGTGCAGCTGCGCTGAGCTACTGATTCAGCTGATGCCATGCCGCGTATGTATTCTCCTGATGCCGCTTCGACACGATTTGGTGGTGCATTTGTACCCGTTTGTATCCCTACGGTCCCTACTTGTAGTAGGTCGTCCTCCGGCTGTAGCACATCTGCAGGTTTCTTCTGTTTTGTTTTGGTCGGCTTTAAGGCTTCCTCCGGAGAAGGAGCCGGCGTGCTGCTTGGCGAAGCTTGGCCCAGTATTCAGTGCTGAATCTGAATCGGCTGAACATGTCTGCAATATGCTACAATATCAAGATCCGCCATTCCTTGGCAACTTATCCAATGTGGATATTGTAGATTTTGGTAGCTGCAGGCTGCAGGATGGGATTTGTTAGATCCAACATGATCCAACAGCCGTGTGTCTCAGGTGTGTCCCTTTGAACTAGTACGACTCTGCGGCTTGGGTGCAGCTGGACAGCTTATTGTTTGCAGCCGTGTGTGGGGCACCTTGCAGGAATTCTTGCCCAAGGCAGGAGCCTTTGATTGTCACAACTACAACATACTACAATTACTACAACCAAGTATTCAGATCTATTCAGATCTAATCAGTAGATCTGTGGATCAGTAGATACAATAGGACATGAATTGGTCCATCAGCATTTCCAGGGTTCGTGTTGCTGAGTGCTGATGGTTTTTGATGTTTTGCGAGTTCAAGGGCTGAAGGTGGTGTGCAATCAGTAGCAGAGACGTCCTTTAAAAGTGACAAGCAGGACCATACAAGGCTTTGACATCCCTGGCAGGTGGCCGAGGCCTCTCAGAAAGGTGCTCGCTTCAGCAGATGTTCAAAGTTCTTGACTAGGTCTCATACAACTTGATAGCATATATCATATGACAGATATATAGTTCCAGTGAAGATGTCCAAAGTTCTTGACTAGGTCCGTATGCTTTCTGCTAGTGATATCTCAGACCATCCCCCACACTTCCCACATGCAACTTGACTAGGTCTCCTGCTGGCCCGGGCAGACTGTTCACAGCTCTTGCGCTGCGATGCTTTGGGAGAGTGGCACGAGGAAGAACTACCAGAGGCAATCGGCAAACTGAGCTGGTCATTTGCAAATGGCAGTCAGAAGTAGGCCCATAGCAACAAACAAATAAATACAAATTGCACAAATAATTGATACAATATAATACAATTTTTGGGTACTGTGAAGAATGGTTTGGTTTGGCAGTGGGGCTGTGCACTGTCCAGATTGTTGTGTCCCGCTTGCTCTTTCAGCTGCCTTCTGGTCTAACATCTTGCAATGGCACGCTTGTAAAAGAGATTGACGTGTGGCGACAGTTGATAAGAGTTGATATCACATGATATCAAAACATGTGTAGTCAAGCAAGGCATACATGGTTTGAGTTCTTTCAAGTTCCATTCTTTCAGGCTTGGCCAGTTACTGCAGTACCGACATGCACCGACTGTAGTGCGGTTGCTGGTTGCTGAGCTTGAGCTAAAGGTATTGCTGCTGGGAATTCGCCATGGCCCGATGGCCTTTCGTGCTTTGGCCTCCTTGCGCTTGGGCTTTGGAGCTGGCTGAATGGGTGACCTCGCTTGGTGGTTTCGTGTCACCAAAGCTCGAGATCAAAACAGGTACTGCAGGGCGTGGACTGTTTGTCAGCCAGCCAGTGCAGCAGGGAGAAACACTTCTTTCCATACCATTAAATGCAATATTTCTTGGTGAGAAGGCTGTCAACTTGACGCCATGTCAAGGCAGGATCAATGAATTCTTTGACACGGCAACGCATCCCGAGAATGTTGGAACCCGTGCGACTTTCAGCATCATGGTATTTTTGCTGCACATCAGCACTGATCCACAGGCTCGACAGGCTTGGCCACACCTGGACTTTCTACTGAATCACTGGGATGAGCGGCAGCTTAGCAGATTCCCGCTGTTTTGGACGTCTGATATGCTTGCGGACATTGCGGGAACCACTGCATTGGGACTGTATTCGATTGCGGGGACAGGGGTTGAGCGGGAATACACGGAAGTCCTCAGAGCGGTGTGCCCTAAGTTGGCTTCAGGTTTCACTCTCAAATCTTACAAGAAGATTTGGGCGCTGGTGAACTCACGCATCCTCACCTTCCCTGGAAGCCCTGAAGGGTTGCCATCTCAGCCAGCCTTGGTGCCCATCTTCGACCTGGTGAATCATCATTTGCCCACGCCTCAAAGACCTCTTGAAACAGAAGCGCAGGTGACACGACATGAGGCAAAGAGCTTGGGCCGCTTTGGCCCCCAGCCAGCAAGGCCATCAAGGCCATCAAGGCCATCAAAGCTACATATGTGGCCACAGAGGGCCATGGAGAGTGGACAAGAAGTCACCGATGTCTATGGTTTGCACAGCAATCAAGAGATGCTGTGGAAATTTGGTTTCACTGTTCCATGGATCCACAACCTCACTTGTTTGACAAAGACTCGCTTGAGCTTGGATATTCAAAAGCTTCGAGATGAGGGAGGTGGAGTTGGTTTTCCACCTGATTTGCTGTCAAGACTGCAACCTTTTTTGCACTTTGAATTGGGCGGATGCCCAAAAAAAAAGGCCAAAAACGAACGCTCGGCAGGACAAAGTCTAGCAGGAGTTCTTTCCTTCTTGCGAGCCTGGCTAGCATCGGGTCGAGCTTCATTGCCTGAATTGCACAGGTCCTGTTCCTTTGAGTCGCCCGAAGCTTGTCGAGCCTCAGTCATTTGTGTTGATTGTTGGTCCTCTGGTAGGGTTTTGAGGGTGGACCATTCTTGTAGCAAATGGGATGCAATTGTGGTACCATGTGGCGCCAAAAATACTCAGGAGGTCTTGATGCCATTCTGGCTGCAGTCTTCAGAAGGCAGGAGCTCTTCCCGCAGGAAAAGAAATGGAGAGACCTGGCATATGAAGGCCAATTGTCGGTATTTGAGCACTCAGCATGAACACGGTGTACTCAAAACTGTGTTGCATCTTTTACAAGAAAAGATGCTGGGAATGAAATGGTCTTTGAGCGATGATGAGCAGACATTGAAGAGCCAGGACTTGGGCTGTGCCAAAATTGTGGATCTAGTTGGCTTGCATGAAGGGAGTATTCAACAATATTGAACATGCAATTCCGCTATGTCCTAACTTGTCCGAGTTTTTGTCAGTCACAGTCAGCCACTACTGTACTTGATTCCAAGCTCCATGAGCCCTGACAGGATGTGCAAGGAGCCTTGCGTGACGCGATCGTCATCCGAAGAGATGAAAAACATCTCCTAGAAGCGCTGATGCATTGGTTGGAGAAACGGATCAAGACGCCTGGCTCAGATTTCAGAACTGAGCGGTTGACAAGATTAGAACTTGTATGTACATTCCTGCGCCTTTTTTCTTTGTTCGATTGGTGGTTGGCTTGATCCATTCATGTTGTCCGTTCCTGACAGTGCACAGCTTTGTGAGGATGTTGAGACAAAAGCCAGAGCTCTGATCTCTCAGCTGCAGAAATGCTCCTCCAGATACGTGTATGCCTCTTCTCTTCCTTTGTTCCAACACAATGGAAGGGAGCAAGCTCTGAGTGAAGCGCAGCAAGCACTGCAAGCTCTTGATGCTCGTCAACTTCTGAGTGACTCCAATGCCCAACTAAAAGTGGACATGACTTTGGCATAGAAACAGGAAGCACCTCTTTGGAAAGTTCACGTGCAGATACCGGCACCGATTGCAGTGTACATCAAAGGGTTGGCTTGGTCGTTGGAAGATGTTGCAAGATGTTGCAAGCCCATCAGGGGGCAGAAGCATTCAGCACGAAGGATGCTCTTGCGCCCCGCAATATGACCGGCCGCGACTTGCCATGCATCCAAACTCGTGCCATGCACAAAGGATCTCAAAGGCACGATGTGAGCTGGAAACTCGAGTGCAATGCTGTCAAGCCAATGCTGCGCCGCTTGCTACAGATAGCATCCCGTGCCCCTTTCTTGCCGCGAGACAATGCCCTGAACTCACTGACTTCGAGAATAGATTAAGCATATTTAAGCATGGTAAGGATGGTCCAGATGGTTAAGATGTAAAGAGAGGGCATCCCAAAGAAGGATCGCACAGCAAAAGTGGAAATCCAAGCGCTTGAGCTGCTGTGACTTGTTATGTTGGTTGACGCTTCATACCAGAGCTTACTCTGATGGCCAGGGCGCGCCAAGCTACTTGAACTGCGCCGCAGCGTTCTACAAGGGGCATGTGTTTGTGGTAGGCCTCCCTGCGCTACTGCCCAAAATATGTCCCAACACGTTCCCCGTTCCAACATGGCCTTTCAATTTTCCGACCCTTTATGAAACTCTGTATAACAATCACGATGGCGCTTCTAAGACAAGATTGAAGCCCAAGACGCACTGGAGAGATGATTGGATTCCGTGGGTCCTTAGCATGGTGCGTTACCCACTGCGATGTTCATTGATTTTGTCTTGTTTTGTGACTCATCCAACGTTCGAGTGAGCATGAAGCAGCTGTCCCCGAATGCTGTAGGTGGCCGATCGCCAGATCTGGAGCACTGCGTGGCTTCCGCCGCGGCACTCCACATCGAAAAAAGGACCTGGCGACAGTTGCCTTCCCTGACCTCTGCAAGGCTCGCACCGACGGATTAAATGTTGAAACAAGACAGGACAAATTGTTTTAAAAAATTGTAAAAACATGAATTACTGAGATTACAATAGATTACGATTACGTAACATAGCTTCCTCTTGCCTCTGGGGCCCCCACCTCCGCCTTTGAGAGGCTTGCTGGTTACTTTTGGCATCCCTCCTTGCGATTTTTTCCATCCGCTCTTTTTTGCTGGGTCACAGTTGATCTCAGCGCTCGCTTTGCATGTAGAGTCTGAGTGGACCTTTTGCAGTTATCGAATTCTCTTCTACAATTGTGTAATTGCAGGCTATTACAGGATATTACAAGAATCATGAGCCACACTTCAGCACTATTGAAACACATTCAATGTTCTCACAGTGCAGGCTGGGTGACATAAGGATACAGGTAGTCATGTGATTCCAGCGGTGCAACGCTGGCATGATAGGTGCCGTGCTGCAGCTGTCGGAGCGAACGGAAGCTTGGTAGCCCCTTGGCGAATGGTCTTGGTTGTTTGGACGCCCACACGTTGGAGTCAATTGTATTGAAGTGGATCCAAAGTTGCCTCGGCCACCTTCAGAGAATGAAAATGTCTTTCATTGGAGCCAGAGGTCTTGGGTGGGCATGCTCAGAACACTCTAGACCTGGTAGAAGAGCTTGAAGTGTCAGGCAGGGGGGAAGCATACCATGGCATAAGTGCACCCAGCAGTCTCAACATGAGTATAAGCCAAGAAAGTCTAAACTGCTTCAAAAGGAATACGGCATGTTTCCAGAAAAGGAATGCAAAGGTTGTGGGAATTCTGCTTGTGGACACGAATAATTAGCATGACATGTTTGAAATTCTTTCCAGTGAGTCTCAAGCAAAACAAAATAGAAACGTGGAAACTCTCTCAGTCCAGCGCAAAGTGAATTTCAACAATCCTTCCCATGCCCTCAGAAGGATGGTTTGGAAATGTCCGAGGAGTAATAAAGCTCCAAGGGAAGTCAGAGTCAGTTGTTATTTTGGCAACGCATGTGCCGTCATACACTTTTCACGTATATATAAGTCTCAGAGGGGGTTGTCGCTTCCGGTCCCCGGCTTTTTTGAGATACCGCTGCGCGGGTTTGCTGGCGTGCTCGTCCACGACTTCCAGAACGCCTTTGTTTGGAACTTATGCAAAGAAGCCGAATGCTGGTGGCCAAGGTGTAGCTGACCGTAGAAATTTAGCTCGGTTCATCTTGGTTCAACATCTACGGACTGCAAATCTCGACATTGCGTACACCAGACCAAAGGCCAGGACATAGGCTATGTACTTGGACCGATGACCTAGCTATCCGCGGCCTTCGCACGACTGAGGTGATTGCGTAGCCATTTGCCTTGAGCGCGACCAGGAGTTGGCACTTTTAGGTCATGCTGATGATGCTTTTGGTGCATCTCTTCTGATCCTAGATGCATCCGGCATTTGGAGATCTTTGACACTGCCACGACGGCGATTCTATGCCAGCTTGGTAGCCTCCTCCAAGTATTTGAGCCTTTGCTGTACGAAGAGTGTTTACAGGTGTTTGCAGAGGGTTTTGATTTTTAGTTTTTATTGTGTATTCTTTGATATTAGATTTATGGCGGCTCCTTCTGGCAAAGCCTTAGCTGCCATGTCACGACATGTCTAGACATATAAAAAACCATTTTGATCCCGGTCCTTTCACCGCGATACTGATGCAAACTAATGCAAACTATGCAGGTTCGTCATCGGAGGAATGGTATTGGAGAGGGACGTAGGCTTCGTGGATGTCTATGACCTCTGCCTACGCAGCTGGAGCAGCAAGTTAACTCTTCCCAACATGCCACGAGCTCGCAGTTCTGCACTTGCATGCGCTGTGAGTGGCCGCATCTACGTACTTGGAGGAGTGTTTGGAGAAATGTAACAAGCCTTTGACTTTCGGCATAGTTACTATGCTTGCTAAGGCTTGTGAAGTGTTGAAGATGCAACAGCGGCTAGGTAAGCAGCAAACAGTTTCTAGAACACCTTCCTGCTAGAGGTTCGTCCATGTTCATCCCGTGGCCTGGCCCAGTGCCCAGTTGCTGTTTGACATTCATGTTAAATTTTATTTGCTAAGCACAAAGATGCCCACAAAGGATGAGCAAGCTTGGAAGCTGAATACCTAAGGCTAGCTGCAAGCTGCTTGTGCAGTTCCGGATGCATTCTTAGCGCATGCTGCAGGACTTCAACTCGGCCCTGTGGAGTATGTGGAAGCCTTGGATCTTTGGTCATGCCAGTGGAACCGATGCCCCGACCTCCCAGATAGATTCTCCTCAACTGGCTCGGCCATTGCTGCACTCGTGCCGCAGTAATCCTGCTGTGATCTTGCTTCAGGATCTGCAGGCTATTTCAGGATTTGTGAAGATCCGCACCCGTCTCGACACTAGGCCAAGGAGCTAGAGCAGTGGCAAACTCTTCCACAAGGACTGCGCCACAAATCCAACCAGCACATAGATCCGCGTATCCTGCTTTCCTTCTGCCTGTGGATAGGTCAGGCTTCCAACACTGATGTTTGCTTCTGCCAGTTCGGGGCGCGCTTTCGAGATGTGAATCGAGTTTTTCCTCCGGATTACTCTAACAAAGAGCAAGTGATCTGTGCCATGATTGTGCATTCAGCATAGACTGCTGCATCACGCGACAGCACCTTCTGGCCTCTTTCCGAATTGATTGAAGAGCAAAAGTGGTAGTGCTGGCTGCCGGCTATGGGCTGTTAATTTGGGTCGGGTTGCGTTCCAATTTTTCTGGACCAATATTGTGGTGGAAATTAAAAGTTATGCGTTGACACTGGATGACACTGGCACATTGATGCCTTTGGACATACAGAAATTGGATTGAATGCGTATAAAGTATACACGTTGATTGCAATGTATTTATTCTAATTATCTTATTTTGGTATGTTGATTGGAGACTGGAGAATAGTGGAACATTGTGCCGGCATATGTAGCAATGAATGAGATGGAATAGATGCTTAAGGTGACAAAAACAATGAGAACGAACAAACTTGATGAATTCTTCTGTGAATGAAAGTGAAACAGGTAACGAATGTAACATAAGATAACGAATATGACGTGGATGATGATGATTTTGTTGATGATCATGGTGTTGGTGTTGGTGTTGGTGTGGGTGTTGGTGTGGGTGTTGGTGTTGGTGGTGTTGGTGGTGTTGGTGGTGTTGGTGGTGTTGGTGGTGTTGGTGGTGGTGGTGGTGGTGGTGGTGGTGGTGGTGGTGGTGGTGGTGGTGGTGGCGCCAGCGGCGGCGGGGGTGGTGGTAATGAAAAATCACGATCAAGACGCTCATGCTAAACATAACAATCATGATGATCATGATAATCATGCTTGATCATACTTATAATATCTTATAAATTCTTATAATAGTCATGGTGATGCTGGTGATGATGCTCGCACACAGAACTTGTGGCCGCACAAATCCGACTAGTGCGTCTCCATTGCCACTGAAATCCTGGCCATGCTAACATGTCAGGTACGCGAGATTGAAGCGAAGAATCCAGGGGACCGTTCCGGGTTTGCTAAATGTGTATTTTACTGTACGTTACTGTGGCCGTTCATGTGACAGAATGTAGCACATTTTTGGTATGAAGCAACCAGGAAAGCTTTGGATGATTTTGGGTGATTTGGGGGGGTTTGCTCAATCTATTTGCTTGGCATCGTACAGACGGACCTTTTTATGTGGAGTTTCAGGCCAAAATGAGAAAACCTGGCTTCAACACTGAAGTTTGACTATGGCTTTATCCTGCAGATCAGATCGCAGCTGCAACAGATTCCATCCTGATCTTGGTCAGGATTTCTTCGCAATTGCGCATCTGGTGAAAGGCCTCCCGGTAAGCACAGACACAAGAATGACGTGAAAGATCTCGAGCAGATATCTCTAGATTCCGCTTTCATGCTGTTGCACGGCGCGCAGCATGCAGCCATGTGGTGCTTTATCAGTACCATTCCCCCCACCTTCCACGTCCAGGTGAGAACTACAGGCAGTCCTTCCAGGCCACACTTTGACTCCCTGGGAGTGGGTTGATGTTTCTGTTAAGACACTTTTCATCACTTTTGGATTTTGAACTTCACAACGCCAGCTTCCCCCACGACAAGAGGCAACGTTGTCTTAGTTTGAAACCTGGCAGAAAACTCCCAGGAGACCGGAGATGCTGAGAGTTCGGCTTGGTCGCAGCCTTTGAACACTTTCCCCACCGAAGTCCACGGTTTACTGAAGAACTGTGCACTGGGAATTGCACACCGCATGCCCGGAGTTGGTGCACGTTTACTCAACTCTCTCACCTGCACAAAGAGTTGGATGGGCCCAGAGCGCTCACAGGGGAATCTTGTCATTCTGAGTCATTCTAGTGATCTTTTACTTACTTGAAATTATCTTGAAATACCATTGGATCACAGTCTATCTCTTCTCTTCGGCAACTAATCAAAGCAATCAAACTTGCAGCGCTCCCAGCTATGGCAGAGCTTGGGCTAGGTATCAGGAGAACCCAAGGGTTTCAAATTTGATGGAACTTCATCTCCTCAGGTCGTGCGGTCAATCCATTGGCCTCATCAAGGATATTCCATCCTGCCAGGACAGGTGTCACTCATGCATCAATCATGATCATGTGCGCCTTCAGCAATTTGGGCACCAAGAGTAAACTGATGATACTGATGCAGATCGCGTCAGATTCCGCATGTTTCAGTTCATCCTTACTTCATGGTTACCAGAGAGTTTCCTCATGCAAAGGCAACGTTAATTCAAATAGTTTTCTCCCTTCGCACCCGTCCAAAGCAGCTTGCAGGAGCTGATGGATGGTATGGTCAGTGACTGAGTCCTTCCTGTGGAGGTGTGGCCCTACTCTTTGAAACTTTGCCAACAGCACAAAAAAATGCCTTGTTGATCCTTTTTGATCCTTTCTGCATTTTGGCCACTCTGAGGTGGCAGAAGCAGAAGATATTATCCGAAATCGCTTGCAGTCAAAACTCTAGACTTGCAAGATTTTGTTTGCTTTTACATCTTGAGCGCTGCTGGCAAGACTGGTCAAACATGGAAATGTATAGATACTGTACTGTAGCGTGGATCATGTATACACTGCATTCTCAGTCGAATCTAGAAGATTCTAGAAGTGCCCTGGGGATTAACGGTTTGGCGGAGAATCTTACAAAGTCCCCGCTTTTTGGTGTAGACCTACATGGCAAAACCCAAGAATGTTGATTTGATTGTAATGACTCATCAGGTACTCGTATGTTACTTGTCTTATAAACTCGCATACACTCACTATATGTGTGTACGCCCTCAAGTTGCCTATGCTTCAGTAATCTTCAGTCCTTCCATTCTGGATTTCAGAGCCCGGAGTAGCGCTACTTCCTCGGTTTGCTGGAAGCCCACCGGCACACCCGGCACGGCAGAGCTGCATGGAACGCATGGTTCCAGCAGCGATGTCAATGAGGTCCCATTTGAATCAGGCTGTGAAGATCTGTGAAGAAAGAATGTTTCCTTTTTGGCAAAGCATGGGATTTCTTACACTTTGCACGAAAAGCCCACAAAGGCCAAGCAAAACCATGCGTTGAATTTCTATGCTTCAGAAGGTTGTTTCTTGAGTAATAATACCCATATCTGAAAATCTTAGAAGTCTCCCCTCAATTCTTCGACGCAGTTCCTGGTTGGCAAATGCAAAGACAAACCCGAGTGATGAATTATGAATTTGCCCACATGAGTCAACCAAACACCGCTGTCCGGCGATTTTACCTATTGCCAGACAGCGTCTGGGGCCAACTGATCGAAGAGACTGAAGCATGTTGAAGCGGATTGTAGTTGCTTCCCATAGTTGTTGAATGTTGTTGAACTGTTGAACTTAGATTTTGTGGGACTTCGCAATGAGCAGTGCACATGCTGCTTGTGCTTGCGCTGCTCCTTGCAAAGACATGGTGGCACAGACTGCTTGGGCACGTGGCAAGGATACTTGCAGAAAGCCAGGCAAAAGGCTCTAAAGTTGATGTTTGCGGTGAGGAGAAGATGAAATCGTATTGTGAGATCCAAAGAATGATGAAATTGTTCCAGCGAAAGGGTGGCAGACAGTGGTGATGTCGTTTTGGTCCAAGGATGTCCAAGGGTATCTGAGTTGTGCGTGCGACGCGAAGCCATTGTCTCAAATCAGACTCAGCGAGACATTTTTTTTTTGCACGGATGAGTTATGCTTCACCCTGATTGGTTGAGTTGCACTTCACGTTCGTTTGAATTTCTACTGCAAGTGCACCAATCACCTTGGTCGTTCAAGTATTTTCTAATTTTGCCTTTCACCTCACGCCTTGATGTTTCACAGGACATTTTAAGGTCAAAGCCACGGCCCTCTCCGGAGATCCCTGACCAATGGATGAGACGCCCTGCCTCCGCAGAGCAGAGTAGCGAGCTCAACGAAAGCGCCCGGCCTCGACACAGAAATCCAAGCGAGAGGAAGGGAATGGAAGGGATGCAACACAAACTGCTGTCTCCCGCATTCTCTTGCCATCTCCAGGTCGCAGAAGAGGTGGGGAGGTCTTAGCATTTTCAAGCGCTGAAGCAGCTACTCCGTGAATGATCAGAGAGGTTCAACGTTGTGACAATGAAAATTGATGAAGTAGCTCGCAGTTTTCGTGTCTTTGCATTCTTTGCACTGCACCATACGCTTCATCTCGCTTCATCTCATGCTGTCCTATCTTGTAGGCCACCGCGATGCTCCCAGCCTTGTTGTGCGGCCATCATTGCCATGGAGTCGCGGGGCGGGCGGGTATAGGTGGTGTTTCCAACCAGACGTGATCGTGTTTGATTCGATTTCATGCTAGAAAGGAGGCCCTCAGTGAAACCCTCAAAGCTAACCAATAACATCCAATAACGTCGAAAATCCCTCTTCCGCATCCTTCCAAAAAAACGTATTTGACATGCAAGAGTTGCACAGGAACCGCCTGCTACCAGAAGAAGCGCCACCAAGATCAGCAAGGGATTGCAGGCATCTTGCAGTGAATGAACTTGACGGTGAAGATATGCAGCATATGTATCAAGGGGCATTTTTTGAGTTTGTTAGCCAGCCAAAAAGTGCAAAGAAAGTTTATGTATTCCAGTTATGTAAATTTAAGATAATTTAAGCATCAAACATCTTAAGTTTAATCTTAATTCATGACACTTTCGTGGAGGTGCTCAAGGATTGTTGTACTAAGGCTTCCTTTTTTGTTGAGGATGAATATGGAACATCAACTGCAAAGATACTGTCCGCCGGAAGAAGACAAGGCTGCCCACTACTCTGTATCGCCCTACCTATTTGTACTACTTATCTCCGTCGTGGATAGAGATGTGGCGTTCAACTTAGACTCTGCATACCAGGGGAAATCCAAGCAAACTACCTGTCCAAAGAATTTATCATGCTGACGACGCTGTTTTAATTTCCACCAATTCCAATACTGCGGCTGCGAATAGATTGTTAGCTGAAGTGGAGGGAGTTTCAAAACATTTTGGCTTACGTTTGAATAGGAACACATGTTGTTATATAATATCTATGAACGGCAATAATGTAGTCAAGTTCTCTGATGGACAGAAATTGAACAGGGTGGAAGAAACAACCTACCTTGGACACCAAATCACGCAGGAAATGGACGTGAAACACGAGATACAACACAAAATGCACCAGACATTGAAGATATGGTTCAAGCTGGACACCTTCTGGACGACAACAGTTTGTTCTACAAGATGGAAGCTGCAAGTTTATGATGCCATTATCAGAAACAAACTCCTCTATGGACTCGAACCGTACACCTCGCACAAACGCAACAAAAAAAAAGTGAATGCATTTCAATTGCGGGGCCTGCGTAAAATCCTAGGTCTCAGCATAACTTTTGTCAAGCGATCAAATACCAATGAGACCGTGCTGCAAAGGGCAAATGAAGAAATCGGCCACGCTCTTGGGACGCCCAGCAAAATAAAACCATTCTCGGAATTGTTAAAAGATAGGCGAGTGAAACTTGCTGGCCATATTTTGCGTGCGAACAACAGGGATTCTCTCAGGAGAGTTAGTTATGAATGCAAATGAGCACTTAACTACAATGTTGGGAAAAGAAGAGTGGGGGGTCACAGGCAACAGTGGCTATTGTAATTATACAAGTAGATATGCTCGGTAAAAAATTGAAAGAGGAACGTTCGAAAATACTTTAGAACAGAATCACAGATTGTTGAAACTTGCAAAAAGCCGACAGTGTTGAGTAGCGTCGCATGCCCACGGTCTCACCCATGTGCCACGAATCTGGCACGGAACCATAGCAGTCAAAAAAAATCTTAAGGCTTTGCATGTGCCATGGCTAGCAGTTATGGGCCAATGAGCTATGCCCGCAGGTCAAAGTCAAAAGAAGACTGCGAAAGGAGGCCAACTCCTGCCCGTATCTTAGAATTTTGAGCTGCAAATCACCCTTGAGGGTGCCTACAATATGCCTAGCAACAGGTGAATTGGTTATGTTTGTCCAATAGACATTCCATGGACCACCATCTCAACTAGGACTAGGTGTTGCTTTGAAAGACTGTTGTACTCTCGATTTTCACCAGAACAATTGTAACTCGTCAGTTGGTTTGAGATGCTACATGGGCCACAAGGTCTCGCATCTCATGGCACTCTCCAACAGAGGGCGGAAGCCAAGAATCTCACACCATTGCAATCGCCTGACCTGCTAAGGCGACCATGGCAGCCGAAACTCTCCTGCAGCAGCTCCAAGAGGTCCCCAGAGGGGACACTCTGGCAGCGGTAAGCTGTTGTAGGCTGTTGTTGTTTGTCGCTTTCACCAGTATCCAATCAAGATCAATCAAGTAGAGTATCATAGAGTATCATGCAGTATCATGTTATAGCATGTTCTATTAAATCCTTTTGCGGAAATAATCGCGTATTTGACAGAATGGCGATGTTTTGTAACTTGATGTATTGTAAATTGTGACGTGTTGAAATGTATTGTGGACAATATTATGACAATATTGCCAAACTCGAGTCTATCTTCAAATTGTAGTTTCCGCTTTAGAAGATCCCAAGCTTTGAATGTTGTGACTCGTGACATCTCGTGACTTTTGTGACACTGTTGATGCTACTGGGAGCTCCATGGAGCCGCTAAGCTATGCTTCCAGAACTGGTTCAGGCCCTGGCTGCAGAGAAGCTGTCGAAGGCAGCTGAAGTTCAGGCCGTTTCGATCCGCTGGTGATACGTCCGCAGCTTCCAAGAAGCTTCACTAAGCTTCCTCACTTGTCCTCACTTGTCCTCACTTCTCCATTTGGATCCAGAGTTTCCATCTTTTGATTGTTTTGGTCAATCCCAAGGGTGCAGTATTGCAACTTTTTTCCGCCATTCTTCGCCTAGTTCACGGGTCCTAATGCAAACATTCTCGATCAAAGGACTATAGGTCCAGGTGTCTGGGTTTTGAAAAGATATTCAGGGCAGGACCCTTTTCCAAAACTTATGGTTCTGAAGGGCTAACTTGATTGGGACAATGCCGTGAGGCAGTGGAGAGAGAAATGCAGGCGAGCCGTGCCCATTGGCATCAAACCCTTGGACATGTTGGAAAGAACATGCCGAAAATGTCCAAACCATTATACCATTTGGCATGATCATCCGCGATTGTCTTTTAGTAGGACTTTGTGACTTAGTAGGGTTCCCAGGTGGGCTGGCCTATAAAGCACATGCAGGCCCGGCTGGAGTCTGCTGAAGTGCGTTGGAGAAATGAGCTTGAGCAGCACGAGGCGTCACATCGCTGCAGACATCTTCAGACTACCCAAATATGCAAAAGTATCAAATGCATTGAAATATAACTATTCTGTAAATAATTTTGGATATAACAGACACCCTTCTCAAACAGCTCATGTGAATTCTCCTGCTAAATTTAAATTTCTTTGACTATCGTGCAGCATGAAGGTTTTCTGGAGCTCAGAGCTCGCCGCTGAGCAACAACGGCATAAAGTCATAGAAGCAGGCCTGCCATGGCCTGCCCGCATCTCATGACAATCTTCATGAATTAACTATAATTGAATGTTCATGAATGTTCTAGATCATGGGGCCGGTGCTTATTGGGCAGACTACCAAGTTCAAAATCTGCGTAAAAAGAAACTTGGTAGTTTGATTCTGTCTTGTTCTGTCTTCTAGTTTGACCAAGCAAATCGGTTGTGAGACTCGAAAGCTGAAGCTGCCAGGTCTAGAAGCGGAGGTGATCTCCTTGAAGTTTGAGGTCTGTATTTGGAGTGTGCGATCTTGGGAAATCGTCCCACAATTTGGCACAAAGCTTCAGCCACAATGGAGCAATGAGTTAGAGCACCAGAGAAGCTGCACTGGGAAGACATGGGATAGAGACGCTGGAAACTGTCGATGGTCTGTTGGCTACTTGTTCTGCAAAGTGGGAGGCAGAAGATTGGAAGGTCAAGGAGGCTGGAAGTATTTGGCAGATGTTGTTCTTGCCCTCTCGCATTCAGTGGAGTTTGGAAAAGTATGGACCGTTCGCATCCACTCATTGCTTATGTTGCCACTTCCAGCTCAAGCTTTTCCTACACAGAAAAATCAGGACAAGTCTTGACATGATGCCAGATCACCTTGTGCCAATCCATTCCCAGGGAGCGGAAATGGCCTGCAAAGATCAGGCAGAGGCGTAGTGATGCATCAGATATTGCACCATGATGTTCTGCAGAGTTCTATGTTCGTATGGAGTTCAAGACAGTCTCTGGCAGAAGGGAACAAAGAAAGGACGAAGAACTAAAATGACCAGATCAGTGTAGAAATCTGTATTGTAGCAGGTTGAACACAGAACAGGTCTTTTGAGCATGACCCTTGTGCAGTCCTCCATTGTCTCTTTGCAACTTCTGTGTGGAGAGCAAAAGGCAGGAACCAAAGACCTGGAGCGAATGCAAATCTAAGAGAATGGCTGATGCTGTCAGAAATCACTTGAAACTTCTTGGTGCCAGAAGAGTCTGATATACAGACACGATACCTATATGATATCATATATATATATACATCTATTATCAATATTATAGTATGTTATATTCATATGTGATAGTATAAATTGCGTGTGCGTGTGTTGGGGGGGCGGTAGCTGTGCATAATATACAAAATCCATCAAACTCCCCATGCGTTTCAACTGGTTCTTGGCATTTCTTGGCCAGGTTCAGCTCCACCATCTACATGCTGAGGTGAGCACGTTCGCCCACCATTTGTGGGTTTCAATGTTTTAGAGCTCATGGGAACGGCATGCCCCACAGGACCAGGGGTGCCAACATATTTGAAGTCTGTTGTGCTAGACCATGTTAATGATGTGAATGATGTTAAGGATGTTGTTTTAATCGAAGGCCTGTTCAATCTAGCAATGTCATGAAGTTCTGGCTATTGTAGAGTGTGTTTATATACTCTGTCACGCGAGAAAAGAGGGAAAAAACATGAAAAAAACATATGTTTCAGTCACTGAATCTTGTTTTAGTCTAATGGGTTTGAGAGAAGCTCTTGGTGGGCCTGCTTGCTGAGACAGGTAAAGGCAGCTGCAGATGCAGAAAACGCATCGAGTCCCAAGTTGAGAGGGGAATATCCACTTCAGAGGAAAAGCTAGCAAGTGTGTGGAAGCATGAAGAACAGGTATCACTGAAAAATAGTTGAGGGAATCTTGAGGGACATCCACACAGACAGGAGTCTGTCAAAACTGTTTGGGAGTTCGGAATGTGTTGGCAAGTTGTTTATTGCATTTCAGGCAGCGTCAGAGATGATAGAGATGCAAAGAGGGCAACACCAGTGTCGTCTTTGTAAAAGATGCACCAATCGGACGAATGGGAGGTTGGTTTTCAGGGAGGGCCAGATATGCCCAGGCCACATCTCGCTTGGAGATGTCGCTGGCGGAAGGTGCCCGCCATCACATGCAGTCAGCAATGCAATTTCCAACAGGATCGCGAGATTTATTCATGAAGTTCATGGTAAAATTGGCAGTTCTCAAACACAGTGCTTGCATGTGCTTGCATGTGCTTACCTTGCAATATCTTGCACCTAATCCAGGTAGTACAATCGGTTTGAGGACTGTTTGGAGTATCTTATCTCTTTGCGTAGGTGAGCGTCTTCGAAAGGAGGCGTTTGACCTTCGAGCCCGGCTCCTATACCCAACAGATATTGACAATCATTGACCGGTGTTCTTGGAATGACCAAGTGTTGAGGCTCAGTTGTTTTGGTTGTTTTGAACACACTCCAAGAAGTGCTTTGGAATTGTGGGAGCCGAGCTTTGCGGCGAAAGATGTGAGTGGTGATCATCTAGGGTTCTTAATGATGAGCTGATTGTTAGTCGAACTTCCCACGATAGCCAGCCACATTTTTAGATAGATGTCAGATCTCGAAGGTGACTTTGACAGCCCTCACTGACCGCTGCAAGCGCCAAGAGCAGGTCCGCTTGAGTGCATTGAGTGATGATTTGTGTCAGTGGTGGTGATGCTGCACGAGAGGCGTTGGCTCGTCTTCGAAACAGCAGTGTCTTGAACTTACTTGTCGATGTGTTTGTGTGCCTGTGCATGCAACGGTCCAGACCATTGCCTATGCAATGATTCAAAGCATTATTTGGGGTCAAGTTCAAGTTCACTGGGTTGTGTCTTACAAACCAATTCCAAGGCCAGGAGTAATTTGCCACGTCCACCATTGGCAGGCCAGTTGGGTTCCTTCGAGATCATTCAAAGATAGAGAAGAGACAGCTTCGGTTTGTTCAACCTCAGCCTGAGCTTGGAGCAAAAACGAATGCAAAATGCAAAATGCAAAATGCAAATGTGATCAACTGTTTGAAAAATTTTGAAATGCAAGGCAGAACATGTTGCCTGATGCTTCATGTTGCGTCCTTCTTGCCTGACAAATCTTATGCTGCCACGATAAACTGTTTGTTCCCAGCATCTACCGACTTCAGTTTGCACATGTTTCCTGCATGTAGATATTTTACTACATATGTAATTAATTGGATGATGTTATTATATATATATAGAGAGAGAGAGGGCGATATATACTTATTCCGTATACCATGCATGTGTTGGATTGGTTTGCTATGTTTTGCTGTTGTTCTCTATGATTTCAATGTCTGCAATCAGACACTAGGCCGCAGAGAAGGCGCACTTCGAGGCTTGATTCCCCGATGAGTTCGGTGCAGCCAAGACAGGCGGACACCCCATGGCACGATTGGCACGCCTACTCCTTGCAGGCCTTGCCAGCAGCATTGGATCCACGGAGTCAAGCATTGCGCAGGAGGCAGGATACGGATGGAATCGGATCGAATCGGACACGGCAAGATGGCAGCAGAAAGATGCAGCAAGTCCTTGACGTTGAAAGCTAGCAGATGCCCACTTGCCCACCGACAAGAAGCAACAAAAGCGGGAGTGAGTTTCAGTGCAACACTTGGCAAGTTGCAGGCTTGCTTGAAGACTGTGCAGGAGGCAACTGGTGCGTTCGGATGGGCTCTTCAGTGATCATGATCACTTAATTGCCTTTGAATTTTACAACATATCAGCATTATACATCATTATGCCTCGGACTACATGTGCAATCCTCGCGAGCTGTACCTTCGCTATCAGCACACCACGCGGCAGAGTTGAACCTTTCAACTGCCAGGACGACAACCACTTGCAGAGTTGGTCCATGTCAGAGGCAGTTTTCACAAAGTTTACCTGCATAGCCACAGCCGCTTGCCCACAAGGAACCCTTCCACGGCATGTTGCCGCACTTGTGCCCAAGAAAATGGAATGAATGTGAATGAATATAGTAATACTGCATATGAATGATCAGATTGAGATATTCTGAGTTTGTTGCTTTTGACGCTTTGATTGTTGAGAAGGCAAAAGGTGATGACACAGCCGTTCATCTCAAGATTCCAAACATGTCCAAACGGAGTCCAACGGAGTCCATCCAGTGTCAACTGCCCCGGTTGTCCGCAGTGGCTCCAGCCAACACTGCCTGTCCGGTAAGTGCCAGCGCCACCTGGAAACCCCAACCAGTGGCGAAGTTTCACCGGAACCTGTTTTCCAGACCCACGTCACAAGATGTTTTAAGCATGTCAGCATCACTTAGACATGCTAGGTTTTCGCGGCTCTAAAAAATGTTGGTTCAAAGGATCATGTAATATCATGATGCATTTGCAAACTCTGCAGAGACTCAAACGGACTCAAAGTAGATTAGATTCAGATCTTGCAAAAGTGCAGACACCTTCAGTAATACTTAAAGCCCAATCTACTTACATTGGGAATTTGCTCCGCTTGGCTTGCATGCTGAATAACGCCATGATGGGCATGGTCACGTTGATGCTTTTTCAGGCAAGACCGCAAGAGGGTTTGGTAATTGTCATTGCTGGATATTTTTTTAAAGGCTCGCACATGCCAAACAGTGCTTGTTTTGGCTTCTGACTTTGGGGTCCTCCTTTTCCCTGGAGCCACATCCTTGTGTCGTCACTTCGGCGAAAAGGCGCAGATTGTGTCCTTGGGGATCCTGACCTGGAGCGCCAAGGCCTTTTGGATCCTTTGGATCATGTGATGCTTCGGATCATGACAAAGCACGGACGGGTAAGCTACAGAAGCCTTTGCAATTGAGAATATCGAGAATAGGATCCCGAAATAAGGTGAAATAAGATTACGTTAGAACTGGTAACTAACTAGTATCGTCGCATCTTTTCTGCAATGAGTATCCAGAGAACTTCTGATGGCACTAGAGTCACTAGAGTCTGTAGGGCTTGTAAGCTGGAGGAAAAGTATGGAACGATGAGTATTGGGAATCTGGGACGGGTTGCTGTGATGTGATGGTAAATACTGTTTATTGATTTGATTTGAATTGTACACAGACGAGTGAGACATACCAATGTCATTCGGACGGCTTCACGAGGTCACCTCAGACATTTGTGAGGAGGACCGCCCTCATAGAACTCTTCCCTGTTTGCTTTCTTTATTGTTACATATTGTTCTTTTCCTTTTGTTTTCCTTTTTTTTCCAGCTCAATGTTCAAGCGTACCTTGAGTCTCATTGATATCATGGATATTGACATGCAATGGCATGCCTTAGGCAACCTTAGACTCATTTTGGATCATTTTGGCGGAAGGAAGCAGAAGGGGTCATCATATCACATCAGGACTTGAGTGGTGAAGCAGGAGCAGCAGAAGTTCAACTGCTACAGAGGCTAGAAACTGTAGCTGCAACATGCCGTCACGTTTGGACAATGCCAACCCAGAAGGGACCGATCCATGTCATAGCAGAAGAAGATGTCGCACTGCCACACTGATCTTTGATGACCTTCGATCGACTGCATTACTGCATATAGATGTGTAGTTTGTCGCATGTTGTCGGTTCTTGCGGCCAAATGGATCTCATGGGTCATGGCCATGCCACTATGACTCGTCCAGGAGCCTCCATGTGCGGAGACCTTCGTGGTCACCCTTCCAAAAGGTGGGGCAACATGGGCAACTCGACGTCGAACAAGCCAAAAATCAGCAACTCCTGTGAGACATTGAGTCACGTTGAGACAATCGGTCCGAAATCTCGCCAAGATTCATTGCTGAGTTTCGTTTAGCTTCGCAGAACTGGTGTGTGGAGACGGGATGGCCAGCCAAAACCCTTTAAGATTGATCTTTGTTTCCGTCCATAAAAACTTCATCAAACTTCTTTCCCTTTTCAGATTGCAGGATTTGGTGCTCACACACGTGCCGTGCACCTTCGGTCATACGGTGGAGATGGTGCCATGGCTTAGCTTCAAGGGGCCTGTGTAGCCGTTTGCCACTTTGCTTTGTCGCAGCTCAACAGCTCGACATTGATTTTTGTTTGCCAACATTTGCCAACTATAGTGCTAATGTGTGCAATGTGCGCTAGCAGGTGCTATAGTGTCGTTTGGTTCGGGGGTCATGACATGGGACCTCTGAGGCTCAAAACCATACTAGGATCAGTCATTGAATCAATGTACGCAATGAATGCTCAATCAGTGGTTGTGCAGTGCAGTTGACTTTCCTTGCTCCGAGGCCGGTTTGGCCCTGCCACGCTCGAACACTGCTGCCTGGCTAAAGGCTCTTCTTCTGCTTGCTGGCTTACTTGTGATGGCAAAGGGTGCTACACTTTGTCCTTTCCCCAATCTAATTCTATAAGAAAGGCTGGGCATGCCTAGGCCATTCGTTTGTCATTTACAAACATTGTATAAACAATCTGGGGCGCTTAGCAGCAGACATGGCCCTTGTGGAGTTTCATTGTCTTGCTGTTGCGATTGTTGCGTTTTTCCAGCAGGTGTGGCAATCCTTCCGTGATTCATCTCCAAAGCAGGCTTCTGGGACCTGTAAAGCAGAAGTTGTGCGCGTGATGGTGAGTGGATAGATTGAAAACATCCAAAAGTGCACAGGTGGATACTGATGTGCTAGCTGCTACTAGCTGCAACAGCAGGATAGGGGTGGAAGATGGTGGACAAACAAATCAAAGAAGGAAGAAACGAGCAGATTGCACTCAAAGAGCTGTGCTACAAGGAAGAGGAAGACAGTCACTTGGGTACTGAAGAGGTAACCATCTAAGACTCTTAGGTCAGGTCCGTTGGCATATGCTGCAATGCTGCAAGGTATTTGTAAGTTGATCTTATTGCGGATTCTATTCTATTCCACCGTTCGTGGCTTCAAAAGTCTGGAAGTGCTGTGGCCAGCACGACTGTTGCCAATCTGGGTCCTCTGTGTAGCTGGCACAGGGGCGTGTGATGGCGTGTGGGTGTGGGTGTGGGGGTGTGGGGGTGTGAGTGAAGACCTGTTTTGAAGGGGCGCCGGCAAGCGCGCACAACACACACATACATAATTTTTAAAATGTGTTAACCATGTTTAGATGTTTGAAACATGTCAAGCAGGGGGCTGGAGTGTGAATCAGAAGTCTCCAGCCAACGAAGACAAATTTGATTTCACAGTGAAATGATCTTGGGGCGCTGGGATCACATACCTGCTTAAGTTCTCGCCAACGGTTTATCATACTGTTGAATAGCTGTGCTGTGTTTCACCATCCCATCCTGGGTTTGCTTTGAACTATGTTGTTGAAGATGGCAAGCGGCTAAGCCAGTTCAAACGCCCAGTCGTCGTATGTAGGCCAGGTACGTTTCGGGACTTCTCGACTCGCAAGATTAGATTTGCCCTCTGTGGCGATGACAGTGTGTGCCCGTCCCTGCTTGAACCTCCCAAAACCAAGTTCCAGGCGCTTCAAGTGATGCATTCTGCAGGAAGCTCAGAGACTCAACAAATTTCGTCAGCCTTGTCGTGCCGCAGCTCTGATCGCTTCCGCTTCAGCAAAGTTGTTTCTACATCTCTGATACTCGTGCTTACAGACTGCTTACAGTGTAAGTTTGCAGTTGGTTTGTTGGTTGAAAATGTTGACAGCGTACGGCATGTGAAACTATGATGACATATGTGCGTTTGTGAGTCGTTTTTTTGGTTTTGATTTGGTGATGTGTTCCTTTCATATCCTTTCATTCTTTTCTCATGTTGCTCCTCCGCTTGCTCCCACTGACACTTTGTCCTAACATGCACTTGCCGAGGCACTCCCAGTTGACACGCCCCTGTGGGGAATGATGGACTGGGAATTTGTGCATTGCTGCATTGAAGTGAGATGGGTTTGACGCAATTGAGAGAAAAATGCCGGAATACAATTGAATCATTTTGAATCATGAATCATGTTGAATCACATGCTGTATGTCATATGTTTGAAGACTTTCCTCCCGGAGCTTGACACAACTTGACTAGATTACTAGATGGCGACGAAAGGGAAGGAGAGTGGGACAGAGACATCTCGGCCTGTAGTTTCCTGCTTCGCGGCAACGTAGCAATACCTAGCAGATGGGTGCAAAATGATGCGACTTATGCCACTACCATACAGGCCACGACTGGATATAGCGTACAACTGATACAGCGTGAATCGGCGGATAGTGTGTGTGGCGCCGATGAGTATAGTCGAAGAAAGAGGTACTGTAGAGTATCGAAGCTTCATGCGTACCGCTGCCCCTCTATCCTTCTGTGAGATGATGCACGATGTTTTGGGATGCAAATCGGATAGTTTGAGTGGGCAAAGAAATCCAAGAAAGGTATTCGCACTGAAGACATCTCTACAAGCAGTCAAGGCATATCAAGACACATCAAGATGAGCACGAGACTCATGATGCACTTGGGGCGCATGACTTTGAGCCGCTTGCATCCACACGCAGGATCCAATCTTGCGCGGCTTCTCCAGCATGACCGGATGCCACCTGTACTATACTCCGCCGAAGTCGGGAGTCTCAGTGGTCTATTATGGTCTATTGGTGTTTTCTGTGTTTTGCATTGTTTTTCCCAGCGATGTTCAATGGTGGTTGCCGGGCTGACCTTTTTGTGGTCGAAGGTACTTGCCCAAAGATATTGGGCAGATGTACTATGGCAACAAGTCCGCCTTTACTTTCCTTAGAGACCCGCCACTTGGCACGTAAAGATACAAACGAACCCCTCAATTTCCATCAATTTCCGACATGCAAAATCCAGTGCTGACAGATGCTGAGAGTGCTGCCATTGGATTGAATCACATTGAAGCAATGTAAGCCTCATGTGTTCAAACTCTTTGCAAATTCCTGCTGCAGTATTGAGTCCTGGGTTCCAGTAAGGTATGACAGGGCCGTGAACGACTTCAGATCACAGGCCTTATTTAGAGACCAAAAACGCTCCCGGTTCAATAAAGGAGATGAACCAGCCACATCACAACCAGATATTGATGGCAAAAGACAATTATGGAGAGTTAAAGGTAGATGCACCCAGGAGGGTTTGGACATGCCCTAAAGAAAAAATGATGATAGTTATACAGTTATACATATATATATATATGTGATATGATATGCAGAATGTCCGAAGCATATGCAGTCTCTAGCGGTTTCTAGGAAGAAGGTTTTGACGTAGTGCAACAAGGTTATCATGGGAAAGTGATGTTATGTCATGTCATGTCATGTCATGTCATGCCATGTCATGTCATGTCATGTCATGTCATGTCATGTCATGTCATGTCATGTCATGTCATGTCATGTCATGTCATGTCATGTCATGTTGGTGTTTGCTTGCGAGACTTTTCAAGGGATAGTTGGCAGGTCTATGGCCTGGATTCCATTTTCGCCTTCAGCTGCCGGCAAAACACCTCGTGGAGGGAAAATCGTTTGGATAGAGAAAGCGAGAAGTACAAGACCTGGTGCGCCAAGATGCACTGATTTCCAATAAGCCAAAGATCACCAAAGGTATTGAGTCCAGCATTTAGTCTATTCGCGTTCGAACTCTTTTTTTGAAAGTTGGTTGTGGATGGTTGTGGCGTATCCATGAATCTGCGAACGAGAAACAGTAAACTTGGTATATAAAACTTCATAAGGGTTACAGACAGAAAGAGGGTTTCAACCATGACCAGCAACCAGACTTGACCCTCAACGGACTAGCAACTGTGCCCACGGTCAATACAATCAGAGAACCGGCATGATCAACCGTGCCACCGGGAAAGCAAGCAGCCTAGAGAGAGGGGAGTCTGATCAGCAGTGCCATTGTTGGACACGGTCACGGTCACGGTCCGTTTGCCAGACCAACACCATACTCAGAAGCTTGGCAGAGCCAACTGAACATCGGCATGCAACGTGGGCTTGTATCCATCTTCAAGTTGCTAGAGCAGTTTTGTGACCGTTATTCACAGGATTCTGATGGATGCAACATAGCCATTACCCTTCCCTGCACAGGTACCGAACGTGTGATGTGAATGCTTACTTGCGCGCAGAGCTCCCAAAGGCAAGCACACTAGACATGCGATTGAAATTCTTCACAAATCCAATGAAAGGGTTATCCAGAGTTATATTATGATTTTATGCTGTTTATGCATTCAATTCTTTGCCTCTTCCGATCTGCCAAGTATGATCCGGTAGTGAAGGTTTTGGCCGGCGACGTTTACAGAGCTGACTGCCACTTCCTGCCTCAGGCGGCAGGGATTCTTGAGAATTTTGGAGAACACCCCAACCAGTGCCATTTGTCCATCAAGCTGGCCGGATTTGATTGGATTTGTGTATCCATAGTGTATCTAATTGTTGGTTTGCCGTGCAAAGTGCTGTGGCAACAACAGATTCGCACGGCACCACCACTCCAAGGAATGTGTGAGTGTGTGTGTGTGTGTGCCGCTGCTTTGACATTAGTATGATGCAGTTCATCTTATTTTTTGTCCCTTGCATTGTCGCATTGAGAGCAGTTCGGGCACTCTTTTATGCGACTCAGCCAACAGGCAGAGTACTTCGAGAATCCTTTTGCTGGACTCTCAGTACTCATTACCTCGGACGTCTCAAACTGCAACGGTAACACGTTTCAGAACCCCGTAGTAAATGATATAATGATAAGGATTATGTTATTGAACGTTATTGATAAATATAACTATATCGAATTATATCTATATAATTAGATCTATATATATTTATATAATTATATGTATGTGATGTGTAAAATCATATGAATAATGGTGCATACTTGTATTACGTAATAAATATATATATATATGTATATATCCTGCAGCACTAATTCCATACTAGCGATTCGCTCAGTGCTGTTTCTGTCATTGTGCTGGGCATTCTCAAGCTTCTATGCACTTAGGCAAACACCACAGCCATTGACAACCGGCGCTTGCCGGAGTCTTTTAACGAACTCATGTCGAGACCTCAGAGCCTCTGGCATGCCCAAGTTGTGAGAGGCAATGTTGACTTTCAAAGAAGGTTGAAGAAGGCTCTTGGCAGTTTCAACTGAAAGCGGCGAAGTGCTGCCCTTCTTGGAAGAATGCAAGCAATGGGACGATCCTTTGCAGTTTGCAGTTGTCAGACGTTCAAGAGAGGGAGCCGTCGTTTTTAAGTTTTCCCAACAAAAAGTTCCCGCAGCTGATATTATACATTTCCAGAACATGCTGTTCTGCACCTTCACCTTGGTGATTTGAAAATAGCCATAGCACGCGCCATTTATAAGGATCCATTAGGGTGGAACGGGATGTCGTGATGATTGGAACATACTGTTGATGCATGGTGTAGGAATGCCTCAGCTCTTCCTCAGTCCAACGTACTGTGTCTACTGTCTACTGTATATAAATCTTTGACAGAGTGATGCAGCCCATTCAAGCAGATTATGTACCTGCCAGATGCCTAGGGTGCTTGTGCCAATATGTGCCAATTGGATCCAATTGGATTGACGGAATCGAGCCAAGCGTTGTTCCGAGGGTCCAGCGAGGCTACTTCAACATTTCCATGCCGACCTCTCAGATTTCAAGCTCTCTCAAATCCTCCTGGCTAAGCTGCGAAATGTAGCCTCGCCGTAGCCAATTTTTTTCAATGCGGGAGGTAGAACCACAAGGACGTGTTTAGCTGTGAGCGTGTGGCCATAGCCAGTGGATTTCAGTGGTCATTTGTGCACTCACTCAATTTTCTGGGCCAGGCCAGGCAATACCTTGCACAACTACGTGTGCAACAACATCAGATCGATCCTTAACGTGGCAAGAAATTGACTGACCCTGGTGCCCCCTTGCTTGCATTTGAGCATTTTTGAGCTGCATGAACAAGTGACAAGAACATGTGACATTTTCCAATGTGTGAAAGTGTTTCCTCTACACTATCACTGCTCGGAGTTTGGTTTTCCTGTGGCACTAGTCCCAGGTGCGTACACCCTTGCAGATGATGTAAAGGCTCTCATTCGACAGGTCTATGCGAGGCTGGGCCGACTTAGGTGTCAAAAGGGTTGTACAGCATCAAAAGATATCAAAAGATATCAAAAGTATGTAACAAATGTGAGATTTGTTCTTGAAATGTTCCTTTCGGCTGTGTTTCCTGCGTGTGGCTGATTCCACTTTCTTCCAAGATTTGCAGAGACCAGAGATGTTGAGGTCTTTTTCTTTTTGACGATCCAGTGTCATTTCGCTCTAAGAGCCTCCGCATTCCAGCCAGGGACTTCGAGCTGATCTGCAGTCTTTTTGGATACTGCGACCGGGAGGAGGCGGCAGCTCAAGACGTTGCTGCTTGTAGCCAGAGTGCGCAAGAGGTTGATCTTGGAGCCTTTCAAATTTCAATCTTGGCAGAAGCATACTGAGCCGTACGACTGTACAATCATCCTGCATTTCATGAAGCAGAGAATGTCCTGTACTGAAATACTGGTATGGTGTAGGAGAAAGTCTAGTGCGTTGCAAACTTTTACAACCCAACACAGTATGCATGGTGCGTGATTGTGTTTAAAAAGTTGTGTTCGCAGTCAAAAGCAAGAAAAGATTATGCAAAGATGTCCCTGGATTGGACCTCTATAACACGGATTCACCCGGTGCTTTTATGGCAAAAACGACTTCTATGAGTCTTCGAACATTTCTAATATTACCCGATATTTCATTTATAGAACCCAATGTTTATCAATGGTATGAGCAGTATGCACCCCCAACCAGGGGTCCAATCAAGGCGGAAATGTGGTATAAAATATCAAGACAACTAAAGGTTCTTTGTTTGCTGCTGCTTTTTTTTCAATCCTTGTTTGCAAGAGCTGCTATGACGGTCAGTTTGCCTGGCAAGGTGACCTGCCTCAATCAAGTCCCCAACATGTCCGGCAGCTCAGAGACGAAGGAAGTTGAATTTTCGCGCCGACGGTCCCCAGCAGGAGCAGCATGGAGTAGCTTGTTAGTGACTTCCACTTATTTCATGTTCTTTCAGGCAGGGTTTCCTGAACATTCCTCAACTGGTAGCATCATGAAAGAGACTTTAATAGTTTAAGATGTTTAAGTTTCGTGGCATGTTGGCTTTCACCTCCGCGATGCACGTCTAAATTGCACGATGTACGTCTCGAAAGAGAGATCAAAGCCTGACGTGACGCTCGGAGCTCGGAGCCCAGGGTGTCATCTCAGGTGTGGTGGAAAGCCCGGAACCACAGCCTCAGCCTTTTCCCCGAACGCAGACCAGGCCCCTTTTTGATTCACTGGGCACAGCGGAGCACCTTGCCATATGTCGCCATATGTCGCCATATGTCGCATTTGAAATTCAAAATGTGTTTATCGCAACGAGACCAGACAAGACCACACAAGACCATCAAAGCCCCTACCAAAGGAGTAGTTTGTATGAATTTGCGGTGACATGCGGTGACCACCTCAATGGTTCAGATGTGGGAGTATCTGACCTTGTCTTCGGTTTGCTGCTTGTGTTTGTTTTTGGTTTTGGCGGCAATCCTGCGCAGGATGTGCGGTCCTCGCTCTTCCCAAAGTGGCCCTGCGGCAAACCTGGTGAATGAGGTCGGAAACTGAGACCTGGCCTGACAGAAATTACCTGGATTTATCATGATTTATCAGTAATTCATCTGAATATGGTCCAGCATGGATATCATAGTCCATGTATGCCCATGTCTATAATTGCAGATTGTTTCCCGACTCGTTGCAGCTACTTGCCGGTGGCTCTATGTGTGACTCCAACATACTCCAACCATTCATGGGGAGTGGGATATTCGGCATGACTCATTACTGTGACATACTGTGACTAGCGTTATTATGTAATGAATCCCAAAGATTCGTGTTTGTTCATGTCATGCACGTTTTGATTGTTTTGGTCATTTCCACAGAAACCCAAAGCCAAGGTGTTTGGCCGCAACAGCTTCCTGGGGTGAGCTGTGCTGTTCCACACACCGAACGTATTACGAAATCTTGAGCAAAGCTCAAGCGGAAGCCATTGCGAGCAGCAAAATGGTGTCGTACCTCTTAGGCAGAAGATGGCAGAAGGTTTTCCATAATTTCCCGTCTTTCAATGTTTTACTTCCATATCTTCCATGATTCTATTCGAAGCCAGCCGAACGACAGCCCATCATGGCTTCCAGCCAATTCATAGACAGATACGCTCTGGTAATCAAACATGGCAATGGAAAATCCACCATTTACAGGGAATTTTCCCATTAAAACCTCCATTTATGAGGGATTTCCGATTGCCACGTTTGATTACCGGAGGGTATATAGATAGATATAGATAGATAGAAATAGATGGAATCAGATGGAATTAGTTAGAATTAGGTAGACTAGGTAGATGAGGTAGATTAAGTAGATTCCGTAGATGAGGTATATTAGATAGATTAGATCAGATAGAATTATATAGATAGAATTACAGCCAGCACTTATGCTATGCCCAAAACTTTGTGGCCTTCCACTATGTTGAGATGATTTAACTTGATGTGGTTCACGTGGCTTCGTGGACCACGTGATTGATGACCCTCTGCGGGGATTCGGCTGTTTTTTCTGTCGCTGTTTTCAACACTTTTTACACAAACCCTAAAGAAAACCTACAAAAAAACCTAGGAAAAACCCTAAAGAAACCCTAAATGAACCCTAAAGAAACCCTGAGGAAAAAAAAATGTGAAAGTGTATATATTGAAGTACCTGTGGGGGGTAGCGTACGTGCTGGGGGTAGAATTAAGAATTAGATCGATTAGGTAGATTAGATAGAATATGATAGAATAAGATAGGTTAGGTAGATTACATAGATAGATTCGACAAGATAGGATAGGATAGGATAGGATAGGATAGAGAGAGAGAGAGAGATTGACAGACAGAGACTGAGACTGAGACAGAGAAAGAAACAGTGAGGTAGATAGGTAGATAGATAGATAGATAGGGAGATAGATAGGTAGGGAGATAGATAGACAATATCAAAATACATACATATTATGCATAGAGACATTGTGGATTGAGGCAGATACATACACAATATACTATATGTAATCTACACGTATTATTTTCTTTATGTATAGACCATACACATTTATGTTTTGCATTGATGTGATGTATTCAGATTGCCTCCAGAGTCCGACACCACTGCCTTGCAGGCTTCTCTTGCCTCGGATGCATTTGCCGCAGTGAGAGTCTCAGACCCGAGTGGACGCATTTGGGAGCCATGTTTCAACAATTTTCAACACACACCGGTGGCAGTCCATTCAGAACAGGGGCAGTCAGCTGCCACTTGTTTAGTTCAACCGGCTAGCCTTGGTTCTTTAGCTGACCTGAAATTGTTCCAGCACTGACAGTGATGTGTTAAATGTCTTGGGAGTTCGCTTTTCGACATCGACAGGACCCCTGAAAAATTTGGGTCGCAGTTTGATTCTGAGAATTTGAATACAACGGGCTGCAAATGAACAGCCATGAAGCACCTTCCAGAAGAACTGTTTCCATACTGATGGCCAAAAGACAATGCCCAGATTCATGCTGGTACTGTCACCAGTTGATTGGGAAAGTAATGCCCGAAGAAAGTTGCAAATTGGAAGAATTCGGGGGAGAGCAACTCATTCTCCCAAGTTGGGCTCGACGTGGCCACTTTATTACCATTTCCATCGTCATCGTCATCATCATCATCATCATCATCATCATCATCATCACAGCCTTGGCTCTCCACCATTGAGCTTCAATTTGTTAGTCATAGGCTGCATTCTTGTTGAATCTGCAAGGCCCACAACCTGCAGCAGGAGACCTCAGGTATGGCCAGAGCAGCCACCCTTGCACACATGCGCATGTATGATAATGTGGCATGCAGGTGCACCAAAAAGGAAAGCAAGCAAACACGAGAAAACAAACAAATATGGAAAACAAAACACAAGAGAGAATTGTGTCTGTGCTCGTTGCTTTGAGATTCTCCAACGTAGAGGAGCATTACATGGCATTACAGAGTGCGCGTAGAACTGTTGAAATTTGCAAAGCAGTTGTCTCATTACATCTCTCCAGGTGGTTTCGAGTCGCCAGCATCGTCGGGATGCCACGGAATTTGAGTCCGTGTTTTCCGCTTGTGTCAGAATAGGCAGGCGGATGTTTGCGTATGCTCTTCCAACGCTTGTCCTTGTCAGGTTGTTGATTGCCCATCAGAGCTCTGACTTGGCTGTGTTTAAAGCCAAAAAGTAGAGGTGGAGCATGTGTTTTTGGAACATCTTTACACATCTTTACATAGTCAGACAGCCTGTTAGACATAGTTTGATTCACGATTTAATTTTCTGGCGCTCATGCCTATTGAGGTCAGTTCTCCCAGATGGTTTTGCAGTGGCCAGGGGTGACTTGTTCCCGCGGGACTGCCTGTGCCTGTTGGTCGGCTTTGGACCGTCAAATTGCTCAAATGCCCCGGATCTTTGCAAACAGTTGAGCCGCTGAGTTGCTATGAGTTTGCTGTATATAACTTTATATAACCATATACAAAATATATACAATATTGTTGAATATTCTTGATAAGTTCACAAAACTGATTTTGCGGGCTCCTCTGACGTGCACGAGATCACCTTGCCATATTTTTCATGTTATATATGATCATCATGTGCATTTCGCCGGAATTGTGGCTGAAGATCTCGGGAGACCGATCACTGACGCAGCGTCAAAGGCCTGGAAGTTGACTTGCCCACTTGCCTAGATTCTAGATGCCTCTGTAGGTCATCAATGGTCATCATAGGTCAAGGAACCACACTAGATCCCAGCATCCGATCTTGCAGGTGCCTATGGGTCAGGGATTTAGTTCAGAGTTCTGTTGCAGCCGGTCTGGAGGAGTTCGGAGCAAGGCATTTTCCAAATTGCACTTGGGATGGAATCGGATGGAAATGTCCGCGGGCAATCCAGAAGGCGTTCAGATACAAGAGCGGACTTGATCTGAGAACATGACTCAAAAATTTGCAGGGAATAATTATATACTTTCGCTAGGTTGGCCAGCGGCAGCGGGTGGTAGCTTCTGAGAACATGCTGGATCCAAAAGCACGTTTAGACTAGTTGAGACAACGGTTCGATTTCCAGCTTGACAATTGAACAGAAGATCCATGAAGATCCAGAATACTGTACTCATCAGGAGCAGCACCAGTGGTCGAAGCAGCAAAGCTGCAGAGTCTCACGGCAGAAGGAAAGGGCGGGGGTTTGCACAATCGAGATCGGGTTCGTTATGTGTCGCACCTGGAGCTATAATTACACTATCAAGATCTATCAAGATGTATCAAGAAGGAGGATCCAAGACGCATCAACTTCTTCCCACAGCATTTGCCAACACGACGAGTAGATCATCAATTAGTGGACATTAGTGGGACATCCTAAAGTAGGGGCCTCACCTGTTTTTAGCCGCATCCTACTGCTCCGTTCAACAACTGATGTTCCAAATTCCATGGGTTCCACAGGCGTTAAACAGGAATCATTCAGCTCTGGGAAGGGCCTTGTACCATGTTGCACTTGCCGCTTTTGGTTGTATCGCTTCATCGATTCACCAGAGCTGGCCGGCGCAACATCTCAGTCCCCGCAACAAAAGACATCAAAAGACAAAGAATACAATAGTTTTGTGATTTTTTGTGATGTTTTATGTAGTTTTTACTTCTGCAAGTGATTCGTCATACAGACCATATACCCAATTCATCCAAATTCATCCCAATTCTCAGAGGGTGGCTTCTTTGGAGCCCTCTTCGTCCCGTCCTTCTCAGGTCCAGCTGCGAGTCCATCTAGTGCAACCACTGCAACACCCAGTGCCAGCAGTGCTGAAGGTCTCTCAAGCATGATTTTATATTATTTTCATTGATTTTGTTTTACAATGTTTTACAATGAGGATGAGGGCCAGGACTCGCACGCACAACAAAATGAAGACGAGACAATCATTCATCATTGACGGCAGATCGCAGAGTATTCTCAACGTTCTCGTGTGCGCCGTGTGTTTTCGGAACTTATTTCGCAAAAATTCAATAAATCATGATTTCAGGATTAATATCATCTAATGTCGCATCAATCAATGATGACAATCATAAAGCTGATGACGCTGGGCGGAGAGAGCGAGAGAGAGAGAGAGAGAGACACAGAGAGAGAGAGAGAGAACGACGACGACGACGACGACGACGACGACGACGACGACGACGACGACCACGACGACGACGACGACGACGACGACGACGACGACGACGACGACGACGACGACCACGACGACGACGACGACGACGACGACGACGACGACGACGACGACGACGACGACGACGACGACGACGACGACGACGACGACGCCGCCGCCGCCGACGACGACGACGACGACGACGACGACGACGACGACGACCACAACAACAACAACAACAACAACAACAACAACAACAATGCCAAGAATGAATAACAATGATAGCAAAAAAGGAGCCGCCATCATCATGTTCATCATCCTCAGCAGCAACACAAGAATACCTCAGGCCTCAGGCCAGCTGTAGACTAGATCATTTGACCACTGCCATACAATGCTTGACATTGCCCTGCCCTTTTTGCAGTAGTTTGCAGTTTCATTCTGATTTCATGTGTATTACGTGAAATGTCAAGCTGCTTTTGCTACCCTGCTACCCAGCCTATTGCCATGAATGAAGTCTGGCTCAATCAACGTCTGTAGCACCCCTGCAGCAATGTTGGCACCTCGTCAGTTTGGCCGACCTTCTGAGACACTGGAGAGTGAGACGCCTAGGACTGGTGAAAAGTCAGGAGTCACCACATTGGAGCCCACTTGCTTTGGCCACTTGCCTCGCATTTGAAGTATTTTTGTTGGACATTTTTTGAATATCCCATGAAGAATCTGAAGCATTTCGAAATCAGAAGTTTTCTGTGTGACTATGCAGGGCTGAACAGTCAGATGCAGCCAGATGCAGCCAGGCAAGTCGAGTGACAGCTCGTCTACAAAATCTTCATTGTCGCCAAGGAAGATTGGTGCAGCAAGCAAGACCTTATGGCAGGACTTTTTTTCTGCCATGCGGCCGCCACCAAAGCCGTTCGGGTCAACCAGATAGATCATGGACAAGGAGTGACGTTGATTAATTCATACATGCACTTTGCTATAAACTAGGTGGGTGGCAAAATGGTGCAAGACCAACAAAGGATGACCATGGACAGCTAGTCATACTTGATCAAAAGTACTTGATCGAAAGATGTCAGCATTTCCAGAAGCGCCACTGACCTGTCGACCATAGGCCGACCTTGGGATGGAAGGCCCCTTAATTTCAAGGTCTTTCTCCATGTTGAAAGGCACAAGCCCATTAGTGGCCCTGGACCAGAAGGAGTCCTGGAATTGTGCTCCATGTTGCGAGCGAAGTCTTGATTTAATATTCCACCACCAATGGGTGAGTTGGAAGGCATGATGTCGAAAAAGGCTTGCTGGCAACCTGGTCAGTGGTTGGGGTAGTGCACGTCATTGGTAAGCTTTGGTGGTATGGAGAAAGCTTTGGCTAAGCATTCTTGATGACATAATGGAACCGCAAAGGACTGATCTTTCTAGCAGTTTGAGCCCTCAGGATGGTTTGGATTCTGTGATTCTGAAATATTCTGAACATTCCACAGGCAAAGCCACCAGCCATGAGACAAGGAAAACACACAGTGAAAAAAGATGAAAAAAGCACCGAAACAATCCGAAACAGCACAAAGATTTGAGCGGAGATGGTGTTTTGCACTTGGAACAGCCCTAACCCTAGATGCACCTCATTCACATCTTGTTCATGATTCTTGGTCTTTCATGTTGGTGTCAAATGTCCAAACCTGTTGGTGCATTATGCTCGTGTTACATTTGTGGAGTGAGAGCTGAAACTTGGTGCCAGGTGCTGAAGGCCCGAGTGCAACTCCTGCTCAGCAGGTGTCCGAGGGCAATGAAGGCGGTCAGATGCATGGCACTGGGAAGGGAGAGCGGTTGAAATCGCCATGTAAATCTGTGTGCTATCAGTGCGATGTCCTGGTGATTTTTTGTTGTTGATTCTTGTTGTTTTGTTTTGCCATGTTGTGTCATGTTGTATCAATTTGCACTTAATGTACTCAGCTGGATGCAAGGTTTTTTTCCGGAAGTGAAAGACGTGGAGGAAGGCGGGGCTTTGTTTTGTCCAGTCATGTCCAGTCATGTCCAGTCACGTCATTGCTAAAGCATTGTTGCTGCAAAGGGTACACGCACTGGAGTTTTGTTTGCAGCATATATAATTCCTTGGGCTTGCTGAAAAAGAGCATCATTGAAATTCTTAGGCTTCTTGATTGGTCACATACAACCATGCCGTTCAGTAATCAATTTCGTCTACATAAATATACACATGCATTTATCGTTTTTGGTGTATGTACAAGACTGAAGTGGTTCATGAAACTTACTACGCTGAGGACCAGCGGAGTTGGCTCCTGCAGGAGCGCATGCTGATGTGTCCGAGCTGCAAAGACAACTAGGTTTGCCCAAAGCTAATCCACGCGATCAATTTCTTGAGGGTTATGCAAGTTATGTCACTACGCCCTGAGCCAGTGTCAGCTGGGTGAAGTACTGGATGCCGTAAAAATACATAGCAATATATATATATATATACATGTATATATATATATATATCATGCATTAGTGAGGGGGGTTGTTTTGTCCAGAATGTTGTTTCGTAAATGTGTTTTTAAGCGCCGATATATTGTTCGGACTACTGTTCCCGGGCCCCCCCATTTTGGTAACCTGGGCCAGGACCAAGGTAGGGTGCAGTGCCCAAAGGCTATCCCAAACAGAGAGGTGTGAAGACTGCCATGCCAATGCGGCCAATCTGGCACATGTCCGAAGTTTCATAAGATCATCACATTGAAGAACTGAAGTTGAGATAAACTTGTCCTAGCGACGGGTGCATATGTTCAAAGAGAATCCCTTTGAAGTTTTGAATGCAGCCCTTGCAAGGACAATATGTTTTACAGAAAGAGCGGCACATTGAGACTTCATGATGAAAAGAAGGTTCGTGGCACATTTGATACATGATTAGTTATATAATTACTTACTTTTAAAAAAAAGTTTGGTAAGAAATTTGGAAGTCTGGTGGCCTCAGACAGAAAAGATTGCGGAAAGCGAGATTAGATGTGGAGCTAGTTTTAACACGTTAGAGATGAAAAGGTTTGTCGGCTAGGGACCTGACTTTCGGCCATACCGTTGTGCCAAGGCCGCCAAGGCATGAAAGGGATAGTAGGACCATAGAGGGGAAAAACATGCAGAGTTAGAACAGGTCAGCTGTAAGTCCATCACAGAAGACAATGACAGTTAGTGAATTCCAAACCATGAGTGATATACAGTAGTTGTTGGTGTTGGCCTTGCCGGCGGACTTATTATGGAGGGCAACGCGAACATGTATATATGTATTTGTATGTTTGATGATGTATGTATGATGCAATCAATCTCAAATAAGTTTGAATATATGTGTACATGGTAAGTCTATGATTCTGTGTGTGTGCATGCAGTTTTTCCACTGGAGCCTTAGCAACTTCATGCATTGGAGCGCATGTTTGCAAAAGTAGTAGGGGTTGGAAAGTTCAACATTAGAGGAGGTGGGTCAGGCAGCATTTCAAGCCCTGCCTTAGCCGTTTGTCGCATACTGGCAAATGCAGAGTTTGGAAGGATACACAGAGAAAAAGCTTGGTCGGAAAGATAGAAATTGCTTGTAGCCCTGAGGCTTTTCATGGCATCGCACCCAAGTTTTTTGAGTTCCCAAGAATTGGACTCCTGCCAGACCTTTTTTCATAACCACATTCTCCTATGTTTTTCGGATTTTGTGCAGACATATGCAACCGTCGTAGACGCTGCAAGACCAAGGTACCTTCCCAGGATGCCCAGCCAAAGGGCAAGGGCAAAGGCGGCAAAGGCAAAGCACCTCCGCCCAAGGCAGGGTCAGGTTGCGGGGAGAATCGCCCCTGCAACTACAAATACACTGCAATAATGCAAGTCAAACATCTTTGGAAATTGCTGTGCCCATATTCACTCGAGATTTCCTGAGTCCGGAAAGATGTTGATTTTTTTTGGCACGTAGACCTGGCCCCAACGTAGACTCAACCCACTCACTATTGACTACGTGACTACGTTTGGAAAGGTGAAAGCACATTCGTGGATTTCTTGAGGCATTACTTGAATCTAAAAATTCAGTGTTTTTCCGCAAAATGTATTCGAATGAGGCAGTGGGAAAGGCATCAGAAGGACATAAAGATATCGCCTGAGATTTGAGATGCTGGATGTGTCTGAAATTCATTCAATACTTCCGGGCCTGCCAACAAAAACCGATGATGGCTATCGTTCAGCACCGTCAGCATAGTCACATTTGACATCATTTGACCATTTTTGACACAGCCGCCAACATGCCCCATGCATGCTCCACAGGGCCCAGAGATCAAACCGGCGGTCTCTTCACAGGCCAAGCCCAAAGCCACCAGAACATCTTCTTCGGTGCAGTTGCCAAAGGCTATTTTTCACAGGGCTGCACACCTTCGATAAACACGATTGACTATGTGTGATTATGTGTGAATTGTATTGTTTTAAGTTGTGACATACTACACATACAAGATCATACACGCGCAGAGCCTTTCCGCATTTGCATGGTTTTGATTGATGGTTGCATGTATATGATTGTATATGTATAGTACGGTATCATTTTATCTCATATTAATATAGAGTATGATTGTCCTTTTTCGGAATCGTTGTGATTCGTGATCGTTTCGACTTCAGCTTTAAGGGTGCTGATGAAGAATCAATGCATTCTGTGCCTGCAAAGTTCCAGACCGCCTTGTTGAGGCTGCCCCTGCCAGTGGCGGCATGAGCGCGCTGCTGGAAAGGGTGAAGGCTATTGGGGAGAAGAGACTCAGGCTGCATTGGTGATGTTGGTAGATGACCACAGGAACAAATTTGACTTGTTGACTAGCAGACTAGCATGAGTTTTCAAATTGAATTTGCTCCATGCTTGAGCACGTAAGCTTGGTTGCCGGGACTGAAGTTAGCGAAGTAGCAGCTCTTGGGACTCATGGTTGGACCCTCCATGTTTTGCCCTCTTTTTGGTGCTGGCGCCCCTATGCCAGAACTACTGCTTCATAGTTTCAATGATTCATGTCACGTCACCTTCACACGTGTTGCTATGTTGCATACGGGGTTGGGGTGGGGTGGGCTAATAACATTGATGTCGACCACGTCACCTTCACGCATGTTGCTGCAACGTTGCCGACCTGAGAAGAAAAAGGACTTACAAAGAAATTGCTGCAGGAGATGCCACACAAAGACGAATGTTGCTTTCAATTCAAAATTCCCGGGAAAAAGTGGACATGCCAAACATCACTCTTTTTTTCGTGCAGGCGAAATGCCCAAAACCAGGAGGAATTCACAACCTTACCAGCACTTTTGCTCCCTCATTTGAGGTCATGTCCATCTAAAATTCTCCAAATCATGTGGTTTCCTCACTGACTCAGACCGACTCAGACCGACTCCCCGGAAAGTGGACAACTGAAAAGTGAAAGGTGCCCGGAGGCATAGAGGCGCCCCAACCATGTTTTGTCCCTCAGGAAAGATCTGGAGGAATCAAAGGACCTGCGACATCCTGCGACTGTGGTTTGAAAAGCAAACTTCACCAACGCTCCAGCCACATGTGTCCTCAACTCACAGGGTTCACATCATTCTCCTGGCAAGGATGATACTGATATTTATATATTTTTATATGATTCTATACACATATTGATCAAATTACTACTTTTCAACGTCAATACCGCACGAATCCACACAAAGCAAGAATTGGATTGACGTTGCAGGAGATTGGTGACATTGACCTTTCCCAGATCGATCCTTCTGCCAAACGAGAACGCGTGAAGTGCCCGCGTTGTGAAAAGGATGTGCTGGAAGAGGACATGGCATCTCACATGACAGCACACTCCAGCGAAGCTTGTCCAAACAACTCTTTATTTGGCATCACGAAACTCGCAAACCACTTTGACTCTTGCCGTGACTCATTGCAGACCTCGGACACTAGTCACGAGGCTCAGTCCCAAAATATGTCAGAGGAATGGATGAATGCTTCGCTCAATTGTGCGTGTCAGTGTTTGGTGTTCGCGAGTGTTTTCAGCAAAGCTTCCGATGCAGCTGAGGAGATTCTTTCATGGTTATTTTTGGGCGGACCTTCGGTGCAAGAGAGTTCTTTCGCTCCAGTTCTTTGAAGACTTCTTGGCTTTCGCTGTATGCCATACTAGCACATAGTCATAGTATATAGTTGGTACTTGTATAGTCTGCCATGGCCATAGTTTGCCTTTTTCGTGGCGCGTCAAGACAAAAGAGCCAATCTGTCTCAGTGAAACCAAGCAGCGCGGCCCAGGAAAACGGAACTTGGAGAATGACCAGGAGCTCACAGTTCGCACAAACATCACTCATGTTTTGAACTTGGCCAATGATGTGAGCCTGAGCTAAATAGAACACGAATTTTTGCCAGCTGACAATCCAACTGACGAAGCACCATCTTCACACGTTGATTGGACAAGGACTGAAGTCCTTAACCTTTTTGAATATCCAAGGAACCCACATCCAGACACAGTGGATTTTGTAACCAAGTACAACGAAGAGCGGGGCTTGCCGTTCCGCTACAAAAAGCTGGAATTTGGATTCTTGGCTGGCACAAAAATGTATAGATGTGACATGATGTGACTTATTGACGTTTAAATTATCTGCGAGGGTAAAGGCCCTGCCTTGCACATGCAAACGTGCTTTCATGATGGAACAAGAATATCATGTTTCATGATGCACAAAATTTGCCCCTCCGCGCAGCGCACAGGTGATACCCGGGACCAAGACATCCTGAAAGAACTTGATGGAGCTCTTCAATTCATCCACGATGCCAAAACCGGTGATGAGCGTCACAGAGTTTTGGTAAACTGCGCTCAAGGAGTTTCGCGATCAGCCTCTGTGACAATTGCCTACCTCATGAAGTTTCTTGGCCAGGAAGTGAAGCATTGGCATTTTGCAGCGGTAGAAAGTCAGACAGCTAGGAGAGTACAAAAGCCGGTGGTCCCAACTCCTGTGGGCAGAGAGATGTAGGGCATATAGGGAGTGTTCTCTGATGAATGATTTTGATGTGCCTGTGAGGTACGAAGCCATGAGCCTTCGACAGGCCTATGACCACGTTCTTGAGCGTAGAACAATTGCTGATCCTCGCAAGGACAGACCTTTGAAGGGAGAGGTGCGTGTGGTAAAATAAAGAGTCCAAGCTATGCATGTCTATGAAAGGTTTCAGCCCTTCATTACATAAGGCACTTGCCCTTTGCTATACCACATTTAAACAATTTTAAACATGTAAATATAGTTAAATATAGGCACAGACATCCGGTGAGGTGTTGAGGAACACTTAGAAGTACCACATCCTTGCACGTGCAGCAAACCCAAGCAGGGTCAAGTTGAGAAATGGTGCAGAGCTTCCCTTTTGACAAGAAATGACATCATTCACGCAGGCAATTGCGCAAGGATGCGCCAAGGGTTTGGTGGGAAAACATTCTGTCATTTTAGTATGTAAAAGTATAAGCATAAGATGAAGGAAGCCTTTTCTGCTAGCTCAGGCTACCAAGGTTCCATAGGTTTTGAACAGAAGGCTTTGTTTTGGCAATGTATGAAAGGTTCAGAGGCAGAGTCTCACAGGGGCTGAAACTTGATGAAACAATACTAGGTGGACGATGGCTGAGGTGTTTGGTGAGAGAGAGGATTCCTCTTCTGAGGAGTTGAGATAAGCCTGCTTCGCTCCCTGACTAACTGTCCAATTGTTTGTGTTGTCTTGGCGCAGCCTCCGCAAAATTGTGAAGCCCCTTGTAGATGAAGCTATTGTAAGGATTATGTCATGGGTTCCTACTAGAGTTCTTGCGAAACTCAATGCAGAGGCTGTAAGGACTGCACAGCCAACTGCACAATTGGTATAATTAGCAAGTTGGTGTATACTCGCATAAATGCCAAGCGCCCACTCAAAACACCTCACCTCACATGTGACTTCGGAGAATCTCGATTAACTTCTAACAATCTCATGTTCGATGGCTCTCCATGACCTTGCCCACCTTGCGAGGAGTTCCTGGATCAACTTGGAATCTTCGAATGTGAGCTCTTTGGAATTTCTACTCCAACTCTGACCGGGGAAGAAATTTTTGCACATCGCAACCTGCTCAATGTCGATAGCGACCCTTTGTGCTTTGGCTTGGTGGGAGGAAAGATGGGGCCAGCAGGCCTATCTTGAAGGTCTTGCAGAAATAGGCTTAGAGAATGCTTAGAGTGTTTGGATGATCTTGGATTATACTTATACTGACTTATACTGTAATAGATCATGATAGATCATGTTATTGCTACGACGGATTTGACACTGCCAAAAGACTGGCAGTGGGGCACTGGTACTTTCAAGTAGAACGTCCACGTTATTCAGATGAAATCCGAACGACTAATGAATTTAAGATTGTATAAACAGCTTCTTGCACGAGATTGCCATGGAAAAGCACCAGGGAAAGTACTGTTGATTGGCTTTTATGAGTCACAAAATGTCACAACCTTCCGTTGAGTGGAAGCGTTGCTCAGCTCCCGTGACTCGGGGGTTCTTCTAGCGATGTCCACTCGTCCACTCCCAGGCCGAGCAAGGCACAGATGGCAGAGGCTGACATTGAGCCATTGGTGTCACTGAAGCTCAAATGCTTCTACACCACACAATATACATCAATATATTATATACCATAATATACCACAATCAACTAAACAGAAGTAAACCATACAGATACATAACTATACCAGGCTACTTTACTAGACATGAGGCCGGAGGCGTCATTAAGCGTCTTTCAATTGAAACAGAGGTACCCAGAGATATCCTGAGGTAATTTGTTTTTTGACGCCAGTAGATTTACGCACCATGATTCACTGAAATATTGTTTTTTCAGTCTGAAATTACATTGATTTGACGCCAGGGCGGAGTGCTGGAGGCAGTTGAGGCAAAGAAGAGAGATGAGGCAAGCTGGCATGAAATGTAAATTACATTTGCAGACTTGAGGGATAGTTTGGCCCCTGAGCCAGCACCAATTGCAGATGATGCAAGGTTCTGCTGTATATAATCTGAAGTACGGACCAATGGCTCAAGAGAGACTTGGCGCTTGATTCTGCTTATTGAACCTGCTGCAGCAAGAGTAGAGAGGAGAACACTGTTATACTACTTCATACTACTCCCGATGTCTTCCAATGGAATTTGTTGCGAGCACTGATGATGCCAGACAGCGGAAGCTTATTTGCAATTTCTCTACAGTTGCATTGCACGACAATCTCAAGAGGCCGGAGGGGAATCACATTTCGTGGTTTGGTTGGATTTTATTGTAGCCGTTTTTATGTTCATTCGTTTTTTGTCTCCACTCAAGCATAGGCTAGGCTTCAGATTACTAGGATACTAGGAGAGATGTGGCAACATGCAGCAGCCCTTTCCATCTCTTCAGCCACTCACAAATCCTACAGGCCAGTGTGGCCTTATCGAGGAGCCCAGTGTACGCGTGCCAGATTCAGTGAGTGTTTTAAATGAAAAGACAATGAAAGAATAGAAAAGATGCACAGTGCCATCCAGTTGGCAAACCTGCTGCAAGATCAGCAGAGAGAGTAGAAGCGCAGATCAAGGAAATAGAGTAGAAGCGCCAGATCAAGGAAACTCATGAGAGCGAAGTTTCTTTAAACGACTGGTATCCAATTAGTTTCATTTTGCAGAACTCTTTAATCCTTTGTGATGTTCGTAGACTCCTGCCCCAAAAATGTAGATCAGGACTCCAGGACTGTTCCAAAGTCATCAAGATTTGCACCTCTCTATTGCCTTTCGTCACTTTCAGTCATTATGGTCAGATGGACAATCATAGCATATATCAACACCTGTGCAGGGATGTGACATAAGTACACAATAGTACACATGATGGAATGTCTCATAAGACTGCATTGCATCCCATGGCACTGCATGCACACACACACACATACATCACTTGCATGACGATTCGACATGCGCAGCTGAAGCATAGGACCGCAGAAGTGGTGGAAGCTTCGCCGGAGGTGGAGCCGGAGGCCACCAAAGAATAGCTAAGAGATCTTGAGAGACATGAGGTAAGGCAGGTGACGTCCAAACTCTGGTAGACCACTTTAGTAAGAAGTGCTCTCTGGTGTCTGGAAAGTCCACCAAACACTGTGTAAGCGATAGGGCCCTGCAAAAGCAACCCCAAAAGCAATACCTATAATTTTCCTATAATTCTATAATTGCACACTATTGTACATAATGCACACATCTGAGGTTGTTTTATACAAAGTTGCGTACATGCGGGAGGCGAAATTAGCGATACCCCTAGCGATACCTTAGTGACACCCATTCGTTCAAAAAGCAGCTCCAGACCACAGATGGACCCTTTGCTCTTTAATTCCTTTTCCTTTCCATCCTTTCCATGTGCTATCTTCCTTTCCTCCTTTCCCTTCTTCCTTTTCCTTCTTCCTTTCTTCTTCCTTTCCTCTTGTTCAGAAGTAAAGCCATGTGTAGTGACAGGGCCTTCCAAAAGTGATACCATTTTCGGGGGAGCTTGGCAAAGACAATGTGTTTCACAACGGCTCAAATGTTTTCTGGATTGATCTCTTCTTTTCTGAAACGCAACGCATGCATACAAATGCAACGAATTCACGAATTTCAATGGACACAGACAATTGCGCAAAGCACTGAGAGACATGCAAAGATCTCAACCATGTTGCGCAGCTTTGTTCTATAAATCCTCTGAATTCATCTGAATCCTTCATCTGTGCTTGATCCCAGTGCCCTAAGCCTTCCACTTGGCCCCCTTGTGTCCAGGGCCAACTGTTGGAGGCAGCTGATGCCAAGAACAGGGACCAGGCAAGCTANTGCTTGATCCCAGTGCCCTAAGCCTTCCACTTGGCCCCCTTGTGTCCAGGGCCAACTGTTGGAGGCAGCTGATGCCAAGAACAGGGACCAGGCAAGCTATGGCAATTTCTCATGATTTCTGATGCGGTATGATCCAGCATGAAGTACACTAAAGCATGTAATGCTCAGGATCGCTGAACGATGTCAAGCAGGAGTTTGATTTTTTGTGGCATCATTTGGCCACACTCGTTGCTGTTTGGGCACATCACACCACCTCGCAGTTGCAGCCAGGCCGCCTCTTCATACTTGCGCTTTTGCTNTTTTTGTGGCATCATTTGGCCACACTCGTTGCTGTTTGGGCACATCACACCACCTCGCAGTTGCAGCCAGGCCGCCTCTTCATACTTGCGCTTTTGCTATAGTGCTCAAGCACAGAAGGCAAGGATATAGTTTGAGAAATGTTTGAGATAGTTGATATCGCTTGATGATGATTCGGTNATGATGATTCGGTCTTTGAAGAGATCCTGTTTGTGATTGAGTCACTGTTTCAATTTCTGTGGTTTGGTGGTTGTATGTGGTTGCTGAGTGCTTGGCTGCTGAGCAGGAAAGTGAACCGGCATCGAGGAGACTTGGAGGGTGGGCTGTATAGTTTCAGCAACTAATCAACTAGTCTAGGAGCCTAGGCAAATCGATTGCCAGAGGCTTCAAAATTTGTTCAACGCTTTCAAGTTTCAAGTTGTCCTATCCTGTCACTCACATGAACCGGTTGGATACAAGATGCCGTCAGTGTGATTTGAACATCCAACACCATTCGACACCTTGTATGATATTTCAGAAAAAGGATAGGAACCACCTGACCACATGCGCAGCTGATCCGTAGGACCGCAGAAGTGGTGGAAGCTTCGCCGGAGGAGCCGGAGGCCACCAAAGAATGCGTAAGAGATCCTGAGAGATTCTGAGAGATCCTGAGAGACATGTTATCTGGATTTCTTGGGAGTTGATCTCTTCTTTTCTGGGACAGCCATGGGAGAGATTCCGGATCACAGTCACCAGCGGTCAAATGATATGCTTGCGCGAAGCACTTTGAGACGCGCAAAGCTCTTCAACATGCTGTGTGGATCTGTTCTTTAAATCCTCTGGATTCATTTGAATCCTTCATCTATGCTTGATCCCAATGCCTGTGCTTTCCACTTGGCCCCCTTGTGTCCAGAAGTGTCCAGGGCCAATTGTTGGGCACAGCTGATGCCAAGAACAGGGACCAGGCAAGCTATGGCAATTTCTCATGATTTCTGATGCGGTATGATCCAGCGTGAAGTACACCAAAGCATCTAGTGCTCAGGATTGTTGAAAGAGTTCAAGGGTTCGATAGGATTTCTTCCACAGGCGTCC
>BGPT01001091.1:95842-117624 GCA_003297045.1 Symbiodinium sp. clade C Y103
GGGTACCGTGACACCACCGGAGGAGATCCCCCCTGGCAAGGCGCAAGAACTGGACTCTAGTGCATTCTTGCATGCTGTCGCTTGGAATGGAATTGCTTCCGATCCTTCTAGCATCTTGTAGCATCTTGTAGCTACATTCAATCGGGTCCGCATTCTTCCTCCGTCTTGGTTCTTGTCCTTTNTGGAATGGAATTGCTTCCGATCCTTCTAGCATCTTGTAGCATCTTGTAGCTACATTCAATCGGGTCCGCATTCTTCCTCCGTCTTGGTTCTTGTCCTTTCTGCTTGTTGTGTCAATTTTGTTGTTCGTTAATTGTGCTTTTACCGACGTTGTTGTTGTGGTTGTGGTTGCCGTTGTATTCGTGATTGTCGCTATCGTTCTCGTTCTCGTTAGTGTAAGGGTCACCAGCAGTGGCGTGCGGTGGGTAGCCACTGGCACCAATTTCATTCTGCCTCTTCTGTGTCGTTTTGAGTGTCGGATTTAGCTTCACACTACAGTTTGGGCACATCACACTCAGCAGGCAAGTGAGCCGGCGTCAAGGAGACTTGGAGGGTGGGCTGAATAGTTTCAGCAACTAGTGAACGAGTCTAGGCATGTCAAACATCATATACTTTTCAATTCTCTTCAATGCTTTCAAGTTGTCCTATCCTGACGTCCTATGCTCCACTCATTTGAGCCGGTTGGATACAAGATGCCGTCAATGCGATTTGAACATCCAACACCATTCGACACCCTGTATATCCCTGTATGAAATTTCAGGAAAAGGATAGGAACCACCTGACCACATGCGCAGCTGATACGTAGGACCGCAGAAGTGGTGGAAGCTTCCCCGAAGGAGCCGGAGGCCACCAAAGAATGCGTAAGAGATGCTGAGAGATCCTGAGAGACATGTTACTTGGATTTCTTGGGAGTCAATTGATCTCTTCTTTTCTGAGCATGAGTCAGGGGACGGCCATGGGAGAGATTTTTCGGGTCACAGTCACCAGCAGTCAAANTTGGATTTCTTGGGAGTCAATTGATCTCTTCTTTTCTGAGCATGAGTCAGGGGACGGCCATGGGAGAGATTTTTCGGGTCACAGTCACCAGCAGTCAAATGATATGTTTGCGCGAAGCACTTTGAGACGCGCAAAGCTCTTCAACATGTTGTGTGGATCTATTCTTGAAATCCTCTGAATTNAGTCACCAGCAGTCAAATGATATGTTTGCGCGAAGCACTTTGAGACGCGCAAAGCTCTTCAACATGTTGTGTGGATCTATTCTTGAAATCCTCTGAATTCATTTGAATCCTTCATCTATGCTTGATCCCAGTGCCCTAAGCTTTCCGCTTGGCCCCCTTGTGTCCAGGGCCAACTGTTGGAGGCAGCTGATGCCAAGAACAGGGACCAGGCAAGCTATGGCAATTTTTCATGATTTCTGATGCGGTATGATCCAGCATGAAGTACACTAAAGCATGTAATGCTCAGGATCGCTGAACGATGTCAAGCAGGAGTTTGTTTTTTTGTGGCATCATTTGGCCACACTCGTTGCTGTTTGGGCACATCACACCACCTCGCAGTTGCAGCCAGGCCGCCTCTTCATACTTGCGCTTTTGCTNTTTTTGTGGCATCATTTGGCCACACTCGTTGCTGTTTGGGCACATCACACCACCTCGCAGTTGCAGCCAGGCCGCCTCTTCATACTTGCGCTTTTGCTACAGTGCTCAAGCACAGAAGGCAAGGATATAGTTTGAGAAATGTTTGAGATAGTTGATATTGCCTGATGATGATTCGGTATTTGAGAGATCCTGTTGGTGATTGAGTCACTGTTTCAATTTCTGTGGTTTGGTGGTTGTATGTGGTTGTTGAGTGCTTGGCTGCCGAGGAGGAAAGTGAACCGGCATCGAGGAGACTTGGAGGGCGGGCTGCATACTAGTAGTTTCAGCAACTAGTCAACTAGTCTAGGAGCCTNCTTGGCTGCCGAGGAGGAAAGTGAACCGGCATCGAGGAGACTTGGAGGGCGGGCTGCATACTAGTAGTTTCAGCAACTAGTCAACTAGTCTAGGAGCCTGAGCATATCAAACGCCATAGGCTTCAAAAATTTGTTCAACGCTTTCAAGTTTCAAGTTTTCCTATCCTGTCACTCACCTGAACCGGTTGGATACAAGATGCCGTCGATGCGATTTGAACATCCAACACCATTCGACACCTTGTATGAAATTTCAGGAAANCCTATCCTGTCACTCACCTGAACCGGTTGGATACAAGATGCCGTCGATGCGATTTGAACATCCAACACCATTCGACACCTTGTATGAAATTTCAGGAAAGGGATAGGAACCACCTGACCACATGCGCAGCTGATCCGTAGGACCGCAGAAGTGGTGGAAGCTTCGCCGGAGGAGCCGGAGGCCACCAAAGAATGCGTAAGAGATCCTGAGAGATCCTGAGAGACATGTTATTTGGATTTCTTGGGAGTCAATTGATCTCTTCTTTTCTGAGCATGACTCAGGGGACAGCCATGGGAGAGATTCCAGATCATTCTGAATCACTTGAATATCTGAATCATTCCAGCTGACGTCACGAGAAAGCGCAGAATCAAGGACAAAACAATCATCAGCATACAAAATGCAACGAGTCAACCAATTCGAATGGGCACAAACATTTGCACAAAGCACTTTTGAGACACGCAAAGAAAGGTTTTCAACATGTTGTGCAGATCTGTTCTTTAAATCCTCTGAAGTCTGAATTCATTTGAATCCTTCATCTATGCTTGATCCCAATGCCTGTGCTTTCCACTTGGCCCCCTTGTGTCCAGGGCCAATTGTTGGGCACAGCTGATGCCAAGAACAGGGACCAGGCAAGCTATGGCAATTTCTCATGATTTCTGATGCGGTATGATCCAGCGTNAGGATTGTTGAAAGAGTTCAAGGGTTCGATAGGATTTCTTCCACAGGCGTCCTTTCTCTCGATAGAGCCTTCAACTATCCCCCTGAACAGCCGGGATTTGACTTGGAAGCTTATGCGAGACATGCGAGTGGGTCTTGCACTTGTAATATCTTGTGCATTCTTGTAATATCTTGTAATATTTCAATTTGGGATCAGGATGNGGGTACCGTGACACCACCGGAGGAGATCCCCCCTGGCAAGGCGCAAGAACTGGACTCTAGTGCATTCTTGCATGCTGTCGCTTGGAATGGAATTGCTTCTGATCCTTCTAGATCTTCTAGCATCTAGTGACCTCTGGTAGCCACCTGCACCAATTTCATGTTGCCTTTTGCCTGTCGGTGTGAATCAAGACCGGGATGGGGTCTCGAATAGTGGCGGATTTTTTAACGAAAGTTTGGGCAAATCAGCAGGCAAGTAAGCCGGCGTCGAGGAGATTTGGAACGTGGGCTGCATAGTTTCAGCAAGTTGACAAGAGCTTGACTGACGGGCAGACTCCATTGGATTCCGACGTGCATCGCTAATGTGCAGGACAGCAGAAGCTCAGCCAGAGGCGGCAAAGGCATGTATGCTTGTGATGATTGGGATGCCAACCTTGTTTTTGCTTGTTTTCCAAGTAATTATATTGTGATTAAATGTGATCATTGATGCAATGTTGATGATATATCATGGTATTGTATAATAGCATTCGTATTTTTGTCATTACCATGTGTAGTCAATTTGTATCAGCCAGTCATGTTTTTTGTCATCGTACCCTGCATGCAAGGGTGGAAAGGGCAAAGGCAAGGGCAAACGCAAAGGACCGCCGCTTCCCCCGCCAAAGGCGCGCCAAGAATTCCACGGATGCATCACACGCATTTATAACATTTGGAGGGCTATGGAGGGCTTTAAAATGTTGGGGCCGCTAACCGCTAGGTGCTAGGTGGGTTTGTGCGCCCAGGTTGGTTCTTTAATATTAATGCGTTTATTTGACTTCATCCTTCCTCCCAACTGCTGATCAAATGCCAGGCCAAGCCCAGCCAGATCAAGCCGGGTTTCTACCGGAAGTCCTTTAAGGAAGAACCGAATGTCACCTCAAGAGCCATTCGGACCTGCTCCATCTCGGAGGAACTCAAAGAGAAGCTTTGCTCAGAGCATCATGATGTAAAAATGTTGAAATGTCTTACATTCGGAAATGTTGTCTTTTTTAGATAGACAGACAGACAGACAGACAGACAGACAGGCAGGCAGGCAGGCAGGCAGGCAGGCAGGCAAGCAAGCAAGCAAGCAAGCAAGCAAACAATGACAGATATAATTACATACAAATGTACAGTATACATATGTTGAAGATTGTTGGAGCTTTGGAAGGAGTAATCGGGTGGTCGGATTTCTTGGAGCAAGCCACTTTCGCCAGCTTTGTTCAATCTTCAGAGATCTTCAGAGCATGTTCTGCACTGATCGGACGAAGACATACTGAGGAAGATGGAGAGTATCGGCCGGACGCTGGGCAGAAATTTTGGCCGCGTATGCTCGTCGGCAAGGCATTCAAAAGATGTGATCAACAAATGCAACGAGGAAAACACGAGGAAAACACGAGGAAAACACGAGGAAAACAAGGCAATGCAGGTAATTGATTGTAATTGATGATAATTGCAGGTACCTTCGTACTGCTCTTGTCGTCGGAGGCTCCACTTTATAGTAGAATAGGCAAGCATTGTCGGGATAGCGCTAGCCAGGGAACCAGTTCTGTTTGGCAGAATCTGGATTTGAGCAACAGGCTGTTATGTTGTCAAACCTATCCACTGCGCCACCAAGGAAAAACAGAGAAGAGCTGGAGCCAATGGAGGACTGCAATAATATACCTGCCATAATTTGTGCAATGCGCGTGTGTACCACAACCAAAGATGATCATATTTGGGTTTAAAAATATACGTGCATGCCTATCTACAATATTAAAAGAAATCATTGTGAGTATATTAATTACCTGGATCCCCAAATGCCTGTATTGTCCTTGTCATTTCCCACATGACCATTTTTTTTCAGAAAGGGACGTTGTGGAGGCCCCATTTTTAGGATGTTTTGGAAAAGTCACTAAAACACATCTTTGGTTAATATGTTTATATGTTGTTTGACTCTATGCCCATAGACCTTTAACTACATCATGTTCCTTGATATCATGGAAACATTGATACGTAGAACTTTAAACACATTGCAAACCACTTAAGTCAGATACTTGCTTGATGACTTTCTTGTTTCTTCTTCAGGATATGTGATGGCAAAGGGCATTTTCCTTGTCCTTTCTCTTCGTTCTTCTTAAGGTGATTCCCAGAGATCCGCAGAGATCTCCAGAGATCCCCACAGATCCCCAGAGTTCCCCAGAGATCTCCAAGGAATGGTAAGGGAAAAAAAAGGTAATAGCAAATGTAATATATAGCTCCCAGAGGGAGGGGTCCCAAAAAAGAAAAGAAAAATAACTAAAAAGAAAACTAAAAAAGAAAAATATTTCTATTTTTTTTTTGGTCGACCCCCCCCCAAAGCTCCAAAATCATCAAAATCCTTATCTCTGGAAATCTCTGGAGATCTCCAGGAATCACCTTTAGAAGACAAAATGAGAAAAGGAGTTCATTCTCGACTGAAACCGTGGAAAACCATTGGTTTTTGGCATTTGTCATCCCAAAATCTTGAAAACACCTAGGGTTTTTGAAGGTTTTTGAATGAAGTCTTGGACCCTTGGAGAAGCTTCCATTGAAAAACCCTGTGTTTCCCTAGGTTATTTTGATATTTTGGATGGAAAAGTAGCAAAAACCAATGGTTTTTTAGGTTTTTGAATTTTCCTTCATTCTTGGCTAAAACCTTGGAAACAACATTTCTTTCATTCTGAGCTAAAATCTTGGGGAAAAAACAACAGAGTTATATATTATATATGGAATTTTAAAAGTATGATGGCATGTGATGTCCAAATATGTGCTATTGACATTAATTCTATATACGCTCTTTGTTTGCTTGCACGGTTGGTTTGGGAGGGAGACATGTACAAGTCAATGCCGCTTTCAATTTACCAAGATGACTCTTATTGACAAGAGTAGCATGCATACAAGGATTTCTTCTAGTGGTTCCTATCATTACTATCTCAAAACTCAAAGTCTACGGAATGGTTGTTCTATGTTGGGTTAAAGCTGACCTCTGCTAGGTGCATGTGGGATTAATGTTGCCCTGCTGTTGTATGATGATTGTGCAAAAGAAAGTTTCTGTTAAAGCTGACCTCTGCTAGGTGTATGTGGGATTAATGTTACCCTGCTGTTGTATGATGATTGGGCAAAAAGAAGTTTATGTTAAAGCTGACCTTTGCTAGGTGCATGTGGGATTAATGTTACCCTGCTGTTGTATGATGATTGGGCAAACGAAAGTTTATGTTAAAGCTGATCTCTGCTAGATGCATATGGGATTAACGTTGCCCTGTTGTTACATGATGATTGGGCAACCGTAAGTTTAATCCAGGGCAGTCTTGTGAGATGTCAAGTTTGAACCCTTGAGAAATCCTTTGCAAAAGCAATTGCGTGCATCTCCCATGATGTTGTAAATCCCAAACTTTAATTTGATATGTAAAAGCCACCAGTCTAAGCAATATAGATAAACAACTGGACTGGCAATTAACTATGGTGATGTTAGAAAGCTAATATGCCTTAGCAAAGATATTTACTAGTACTATCTGATTAAGCATTACTGTAGGTATTGTTAACAATCTGCAAAACATGATGATGTGTCATGTATAGGTATGCTATTTGTTTCTGCAGCTTGTATGGGACACTATTTGCTAAGTTTCCTGTTTGCTTGCATCATTGGTTTGCCAGAAACATGTACATAGCAATGGCAAGTTCAAGTAGGCTCCATTGACAAGGACACACATGTATATAAACATGTCTAAAATAACAAAAGGGGCCTCCACAGCGTCCCACTCTCATTTTTTTGGTCATACGGCATATATATATATATATATATATATATATACAGTATATATATATATTATATATATAGATAGATGTGGAAATTTTCGAGTTTTAAGTGACACGCATGCGGGGATGATCAGGGCACCGATACTTTTCCAATATGATTTTAACATTTGTTCAATATTGTTTCTAATATTTTTCAAGATTTTTACAATATTCTCCAACTTGCCACTTTTCTATATTTGTTTCAATAGCTTTCCAATATTTCCCTATCTTCAAACTTGCGACTTGAAGCCACATACGGCCAGATACGGGCATATGACCAAAAAAATTGGTCAACTCTCCAAATTCGACAATATTCGGGCATATGACAAGAAAGAAATGGTTATACGGTTATCCAGGTATGTGTATATACACATGCATAATTATATGTACATATATGTAGATGGATCTTGCGTAGAGTCATTTCTTTTTGCCCAAGGTGTTATTTTTCGACCGCAGGTGGTGTCGTCCATTCTTGACAAGTTATCACCAGCAAATAAGTTTGGGAGTTCGGGTACTTCTTCTCGAACAGTCGTTATTTCCGGGTGCGTCCGCCTGAATACTGGGTCCTCTTATTTGATTTTTGGAACGGCTGCGTCACTAAAAAAAAACAATTGAGAAATCCACCTGCAGAAGAAGAAAAAACACCGGCAGTCAAAAAGAATTGCTTGAATTCTGAGAAGGTAGTTTATTGATGCTCTTTGAAGCAGTCAGAGATTACAGCCTGAAAAAAGACATACTCCTAGGTGTACAAATTATGCAGTGTATGTGTGCACCACATCAATAGTGCGCGTGTACATTGTGTGGTTGTGTTTGTGGTTGTGTGCGTGTGTGTCGCCTCCAAGAGTTCAGTGCGTTCACGGTTTGTTTGCCTCTTTGTGCAGAAACGCTCACAGTTAGCTACTGTTTGTTGAATTTTGTCCGGGCAAGCTACATCAAGTTCGAAAAAATCTCACTAAAATTAATTTGTCAGACGAACCCCGACATGATTTACTTCATTCGGGTTGTGAAATGTCATAATGTGTGTTCATTTGCTATTATTTGCCCAAATTTGTGGAAACAGCCGAAACAACACCCATGGATGGTCTTATTTGCCAGGAAGGCGGCTTCGAGGAGAGATCCGTAAAACCTAATGTCATGCTGTGAGATGCCAAGCATTGTTGCAACTGTTTGCATGGTAATTACTTGAAATGCAGCAGGCATCAGACATCAGGCAAACCAACAGCTGTTGTCACCGACTCCTGGAAAAGGTGCAAAAAAACATCAAAAAAATACAAAAAATGCAAGAAATTGCCAGCCATGCAAGCCAAAGTGCCAAAATACAACATTTCAGGAGATCTCGAACCAGTCCAAAAGGAGGCACAGTGTTACCGCTGCCTGACCTTGATATTTGATAGAGTTGAGTGCTTCCGCATGTCCGTCGTTTGTTTTGTGGTTTGGTGATGCAGAAAGTAGTTTCATAATGTTTCATAGTGGAATGACGTCAAGAAACGACGGACGGATGTCCTTGACAATGTTGGGACCAGTTTATAATATGCTTTGATATGAGCAGGGATGACGGCGCATGCGGTGAGCCAAGGAATGGTATGAAGAAAGCAATGCAGAGGCTGTCTCAAAGACCACAAGTGAATGGTATTTTGATGGCAAGCGACGGCCGAGCAATCGGTCATCGGCAACACTCACGTACTCCATGAGTATGGAGTTGCCAGAGTGATCGACTCCAAGTTTCCACCGGGAGTTTTGTAGGACAAGCCATGTTCACTATAGCCACATTATACAAGTACTATTCAGTAGTATTGAACTTTAGGACATCAGACATCATCCAAGCAGCCAGGGCATTTTGTTGGACTAATGACAAATGCGTGCCAGCCAAAACTTGGCATCATGCGTAATCAAAAGCCACGGCAGCGGTTTGCAGTCTTTGTAGTCCTAACACAGCTGCAAAGCTGCCTGGATGCTTCAATTATTGGCACAGCGAGCAATTTTGCAACCTCAACTGCTCGATGTTGTTGACATCCTTACTGAACCACAGCGAGTTGGGCATAGTGTGCCCAAACATGCCCAAGCTCTCCTTTCTGGGTTGCAACTTGCTAGCATGCTTTGGATCCGCAATTCCATGAATCTTAGATAATCTGATAACCCTACAACTGGCCTGCTTTAGGCAGTCCAATGAGGACCGCGGGCAAGGCCATCCCCCAAAGATATAGTTGTCGCAGTATGTGGCAGTATGTCGCAGTCATGCTTCAGAAAGAATTTGTTGGATCATTTGGACCTACGATGGCCTTTCCTGCCGTCCTAAGCATTTTATGCAGCTAATGCCTTGAGCGTTGACGCTTGTTGCCATGTTCTTCGAAGCCCATCAGTGTGATTTGCTCGCAGGCTGGGCTCTCACGTCATTGGGTGTGGCTATTGTTCTGGAGTGGCTCACGCAGTAAAGCTCATTTGGATTCATTTGGTCATGGTTTGCACGTTCTGGATAGCACTCCCAGGCCCAAGGCTGTCGCAGAGACGCATGGTGGGCAGTTTGATTTGCATGGTGATCGTTTTCCCTGCACAATGCGGCCCGTGCTTTGGCTCACGCTGCAATTGCATTGTTCTACAAGCTGCATTGAAGACAGTAGGCGGCAGCTGCTGGTCAGGGATGTCAGGGAATAATTTGCAGAGGCTTCCAGACATGCCATGCTAGATCATACATGATCATACTAGATCATACTAGTATCATGAGGTCTCGTGTTCAAATCGTGTCAATGTCAGTTAGTCATGAATGCCCTTTGTTTTTACAGAGTGGCAAGAGCTACAAGAGCCAATCGTGTCGCTTTCCTGTCGGAAATTCGTGCACATCACGATGTCCGGGCTTGTGTTGGCGGGAGTCCCTTCCATTGGCCAAAGACACGCAGATCGTGAACAAAGCTCTTTCAGATCGTGAACACGCTCTGAAAAGAATGCCGGTAGCAGTATGGCAAAGCAATTCGTATAAAAGCGTAGTAGAGCGGTGATAGGAACATGTCTTGGACGAGGAAGTGCGTTTCGCACTATAGAAAGATAAATAAATCGGATATTGTTTCTGCGAGTCAATTTTCTGAAAGTTGTTTCCGGGAAGGAGGTTGAAGCTATTTCGAAAGAATGTGCATGTCTATGAGTCATTAGCAGTAGCTTGTCCAACGAAGGGATTCTCATCATAAAGCGTGCTCGTGAGCAAAATGATGGAAAAAAATGTGCAACAGACTGAAGACTGAGCTGATGTCATTGTCCAGCAGGTTTGGGATTCAGCTCGGACGTCGGAGCATCGAAAATTAGGAAAATGAAATAGCTATGCAAAAAATGAAAACTGTGTATATCCATGCGATGTATTTGCAATGGAATTGTGCCCAAAATTGCGATAACTGGTGGCTACAGTAGCTGAAATTGGCTGTACTAGGCTGGGGTTCTAGCTGGCAATGGCCGTCTAGACTCCACGGGTTTATATAATTTCCCGCAGCTTCTCACGAACATTGTGAAAGTGGAGTCGGCATGCAGTGAGTATCATGCAGTGTCGATCAGTAGGTCCAATGTCCTGAGCTGTTTTCACCAGGACCCCAGCATTGCCAGCTTGTCAGAGGCAACGGCTTGTGCAAACTGGGATTATTGACACTGCACAAAACGGTATTAATATGTATTGGTATGCATTGGTATGCATTCATGATATGTTAATGAGTTTGATGAATTTTGATACAGAAAGTGGATTGAAAGTGAGGAGGTGAGGATGACTGGCAAGACATACGACGACCGCCTTTCTCAGGCGTCCTCTTTGCTTGACCCCTTCACAGTTGTTCGTGGCTTGACCCTTGGAAAGGGCGAATTGTTTCTGTGTGTTTGTGTGGCTTATGGTGTTTGCCTATAGCCTATCACCATCTATAACTTGTCATGTGCTCGTTTGCGTGTGAGAAGGAGTTGTATGCAAGAAGAGAAGGGCAGAGAGAGAGAGAGAGAGAGAGGGAGAGGGAGAGGGAGAGGGAGAGGGAGAGTGAGAGAGAAAGAAAGAGAGCACAAGCAATTGAGACACTGGGAGAAGCGAGGTACGATACGCAACTTTCTTTTTTTGCTACTTTGGCCCAAGCATTAGCCTGGGGTTGCCAAAGTGCACAGTGACAGCTTCAGCCACAACCATTGTGAGTCGCAGAAAGGAAGCCGGAACTGGCATAGAGGCCACAGTATGCAAGAGAATGGTTCTGACTGATGGATGTAACTGTATAGTAGTACAATGTAGTATATCAGAACAGCTACATTCTACATCGAAATACACATGCTGCATGCTTCTGATTTCCTGCAAAGTACACCTTCGAGCTGACTCTTCCATGCGTCGGAGATCCTCACTTCCGTTGGAGCTGGTCACACCCAGTTTAGATTAGGAATGACTGTGCCATGCCTGGGCAACTTGCCAGAGCCCGTCCTGGAGTTGCTTATGATACTTAGATCACACTGGACATGAAACGTAAGACAAGAACCACATTGGAATTACAACACATTGTGAAACCCGAGGGCATGATATTGTAAACATGTTCATCAATATGGAATGGCGAGCTGGCAGTGCAGTTTTGAATAGAACTAGGAAACTGTCGAGAGATGAACTTCAAGTCCGAGGCAGAAAATGCAGTATGCAAAGGGAGACGGGCAGGAGGACGAAGTTTTACTTCTTCCAATGTTGTTGCGTTTGCAAGGATGTGTTTGGTGGATGCCTCCTACGATTGTACCTCAGCACAATCAGCACCACAGGTTCGAACGGCACAAAATGGAAAAGATCCAGACATGCAATTACTGGTGGGTCAGAGAGGTATTCCTCTACTGTGCTCCTGTGCTTTCAAGTTTTCCCCCCAATTCTGACATCTGATCCATGTTGATCCATGGACTTTTTTATTTGTGCTGATCATCTTATTTTTTTGGCTGAGGTGAGTACGCTGCAAAATCTTTCCGCGCCCACTTTGATGGCCACGCAGCTGCGGAGGATCTTGCTCAGTCATTGCAGTAGGCCCTGGCACCTTCAAGGGCCCCACAACTTGAAAATGCTTAGAGAACTTTGAAGGGAACAGTTTTAGTATGTTTTAGTCAGTTTCAGTCAGTGTTGTTGTAATGTCGTTATCATATAGAGTCTAGCCACTTTCAGAATTTCGGGTTTAAACCAAATGTTATGTCATTTTTTGTCAGAGTCACCAAAGCAACTTCAGCCACCAGGAGTTTACCGCAGACGCCGTGCGGAGCATCATGCGTGAACTGGTGGCATGGATGCAAAGGCTGTCTTGGAGTTAGCACCCAGTGAGTTTATCCTGACAACGTGTTGGATTGTGTTGGATGGCCGTGGTTAGTTACAGTTCTTTGGTGCAATTCCTGGAGACTCATTTTCTATATAATTAGTCAACGACAATGTGGATATGCACATACAAAATCATACATATACATAAGCATGGAGAATAGACACTAGACACTAGACACTAGACACATGATTCATCTAATATATAATCATGTATTATATATATATATATTTATCCTAGTGATGTCTAACGGAATGTAGCTTGTGGAATGTAGTGCTGACTTAAACGAATCTATATCGATTCCTTTCTAGTCTTGGCTCAGGGGAGCAACCATGTTCCCAGGTTTACCCTCCTAGTCACATGAAGTGGCTAGGGGGAGATCAAGACCGTGAAGCCTGGTACGGGTTCAAGTTCCGGCCCGACCAGGTTTTGGAATGCTCAGTCAGAGATGACGCTGGGCACACCCAAGGAACTATCGCTGTCAAGGTCCTTGAGAAAAAGGCCACAGGTCCAGTGGGGCACTTTGTGGTCTGTAAGTACCTGAGTGCTTCAGACCCGCACTACAGGTGGTGGGCGACAGATGGACCAGGCAGGGGCCTGAGCAAAAGCGCTGTTTACCATTTCTGCGATGGGAACTCCCATGAGTGTCGGGAGAAGTATGGGAGGCAGATGGTGATACATGTTGAGAGCTTCAGGCTCATCACTGATGAGGTCAACAAGAACAAGTCCCCTGCCTGGATGTTCTCGAAGCCATGCTTTCCAGAGATGGAGCAGCACCTCAAGGACCTTCCTAAAGGTCGCCCGGGGAAGCAGGGAGAAGAATTACCCTGGGTTGACCAGGAGAAGGAGGATAGTTCAGAGTCCTCTGAGACCTCTGAAGATGTCAGTGACGATGACATGAAAATGAAAATCAGTAAGCTCAAAAGAGAGCTTGCTGCTGCCAGGAAAGAAGCCAAGAAGGGCAAAGATGGCAAGAGGAGACGGACCCCCAAACGGGGAGATGATGATAAGCCAAAAGATAAGAGGAAGAGACGAGAGAAGTCACAGAGCTCTGAGAAGAGAGGTGACAAGAAGGATGGCAAGAAGGAGAAGAAGAAAAGAAAGAGATCACCGAGCAAGAAGCGGAAGGAGAGACCTGGCTCTGCCAGAGACAAGAAACCGAGGAGACACCGGAGCAGGTCAGGTGAGCGCAAGCAGAGGCGTTCATCTTCCAGTGAGGATGATGGAGAAAGGAAGCTCTTTGGAGGAGATGGTTCTGATGGTGATGAGTCTGACTCCCCGGGAGGGAAGAAAGGAGATCGTGGACCCTTCGGAGGAGCAGAGAAAGAGCAGTTCGGTGACAGGAAAGGTGATGATTCCTCTGAGGAGTCGCCTTTTCGGGAAGCCCCCACCCAGGGAGCGGCGACAAGCCAACTGAAATTGACCGAGTACGCCCAGAGATACCCCGGTCGGTTGGCTGCAAGATTACTTCTGAGAATGCACAGGGAGTCGTCGTTGGCCTCGGTGGGGGCGACACTAGGAAAGAAAAGAACACCGGCCGCAGCGTTGCACTACCTGCAGACAATGATGCTGCCTTCTCTGGGGCAGAAGGTCAACATGCGGACCGGCAGAGAACTTCGAACGCTGTGCACAGTGCTGGACATGATGGCCCGGCACAAGATGCCACAGGCGGCAGACGTCATCGCCCAGCGAGTGAAGGCGCTCGAGAGGGCGTGCCAGGAGGGGCACTGGGGCGCAGCGCAGTTCCTGGAGTTGATCGCCGGGGAGCAACAAGGACTTCTAGATCGGTCAGAACAGTACTACCTGAGCAAGGAGTACGTGCTCGAACAGAAACTGAGAGGCCTCGACAAGAATGCTCCACGCCTAGGGAAGGGCGACCAGAAGGGAGTGAAAGGCCGAGGCGGCAAGGGCGATCGCGAGAAAGGAGGCGGAGCCGGGAAAGGCAAGGAGAAGCCCGACTCAGGGACGAAGTGAGCAATTCACCGGGGCAACCCGAGGATGAGCATCAAAAAGATGCTGAAGAAAAGGAGAGAGTATGGAAGGGATCATGGGGTCACTTCATGAAAGAAGAACGACCGGCTGTGGAGATCCTTTCGATGTTGTTTCAAAGACTGCACTTGATTGAGAGTCCATTGGGCAAGCTTGCAGCTACCTTGAAGAGGGCGGACGTGCTTCCCAGGGCAGAGCGCCCTAAGACCCGTGGAGATGATCTCCTGCCCATGGACCTCGGTGCGGTTGCGAAATACTTGGAAGGGATTTCTTCCGATGAGTCGCAAGCAGTCCAGCTTATGGTTGTCTCTCTGAATTACCTCTGGTTGGGAGGTCGTGAGAGCGAGCGGTATCGGCCTGAGAGTGGTCGACTGTCAAAGGGTCAGCAGATGGCCGTGGATCACCTGGCCGAGAGGGTCAGAGATTTGGCAGAAGTTGAGAAGATCTGCCCAAACATGAGTGCAGGCCAAGCCCAACTGGTTGAGGCAAAATTTGACTACGCTGGGGAGCCAATCATGAGCCTCGAGGAGCTCAAAGCAGATCAGGTGATACCAGTTTGGCCAGCAATTGGTGAAGCGGCGGTGCAGCCGGTGATCAATTACCTTCCTGATGATCTCAGGGAGAGAATGGAAGATCCCAGGAGCTGCCTGTTGCCACAAGATGACTGGCCTGACAGGCCCCCACGGAGCCTGGTGAGGGCTACCCAGACAGAGTGGGATGTCATTGTGAAGGCAGCAGCTGCTCGCGGGCTTATGGTGGCCGTGGAGCCGGAAGATGTTTTTACTGACCAGCACGGCAACAAGGTGCTGAACGGCGCTGCTGCAGTGAAGAAGTCAAAGAAGATTGGGGGTGAGATGAAGACCATGCAGAGGTTCATCTCAAACTTCATTCCGGTGAACTCCTATCAACGGCATCTCAAAGGAGGAGACCGTCATCTCCCCTACTTGGGGCAACTAACGCTCCTCCAACAAGATCAGGACGAAACCTGGATCATAGATTCCGAGGATTTCACATCTTGTTTTAATTTATGGCGTTTGCCAGAAGCATGGCATGGTTACACATGCTTTGGCAAGACCGTTGATGCCAAGATTTTTGGAGGTGTCCCTGGAAAGCAAGTGTTTCCAGCAATGGCAGTTGTGCCAATGGGCTGGGTGAACGCCGTTTCTGTGATTCAGGCTGTTGTGAGGACTCTAGTCTTCACCGACTCCGATGTTCCTGAATCATCGGAAGTATCCAAGTTGAAGTCCATGCCAAACTTGGATGATTTGTCGGTGATATACCTCGATTCATACGATGAATTGAGAAGGCTAGACCGGCATTGCGCCGAGGTTCTCCAGGGTCACGCCTCACCGAGACACAAGCGCTTCCTGAAAGTTTGTGAAGAAAAGGGATTGCCCTTGAATGAGGGTAAGAAGCTGGTGGCAGCCACCCGTGGGACCCTCCAAGGAGGAGAGCTTCAAGGTGACCTGGGTTGGTACAAACTTGCTGGAGATAAGCAGGTCAATCTGATTGGCCTGGGCGCATGCCTGCTAGGCCTGGAGAAGTGGCGTGAGTTTGACATTCGCCATTTCTTTGGAAAGGCAGTTTTTGGAATGTGCTTCCGGCGCCCTCTCCTGTCAATTTTGCAAGATGGTTTTCACTTTTTGAGTGATTTACTCCAGGCCAAGAAGCCTTTGGCGCCAACTGGGGGTGCAACAGATGAGGTCATCATGACCATGGCACTCACTGCCCTCATGGGTACTTCGTTGAAGGCCACTTTGGAAGGAGCCCTGTACTGCTCAGACGCGTCCCCCACAGGCGGAGGAATTGCAGTGGCCACGCAGTTCATGGAGGAGCCGTGGACGGAGGAGCATGATGGAAAGGAGTGCTGGGTTTGTGGGAGTCCACTAGACCCCGGCTTTGAGTTTGGGTGTCCAGCACTTTGCTTGGTGGCTCTGTGTTCGCTTCAGTGTTTGATGGCTCATAGGAATGGTGAGTGCGCCAGACACAAGGTTTGCAAGCGGCAACATTTTGAGTTACCTCGCTTTGGCGAGAGATTTGCTGGAAGAAATGCCCGGCTCACTGAGGCCGTGGCAATGGTTGGGACCATTGACGTTCAGAAGCCCTATGACTGGCACTGGGGCCAGGATTTCTTCTCTCCAGAAGGGAAGGCTGAGCTTGAGGTCCTGATGAGTGACCCTCTCCTCAAGGCGGAGCACTGGGCACCATGCTGCAAATTGTTCTCCAAAGCGCGTGGAAGGCCCATCAGGCTTGAAGACGGCACAGTGGTGCCTGGCCCTCAACCAGTGCGTGACCAGCGGCACTTGATGGGGTTCAGTCACGTCTCCAAAAGTATGAAGGTGAGACTGAGACATTCAAATCAGATGGCCCTTAAGAGTTTGAAGTCCCTTGAGGAGGCGCCACAATCGAGCCTCTATGAGAGCTTAGAACATCCAAGGAACAGTTGGTTGTGGGAATTTACTCTCGCCAAAAAGTTGGTGGAGGCTGGCTATCTGCAAAGCATTGGATCCCACTGCTGCTTCGGAGGGAGAAGAGAAAAGTGGTTTGAGTTTCGCAACAACATCCCAGGGGTCCACAAGTACCTGAATAAGGAGTGTCCAGGACATGACAACTTGCTTCCGTACACGGTGACCAGGGATGATGACGGCAATTTTGTCTATGATACAGCTCAAGAGGAGGAGTACCCGTGGGCACTTTGCCGCGCCTATGCCAAGGGGCTCAAAGAGCAGCTCTTGGAGGATGGGCATTTTGTGCGGGTGTACCTCAACCGCCGAGTGCAGTGGTACGCTCAAGAACTGCTGCAAAGCACCGCAAGGCTGGCTGAGCCTGTGGTGAACCAGGCAGCTGCTGAGGAGCTGGCTAGATGGGAGACTAGTATGAAGCAAGGTGAGGAGTTGATTCACCTTCACCAACTCTTGGCAATGGCAAGCTACAGGGGAACCGACATCCGTGCCTATGTTACCCTCGATGAGGAGGAGGATTGTCGGCATGAGATTCCCTACCCGGCCATGCGGTGGCGGTGGAAAACTCTGATGGCCTTTCCATGGGATCGCACTGCTCATATCAATGAGCTGGAGTTGGCCACAGTGGTTGCGTTGGTGAAGCACCGCAGCCGCGCCACCCACAATTTTCACCGCCGTTGGATGTTGGTGGTGGATAGCATGGTCACCCGGGGGGCCTTGGCAAAGGGCAGATCACCCTCCCGGAGATTGAATCGTCTACTGAGGCGATCTACTGCAACCCAGCTAGCGTCAGATTCTTATTTGTTCCCATTGTGGACCATCTCACAATGGAACTTTGCTGATGGGCCCTCGAGGCGTTTTGAAAGCAAGTAAAAAGAGTCTGCGCTATGCTGGGTTGCATTCTTCAACACTGCGGGCATACAACAGAGCCCTGGCAGCATATCTTGCCTACGCCAAAAAGTCTTCCATCAAACTCCAGCGTTCCTCCCAATTGGACCGCAGTGTGAGCTCCTACATGGACCTCTGTTTCCAAGAAGGGGAACCCATCAGCTATGCTGGCCACCTTTTATCGGCCCTCAAACGTTTCTACCCTCACTTGAAATTCAAACTGCCTGAATCAACCCAGTTTTACAAAAACTGGACCAAAACGTATCACCCCACTAGGGCTGTGCCGGCCTCGTGGGAGCTTACTGAAGCCCTAATGGGCGTTGCTTTGGACCGTGGTCAGGCTATCCTTGCCTTGATGCTGGGATTAGGCTTTGTGGGCATGCTGCGGACGGCTGAAATCCTCTCCTTGACTTTTCAGCACCTGGTAGTGCACCGGGATCACCAGAGTGTCAGCATGGTTATCCCCACTGCCAAAACGTCCTCTGGCAACCCACAAGTTATTCAGATTTCTGACCACCATTTGGTGAGAATGATCTTGCGCCTGCGACTTCAACGCCGTGCTTCAAAGCTCTTGTGGCGTAAGTCTGGGCAGGCTTTTCGGAAAGCCTTCGACAAGTTGGTGGTACGACTGGGTTTTCGCAGTCGCTCCTATGTCCCTTATGCCTTGCGCAGGGGCGGAGCCACCTTTCATTTCCAGACTCACCGCAGCTTGGACCTCACTGTTCAACAAGGACGGTGGGCGTGCGCCAAGACAGCACGGCAGTATCTTGACAGTGGTGCCTGTCAGCTCGCTCATGTTTCTTGGACCCGGCACCAAGCCAAGCAGGTCCGTAAATATCGCCTGAAAGGACAACAGTGGCGGCTGCGCCAGTAAAAAGGGAAACTGGGCTCTGAAGTGGTCGGTTTCTGTGTTTTTGTTCCTGTGGGACCCTTATCGAGGGGAGTTTCTTTTTCTCTTGTTTCGGTTTGTTTGGACCCTAATCGAGGGGAGTTTTTCCGCTGGTTTGGACCCTAATCGAGGTGTCGTTTTCTTGGTGGGACCCTTATTGAGGAGTGCCTGTTTCCCTGTTAATGGGTTGAGGCTTTTAGGTCTTGTTGAATGATCTTACCAACTTTGTTGAGGTGCACGTGGGCCATGGCCCGTTGTTGACTTGTAGGGTTTTTAGTTGTAANGGGTTGAGGCTTTTAGGTCTTGTTGAATGATCTTACCAACTTTGTTGAGGTGCACGTGGGCCATGGCCCGTTGTTGACTTGTAGGGTTTTTAGTTGTAATCAATTTGAGGTTCCCTGTACGTATTTGTACAAAGCCTCTTCAGTAGCAACCATGAAGCACGTCCTAAAAAGGTTGTGGCTGCTTGAAGAGATATNGTAATCAATTTGAGGTTCCCTGTACGTATTTGTACAAAGCCTCTTCAGTAGCAACCATGAAGCACGTCCTAAAAAGGTTGTGGCTGCTTGAAGAGATATTTATCCTAGTGATGTCTAACGGAATGTAGCTTGTGGAATGTAGTGCTGACTTAAACGAATCTATATCGATTCCTTTCTAGTCTTGGCTCACCCGCCACCATCCCCTTCACCACCTGAAAGGTGAGTTAATCCTTCTGGGAGCGGGTTGAGGCTTTTAGGTCTTGTTGAATGATCTTACCAACTTTGTTGAGGTGCACGTGGGCCATGGCCCGTTGTTGACTTGTAGGGTTTTTAGTTGTAANGTAATCAATTTGAGGTTCCCTGTACGTATTTGTACAAAGCCTCTTCAGTAGCAACCATGAAGCACGTCCTAAAAAGGTTGTGGCTGCTTGAAGAGATATATAATTATATATATGTGTGTGTGTGATATGTGTATATGGTGTTTATAAATATATATACACATATGTAATATATATACCTATCCGTGAATGTACAGCATTCATTTTCATTTGCCGGTGTGCAACTTACATGTGATGCAACGTCAAGGTTGTTTGACCGACTCCTTGACCTGTTTGAATATAGTTGAAATATTCGATCTGTTGTGAGAGCTGAGGCACATGAAGGGATGCTTCAGTTCTTCCATGCGGCCCCTTCACATGCAGAGAGAGGTGTGTAGACGTGCATGAAATACTGGAGATATCTCTGTCCATTAATGTTTCACGTTGGGTGTCGTTCCCTTTTCGCACTTCTGCACCCAGCGACATCCAGCGACAATATAATATATATATATATACTGTATATATGTGTGTATGAATATGTCATTATATATATATATATTATACTATATATAAGTTACATACTATATATGGCACATACTTAGCTACAGCGAGGCCAGTCCACTGGTTGACCGTATGAATGACCCGAGGAAACAGACAGGAATGGATACAACCCAGGTTTGGCGCGTGGGTTCAGTGATAATGCTGAAATGAAACCATGCAAAATGAAGGATTGGTGCTGATTTTATCCATTATATAATGAAATCACAGTTTGCCTCACAGTCCAGAAAGGAGAGCATGTGGAAGGTCTGTATTTGTGCCGAGATTGACTTGCGCACAGCCAGCAAAAGAATAGCAAGACTTGGGCTGCCATCGTTCAACAGGGGAAAATGGTCTAAAATACAGCCGCTACGTAGATCTTTTGATGTCTTTGGGGCATGTGTTTGGTATTGTTTGGTGTTTGGTCGTGGTGGAATGATGTGGGTTGCATAGTGAAGAACTTTGCTCAGTAGGTTCCTCCATGTTCCACCAAGGCCTGCACCCCAGAGAAGCAACCCTTTGAGCCTCCCCCACGAAGAGCACAGAGACCACAAGGTGAGATATCTGCAATCATCTCATCATCTCGTGGCAAAGCAGAGTAGGTACAGCCTACTATACTTATCATCATGATCATCTTAAGAATGCCTTTCGTCTTGATCTAAGGCCTAAGGCCTAAGGCTAGTGGGAACTTGGTCACATTTCTTGTGTGTTTTTTCCATACTTTTCTATATGCCCCTTCTATCCATTCGGTTCTTATCATGCGCTGGACCCGTACCGCACCATGGAAGGTCAAGCGCCTGAGCAGCTTGAGCTCAAGCCGATGCCAGACCTCCCACAGAACTGGACCTCATTGACTGATTCGGTGCTGGTAACTTGGAAGAGATTTACGGCCCTTCACCAACCTTTTCCTGCATCCCGTACAATCATTTGCAGCTCTGTCCTCAACCCCGGAGATATAAACCTGGCCGCCTGATTTGTTGGGTCTACCAGCTACCCTCAAAATGTGATACTTTGAAATCGAAATGAACCCTTGTATTATTGTAAAATGATAAGGAGTCTATTGACCGAGGGCTGTCACATTGACATTAACTTAATGTAAAACGCTGTGAGCAGGCTGATACCAAATGCCGGGCGGCTGATGCTTACCCCAAAGATGTCAAAAAATGTTCATGAGAGCGCCGGTGGCATCATTAGGCTGAGGTGAATGTCTTTGAGAGTCTGGGGCGTGACTCGCCTGCACTTCTGTGGATCCCGTTGGGAGGCTGTATTTTTGGACATTTTTGGTTTGGCTCCCACGGCAAAGATCAATGGCGCTCTGCCTGTGGAAAAGAACCAGCGAGCTTCCATTAGTTGATTCAGTTGAAAGCAGGAAGGATAAGAAGAAAAGTGAAGAGAAGACAAGGGAAGTGGGTTTCCGAAGCCAGTCCTGTGTGAAGTGAGACTTCGCTCAGGCAGTGGCAGCGTCCAGGCTATGCGTGGATCCCGCTGCCTATACTCTGCTGGAAAGTCTGTGAAGACCTTTTGGCAGAGGGCAGTCTTTGTCGAGGAGCCGCAGTACATGTCTTGTGCAGGTCCTGGATTTTCAGAGAAAAATCATAAAGTATGGCGGATATGGCGGGCGGCGGATGCGGTGGCTGTCATTGCATTGATCTGATCGCCAGGAGGGACACACAGGAGATACGTCCAAAAAGCTTTGCCAACGGTTGTCAAGTTTCGCGGCAAACCATGGAGGTCAGGTGGAGGAGATGGCACTGCGTGACATGGCAGGATTGAGGCCATGGCAATTAGTATGATTTTGACTGGGCCTTCAAATTCGTTCAATACTGTACTTGGGAGTCCAGGCAAACCGCTGGTTAGGCTGCGAATTGAATTGCTCAGTCTTGTTGTGCATCCTGCTGAATAAATACTGCTGTGCCTAAAAGAGTGTGCTGGAACAAGACTTGGGTGGTCGAAGGAAGTTTAGAAGCTAAACCTTCCGACAATATGGACAGATGGAAAAGCACAGCCATGAAGGAAGTCAGAAGAGAAGAGATGCAGGTGCGCGAA
>BGPT01001091.1:143265-199477 GCA_003297045.1 Symbiodinium sp. clade C Y103
GATGCTGATCTGTATGGCCTGCGGACTGTCACTTGCCACGCAGTCGGATATGAGAAGAGCCTGCCAGGTTTTTCGCCTGGAGGAGCTCGCGGAACGACTTGGCTTCGAGTTCACCCTTGACCTGCTCGGGGACGATCAGCCTACGGGTACCACGCAATCCCAGCGTGATGACCGTTCGGTTCGGTCAGCTGCGGCTGTCCTCAAGAACCATGCTCGNGCTCGGGGACGATCAGCCTACGGGTACCACGCAATCCCAGCGTGATGACCGTTCGGTTCGGTCAGCTGCGGCTGTCCTCAAGAACCATGCTCGGTCTTATATGAAGCAGGCCCGACAGAGTGGTGTGACCCTGCTTCAGCGTCTGGGAACAGATGCCCATTACGCATACAATTGCGCAGTTCAAGATCTTTCACCACAGTGCATGCACTGGATTACAGTTTTGGGGAACGCCGTTCTTCCAAATATCCAACGCACAAGGGAAGAGATCAGGACGGGCAAAGTTCGTCAATTCAAGGCACGAATGTGTCTTCTTTCTTACGAGGACCCGTCGACCTCTGCCATCTTGAAGGTGGATGATCAGATATTGGTCTGGTACAAGAATCGATTTTACCGGGCCAATCACTTCGCGGCATCCTACGCCCAGCTTCCCATCGGGAATCGCTTCGAAGTTTTGCCTGAGGCAAATCAGACCTTCGTCTCCCTCGGGATGACGAAGGAAGATGTCTACAGCGACCTCTTGGGGTACGTTGAGAATCATCTGAGGCCGATCACAGAGGCAACTTCGACGCAAGGCGGAAGCCGAGCCCTACCTGCTACCCGACAGCAGGACCCTGAAGTGACCAGAACATCCCGTCCGGGATATGGTCGCCATCAAGGGCCGTGGCGTGGATACTCCCAAGAGGAGTGGAATGCCTACTATGCGCAGTGGACTGATGCGGAGTGGGAAGCCTGGCGTCAACGACGACAAGGGCACCAGTACCGCGACCGTGGTCATTTTCCGGGCTATCGCTGAGTCATCGCGGAGCGGAAGCTCACGCCTGAAGTAGATATGATCGTCTGCAACGGGCTGTGAAACAGCTTCTGCATGCACACGTTGGTGCATATTTTCGCATGACCACTTTTTCACAAATCTCAACCTAGTGTGCTGAGTTGGAATTTTGCCACATTTGTTTAATTTGAGCATCCGAATTTCTCATCCGATAATCTTTTGGCTTTTGGCAGTTTGTGATCGTATGCCATGATTCCTTCTTGTTTGCACACGTCTGGTAGTTGCATGTCTGCGGAGCGGAAGCTCTTGCCCTATGAAACTAGGGCAACCNAGTTTGTGATCGTATGCCATGATTCCTTCTTGTTTGCACACGTCTGGTAGTTGCATGTCTGCGGAGCGGAAGCTCTTGCCCTATGAAACTAGGGCAACCATTTCGGCATTTCTAAAATGCTTCCCCGCAGCTGGAATCTGAATTCAGATTTTGCTTGACCATTCGTATGGTCCATTTTGTTTGCCTTTGTGCATGCTCCCGGGCGACCACAAGATCTTTTGTTGCCGCGTGGAAACGCTGGCCTTTGTAACGGGCCACTTTTCTTTTCCACTGCATGCNTTTCCACTGCATGCCTCCGATCGACCACAAGCCCGGTTGAGCCGAAAATTCGAGAGTCTTGCATTCCAGTTTCATGCATCCGTGCATTCGATAGGAATCCACTTGAAGTTGATCCCTTGCACTGTTTTGCTCATGTCTTGATTGCCACGCCTGTACTGCTGAGGTCTTACGGGAAAGACTGCCGAAAGGATAGGCGGTCTTCCGGGGTTTTGTTTGGGTTTTGTTGTTTCTAGTTTATGTTACGGCATCCCTTACTAACTGTGCATATTCTGAATTTGCAGCTTCACCCCACTGTAAATAGTAGCTACGCTGCACGGGGGGTGTTGTTGCACAGTATTACCCACAGTATCACCTCATATGTACTATATACGGCGTGTATGGCTCAAGTAAAACAGTGTGTAGCTGACTAGTGCATTTGTGGGTCCCTTACCAGACCCTTCTAGGGCATCCACTGCGGGGACGGTCTGATGCCAAACCTATCGCTTTTGGTTCCAGCTGTCATGTGTGTGTTTTTTACAACTCTATTGGCTGCAGCTAGGACATTACATTGATGTTTGCATGTATGTATGTATATCTATATATCACACACACATTTATATATATATATATATAAGTATATATCGTCATATATCGTTTGTCAATTTTCAGCTTCTATTTGCAAACTTACATCTTTCTCTCTCTCTCTCTCTCTCCCTCTCTATAATACTATATATATATATAAATACATACATGACCTCAGTTCAACTGTCTAAAGACATCTCCATCTCTGCTTGGCTCGCCATTCCTGCCATGCTCACCACGGCCTTGGCCCTGCTCTCCTTCCACGTTGCCCTCGCCGACGGCAACGGCACCGCGGGCACCGCCGGCACCGCGGGCACGGCCGGAGCCTGGCAAGGCCCCTGCGCGCGGGTGGTGAGTTGCCCCGGCTGACGCTTGAATTCGCTGCCGAAAGTGAAGGCGAGTTCCTGGGGCCGGACCTGGGACTTGGAAGATGAGATGAACTACCAGACCATGGTTTATGGGGGGTGTTGAATACTATACATATACATATATATATATATATATATTATACATATCTAAATATGGAAATTATGGATGTTGATGTTGAAATGAATTTACCATATTTTACATAATCCAAAGATTAGCATAGATTGTGATAGAAAATTATCATCAATAACCATATTCTTGGTAGGAATGTAGGATTTTCTTTTCCATTGTTTTCGGTGGGGTTGCTGCAATTCAACGTCTTGGACAACGTGGCAATATAACCTGAATAGCGTTTCTTGTTTAAACCCGGTAGTGAAGATATGCAGAGATTGGACATCATTCCGCGGCACCTGGCAGCAGGATTTGCTTCACGTTTCAATGCTACAAATCTATTTCTGGGAATGGTGTACCATTGCCAGGTTTTATTACCAGAGGTTATTCATGTGATATTTTGGGTGGAAATTCGGGGATGATGGAATATCATCGGCATAAAATTATCATTTAACAAAATGTGTGGGAGTTCAACCATCACCTTCTGGTCATGGAAAAACCCCTCTTGAAGAACGTCGAAATAGAAGCCCGGGTTTGAATTGGGCATGGATTGCTGCTGGGAACATGATCAACAAAATGGCAGCTCGCCAAGGGCATAGAGCTCAGCATCAACATCTCAAGAATGCCCGGGGTGAATCTCGCATTTCGCAATGCAAGATTCACCATTGCTTGTAGCTTTCCCGTATTTTCCCATCAGGTATGGGGCTTCCACATTGCCAGGTTAGGTTACAGATGCGAAAACTGATGGTAGACGAACATCCCCCAAAACCGTGGTTCTGTTCGCGCCAAGACTTGCAAAACCGCGGCTCCAGGCATTTCTGAAGGAACGTGGACATGTTGATTCCTACCCCTCGGTGGAGGTGCTGTGGCAACGTGGCCACGATCCGGAGCTGGAAATTTGGAGCTGTGATGGGCGCAAGCCCAGTGAGTTGGCCAAGTTGGAGTCGATCCCGAGTTTACGGATCTCACTGTCTCCCTATGACACCGGGGACTTGCATTACTTGTTGCAACTGGGCTGGACACCCCTTGGACATCCTTGGACAAAAAACAGTGGTGTATGTTTTGTAGATGTTTTATCTAGATTGGAGTCTCCTCAAGCCTTGCCCAAGCCTACCGTGAGTTGTCATGAGATTTCCCATTTTTTTTCCTCCGGGGTGTTAAAACACAGTGACCTGGGGATTGGGAAGATCTGGAAAGTCGAGCATTTTGGAGAAACAAGCTACCATAGGATGCCATAGGGGTCCTGAAATTTCAGGATTCATATCACCTAAATTGGAAATGAATCAGCGGCTTTGGTCGCCCTGCTAGAGAGATGATGTTGATCATGATATGGGAGGATATTGGTCTAAATTGGGCAACCCCAAATGCATGGTTTTCCTGCTGCATGAAGATGCCCGATACAGTATAGGTTGGTTAATTTCAGGGGATTCCTGCAGTTCTCTGTGCGCAAACCAATTTCCAGGATTCAGACTTTGACCCCATAACACACCCATTATTTATAGACTCAGACATACATATTCGGACATTTCCGTACACATTGTACACAACGATCTTCTTTGCTTGGCACACTTGCATGTTAACATGCTATGCCCTCCAGTAAACTAACATAGCCAATTATGGAAAAGCATCGTAGTGTAACATGATTTAAAATGAAAAAAATAATCATCCATTTTCCATAGCAAAGTGCAGCAAATTACCAGAGGGATCCTGAGGGTCACTTGGTGCTCACTTTTGCACTCGCGTAGATCTTGCTTGTTTCTTGCCGCTTCCAGCAGTCCCGACAGATGGCCGTGGACAGAGGCAGATATTTCTTATTCAGAGAAATATGCCCAATGACGACATATAACAACTGTATATAACTGTATATATATATATTATATAATATAGTTACTAACAATAACCATAGCCCGAAGTGAATGCTGATTTCTGGCAATATATGATGGGCTGTAAGTTGGTCTATAAACCAATATAACTACAAATTACACTTGTACACCAACTTAGCGAACATAAACCAACTAGAAATCCATATAAACCCCATTAAATCCCATCAAAGATCCTGATTATTGTTGGTTATCACGTAAAACCCTGCAAATCCCACTAAATCTTGATGTTTCGTTGGTTAAATCATCATTTTTCCCACAGCTGGTAGGTCTCCATAGCCATCTCCCCACCTTTTACGGAGGCAATGCCACGGCATCCAGCCCGCCCTGGGCAGTCCCGCGCCCAGAGCCGCCAGCATTGAGGAGGCCTGCGGCCAAGTCCCAGAGGCGCGGCTTTCGCCGGGTGGTTCGACATGGGTTTTGCCCAGGAAAACATGGGGAAGAATGACTTTCTGATGGGAATCTAGTAATGGTTTTTAATCAACAATAATGGGAATATAATGGGAACAAACTTTCTGATGATGGGAATCTATTAATGACTTTTGACTTACTGGTGCTTAGCAGGAAATGAGGGAATGACCTATAGTAACCATTAACAATCAATCCATTCCCCCATTCCCTACTAAGCACCAGTAAGTTGATGGGAATCTAGTAATGGTTTTTAATCAACAGTAATGGGATTATATTGGGAATATAATGGGAATAGAATGGGAACAGTGGGATATAAACCAACAATAACGGGTTATATAAGGGGAATATTAGTGGGGGAAAAACCCAATCGACTGGATGGTTCGTTTAATCCTTTAGTTTTTATTTTTATTTTTATTTTTTTTGCTATATATAAATGGAACATTCCCATCACCAGCAAAAGATGACAAGTTGTTCTGTGGACTATCGAAGATTGACAATGACAATGACTTGTGATTTATGACAGTTAGCCAACATGAAACCAGATGAGACCGTTGGGTTTTGCGAAAATTGGGATTTCACCAACATCAAACTTTGGAAGCGTGCCACAAGTATCATGGGGCTTCGATTTATGAAATTTACTCAACATTCAACTGCTAGGTTTAGCATGTATATAGAAAGATGATCCAACGTAGGGATATTTTCTGATTCAAACCGGCGATCTTGGGAATTGACGAACATTCAGAAGCAATAATCGTGAACCAGAGACTCTAAAAGAACAACTTGGGATGAAGCAAGAAACAGCAAGGGTTTACCATGGCCTACCCATCAAACACACAGGAGTTACCCATTGCCTGTAAAAAGTGTGGGCTCACTGCATGGAGGAATCACAGGAACATCTAGGGGGACATGGTCAGAGAACCAGAAATAACCAGGATAAGACGAGGAATGATTGATGGAAGAATCCGGGACCACGGTGAATGTTCCCATGAAATTTGAAGCGGAACTTCCCACGGCGAGGTTTCTACCTGGTTGACAGCGTCCCTTCGCTGGCTGGCGGCGGCGTTGTTGCTGCTCTCGCCCTATGTGCTCTACAAGTTGTGTTGCGTGGCACCGACAGACAAGGCCAAAAAGGATGATTCCATTGAGACGGAGCTGGCAGATGCGGCCTAGTTACCTAGTCATCAGTAGCACTTTAAAGTGATTTGACAAATCTACAGCATATAGCAATGAACGAATCAACAGTTCCACCATTTTCAACGCATAATTTGTGTTAAATCCTGTGAAATCGATTTGTGCTGACTGTATTGCCACTGTTTTTTTCTGACTTAGATCTGTGATCTGGTGGATTGTCCATTGCTATGTCTGTTGAAGGGTAGCAATGGTGGCAGCAAAGATCTGCCGCGAAGATCCGTGGTCCGTGGCACCTCAGCTGGGGCCAGGTGAAAGGTGGAAATGGATGCCTTAGATTTGTCTCATACCCTCTGGTAATCACACATGGCTAGCTGGGACTTTCCCTATAGATGGAGGTTTCAAAGAGAAAAAACTCTATAATTTTGGGGATGTTCAATTGCCATGTTTGATTACTGGAGGCTACTTCCGAACACCTTCTTAACATCTAGGCCAAATCTGAGGGCTAAATCTGAACGCCAAAGAGGTCAAGTATAGATTGTAGGGCCAAGTGCCAGCGGCAAAAATTCAAGATTCGATCAAACTTTTTGGTTCCGAGCAAGCTGTCCAGGAACAGTTGCGACCTAGAACCCAAGCTGCCATACTAACATTGATGCATATGAGTGAATATACCCTCTGGTAAACTAACATAACTATGGGAAATCACCATTTTAAATGGGAAAATCCAGTATTTCTATGGCTATTTTCAATAGCTACGTTTAATTACCAGAGGGTACTTTTCCTAAACCTTGGAACCTTCATCCATGTTCCACAGCCCCTCGTTGCTTGGTCGTTGCTGGTTGCAGAGTTGGTGTGACCAATGAAGTTGCCATGTTGTCCGCTTCAAACGCATTGGAGGTGCAGTGTTTTTCCCAGACTCTGGTTACGCATCTTTCGTGGTGCGTACGAAAGCGGGCACCGGCGACTGAAAAAAACAGACCAGCTCTGAGACCACGTTCGAACTTTCGCTGCTATGCAAAGTGGCTGAGGAAAAGTGATAGCTGGCAGCTGGGAGTATTTGTATCCTATATTATCCTAGTTTTACATCCGAAGAGGTTCCATTGTGTAATATTTTTCAGGATATTGTTCTAGATTTTTCCGGTTTCTTCCGTGCTTTCTCCGCCATTTGCACATGATTTTCTGGAAGTCATCCAGGACAAGGTGACAGATAACCGCAAAATCCGTGGTTCTTGTTCAGTTCAGGTGTATGTTTGTGCTTGGATGATGCTGGGAGTGATATAGAAACCGGGTTCCAACCTTTGTGACCGGGATGTTTGCTGGGTTATCTCCATTTTCAGGGGATTTCCCATTGCCACGTTTGATCACCGGAAGATACGCACCTTTTAAAACTTCCAGGATCATCGAAGTATTTTTCCGATGCGAACGAGTACTGAAGGTTGAAAATCCTGCAACGGGTCGGAAGAACGTCGAGACGTGTGTTGCTTTGTTCCTATCACTTGCCGGTCAACTCCCTGTGGTTACCCTCTGGTAAACTAACATAGCTATTGAAAATCATCATTTTTGATGGGAAAATCCACTATAAATGGCCATTTTCAATAGCTATGTTAGTTTACTGGAGGGTATACAAAGAATATACTGTACACACATGTAGGTCTCCATCTGCGTGGCAACCGATCCACCCGAGGTTGGGACGAGCCGGAGATGTCGCCTCCAGCATAGCTTGAGGCGCCACGTCGATCCAATTCTTACATTTCCATAGATTTCCATTGGGTTCAAGGGGAAATCTGCAGAAACTTGCCTTTTTTCCCCGCATCAAACGAATCATAATATGCTCAATGTTGTCTCTACAATATGTATACATACATATATATATATATATATATGTCATTCATGGGTTTTCTTTGAACTGGCCCATTCTTCCAATTTGGGGGTGATGAGGCGTGCCCCAGCTTGGAATTTGCTCCAGAAGGTTTAGCTATTGATATGTTGTGGGGGATTCTGAAGCCACTTCACCGGGTTATAGCTCAACTTACTATGGATTGCCCATGTCTACTGTAGGTCCATTGATTACATGATGATACCACGGTCCGTCAACGAATGGACCTCACATTCTTGGGAATGGCTGTTTCCCCTACCAAGGGGCCAGTTCCCTCCAAGTACTTACTGTAGTATCACTTGTTGTTCAAACTACTGAGACTGCGCCACCATTCCCCTGACCTGCAGATTGCCAGGCCGCATCTGGTTCTCCTGAGTGCAGCTTAATTAGACAGTTTGATGATGTTTGATGTGTCTGAAGTTCATCCACGTGCCGCAGTGAAGACTGTCAGAAGTGGGGTGCAGAAAATTTGATCCGACAGCATCCACTTCCAAGGTGGCTCTAGGGGTAAATCCGGGGGTTGAGAGGGCAAACACTAGGGGGGAACTCCTAAAGTTACCCTCTGGTTATTTACCACAGCTATGGAAATGGACCGTTTCTAGATTATTTATGATGATCTACCCATTAAAAATGGTTACTTTCCATTTCCATAGCTCTGTTAAATTTTACCCGCAAGTGGCACTCAAAAGCATTCGGAGACTTTGAGGGTACATTTTTACTTTCAGTTGAGGAGAACTTGATCCCACAGGTAAGTACTGGATCAGCAATTCCACAGCAGCCAGCAGCCAAAATATTTCCAATTGATTTATATATTGCTGTTGTTGGCTATCATTACTAGTATGACCATTAACCTTTTTTGCTTTATTCGCATTTGGCTAACCAAAGGGTGGAAGTGACACTGACACCACAGAAGGTCTTACCATGTCTCCCCTAGATTTGGTGTTTGTTACTTCGAACCAGCTTATTTTACCTTTTTTTTACGGTGGTTTTCACATTCACAAGGGCATGCCTAGGATCGTGAACTGCTCATGCCATGCAACACTGTGCGCATCGCTGAACTTCTGACCGCTGCTCGACTACACGACGAGTGGTTAATTCGTACCGCAAACTGCCACGCAGAGGTGTGACGTGCCAGCGGATCCAAAAGGGTCAATGGAGAAGTTGTGGGGATAGGAGTGGGATGGGATCGGGCATTAACGATCGGAGAACACCCTATTCCATCCAAGGTGCGTTATGATTTTCCCTATGAACATGGCCACTTAGCAGGGGTTGCGGTGAGCTTGGAACATGTGATGATTGAAATCGCCAAACAGGTATACAGCTTTTGCAAGCCCCAGGCATCCTTAAAACCATTGGATACTATATAACACTAACTTCGAGAGGCTAAATTTATCCGTGGTCTACTACAGATCCTCCATATTATGCCATCTCTATATGAATTTGCGCACCCAAAACAGTCATGGAGGCAAATATACCAGCTTCACACGCTGGATGGGATTGGTGGATCCACTGAGATGTCGTCATTTGTTGGGCACATGTTGGGCACTTCAAGATGATGGGTACTGTATGGTACTGTAAACAATCTTGTAAACATAATATTATATGAGCAAGACCTAAACTTATCTCACCAAGACTTAGCTGTTTATCGCTCCTACTGGTACAGGGATCACCTGGGATCAACGCAGAGAACACCGCAGCCGGTTCCAGCCACAGAAACTGTCGCGAAAATTTCGAGTGTCATCTCTCGCTGACATCATGCCCAAGCAGATCACTGATGCTTGGCCAAAATGTGACAGGCAGACCGGCTGACCGTTTGAAGACATGACCATGGAATGACGGGTGAACAAGACCCATTGGGTGTTTCTACCCTCGGTGCCTACCTGTCGCCCTAGGCGGGTTAGCATTTCTTTATTCCTGTCCTCAAAGCTGCTTGAACAAGAAATATCAATGGAGCTCGCTTCTTAAAGGGTCGAATGAATTTGATTCCCCACATTATTTGTGGAGGTTTCTTGTTTCTTTGTTGTGCACTCTCGTCCGCGGACCCCCTGCTCTTCCGTCTGCCCCGCCCTCTGTCACACACAACTCTTACAATACACACACACACACACAACAACTCTTTCACACACCACCTTGTCACACACACACACAATTCTCCAACACACAACTCTTGTCACTTGGTAACATTGACGTCGCTTTTGTGTGGCAGGCGTGGCACTTATGACACTCAGCTGGGTCTGGTGGCGCGCTTGGTCGCTTTTTGTACCTGTGTTAAACTGTCAGGAACGATCTGCTTTTTGAATAGATGATGTTTTTTTCTGATGTAGATTTGTTTTTCTGAATAGAGGTGATGCTTCTGTGATGCTTCTGATGCAGACGTTGAAGCTTTCCATCTGTGTTACACTGTCAGGCACGGCTAGCTTTTCTGAATAGCTTATGTTTCTGATACAGACGTTCAAGCTTTTCATCTGTGTTAAACTGTCAGGAACGGTCTGCTGTTCTCAATAAATGATGTTTCTGATTCAGATGTTGAAGCTTTTGATCTGTGGTGCGCTGTTTGGCACGGTCTGCTTTTCTGAATAGATGCTGTTTCTGATGCAGACGTTGAAGCTTTTCATCTGTGTTGCACTGTCAGGCACGGCTAGCTTTTCTGAATAGCTGATGTTTCTGATTCAGGCGTTCCAACTTTTCATCTGTGTTAAACTGTCAGGAACGGTCTGCTGTTCTCAATAGATGATGTTTCTGATTCAGATGTTGAAGCTTTTCATTTGTGGTGCGCTGTTTGGCACGGTCTGCTTTCTGAATAGATGCTGTTTCTGATGCAGACGTTGAAGCTTTTCATTTGTGTTACACTGTCAGGCACGGCTAGTTTTTCTGATTAGCTGATGTTTCTGATTCAGACGTTCAAGCTGTTCATCTGTGTTAAACTGTCAGGAACGGTCTGCCGTTCTCAATAGATGATGTTTCTGATTCAGATGTTGAAGCTTTTCATCTGTGGTGCCCTGTTTGGCACGGTCTGCTTTTCTGAATAGATGCTGTTTCTGATGCAGACGTTGAAGCTTTTGCACGCACGATTTTGTCAACTCTTCCACACGACTCTTTCACTCGCAGCTCTTTCACACAAAAATCTTTCAGATGCAATACTTTTACATACAACTCTTTCAAACCATCGATCCTCCACCATCTCCTTTGTTTTTCCTCCCTTTCTTGTCCCGCTTCCACACCTGTTTGCAATTATTGGAAGAAGCTGACATGTGGAGTCATCCGGTCCTTTAATTTTTACTCCAAATTAAAGTAAATCTAGGGGCAACACAGAAAGGTAGGCAGAAGCAAGCTGAATTGGAACACTAGGATTGCTTTTTTTTTGTTCCCTCTTTCTTAGCCAATCCCCAACCATATATAAGAGATCATCCGGTCAGTCTGTTCACTTGTGGTCAGGTGGGTTGGAAAACCCTTCATCAATATTGTGTTCAAACATCAAGTGAAATACATACATACATACATACATACATACATACATACATACATACATACATACTGTAATTGTATACCATTATGTATGTACGCATATATGCACATCAATACTTATAGATGTTATAAGGTTGTATACATTGTGTCTATGTTTGCATATGCATGTGTTTTGAGATATAGAGATATTAATGAAATTTATATAGATACACCTTTGGCCCAAAAAACTCCTCGACTGTACCCCATATGCCCCGAGGAGATTCGCCAGTTCTTGCAGATCGCCCGACGCAAGGTGCAATCACCCGAATCCAGTGGTCCCACGGTCATTGAGATTGGATGAATTGTCTGCTTATCATATCTCGTATCTTATCATATCAATCATACCTTATCATATCTACTGTATCCAAAATAAAAGAAACAAAAAAGCAACTGGAAGTCATCTAGCAAAATGTTTGTCATCCCTCTAGGGGCCGCATTTTCATATGTTTTTTGGACTTTGCTGGCATTGTCTTGCGGCCATTCTTATCATCACGACCATTGACGTACATGTGATAGTGCATCGCAACTCAATCTGCCTTTTGGCTGCACTCATGGAGCTTTTTGCTCCCGTAGTATGCCTTGAACTGGTTGGACAAATCTGCCAGTTTCCATTTTCATAGCCTGAGATGTCATCAATATATCACCGGACGGCGGCCGCGGCCAGGATGCCAGGTCCGTGAAGATCAAGAAGAACGGAACCCAGACCAAGTTCAAGATCAGGCGCGCAAGCGCAAAAAATGGGTTTGGTCGATTTTTCGCGTTGCAAAATATCATGCGGAGATTGTATATTGATGAATTGATGAATTGATGAATTGATGATTGATATTGATTTTTATGATGGAGCCTGTGGAGATTGTATATATTGATATTGATTGTTGAATGATGTTTGATGATTTTTATTAGTTCAAGATCAGGCGCCGGTTGGGGCATCGGCAGTAGGAATTTCCCATAAGATTTCTGGGGGGAGACTTTAGTAGCGACCTTAATATACCTTAATTAAGAATGGATAATGGATATTACTTGGGAATCTCATGGAATCTCTGGCAAGCCTTAACTTTTCGATAGATTTCATCAACTTTGGATTTTTCAAAACCCCTGGGTTGTGTTGATCATCATCGGGGGGTTACATGGGTTGCTACCTTTGTAGCAGATGACATCACTGTTTGGGGATAATCCCCCTAGATAATCAACCAGCGCGTGTATATATGTCTATATTGATTTGATGCGATTTTGGCGTAGCTTCAATTTGATTGATCGGTCAAGTTCCAGGAAATGGGCAGACGTTGGACTTCAATGGGTAGGGTCGGAAAATGTTTATCCGAGATGTTCCCCACAATGTGTTTTTGCTCCGAACACTTTTCACTATGTATCTCCGCCGGCAGAGAGCTATGCTATGGCAGATATGCTTTCATGAAACAATGATGCACAACTTTGGATCAACACACGCACAAGATGATTTGAGATGCATATTTTTGTGTAAGTCATGAACCTGCATTGTCTGCAGCTTTCTGGTGACTTGACATTCTTAAGCGCCTGCAGGTGCAGCAGGTACTTGTACACCCTCATCATGACCGACAAGGGCAAGGCTGAAACTAGGTTCAAGCAACGAACGTGTTAGAGACATACACATATCTGAAAATCCGTTGAAAAAGCATCCTGCTTGATTGTTTTTTCTGACCACTTTCCTTTGATCGTCCCATCACTTTTCATGCTGCTTGGTGGTTGGGAAGGTTTGTTTTCCGGCTGCAGCAGAAAACAATTGCACTTTCGGGAAACACCATCTGAGATTTTGAAGACAGGGATGCACAGCAACTTGACATATAGCCAACAGTCACCCTATGTATGACAAGGATGGAATCACAGTAGGGGACTCAAGAGGGGTTCAATTAGGGAGACATATCCTCGGAGGATCAAGAGTTTGTGACTGGTTTATGGGTGTTGTTGATCGCTAGGTGTAAAACTTTGAGGAAGCTATCGTATACATATCATATGTGGCATGTTTCGCCATGTGTTTCTGATGGTTTCTGTCATTCTGAGCCTGAAATCAATCCATTGAGTGACCTTACCAAGGAGAAGTTGAAGCAGTCCTTGCCCCCATCCCTGCAGAAGAAGGAGATCTAAGTGTCGAGCGGAGCAGAGCGGAGACTCGGACCGTGGCGGTGTGGCAAAATGCGGACCGCAGCGATGATTTCCGTGCTGACATGACTTCCTGAAGTTGGTGGTACATCTAAAATGTGCGTGAACTGGACACACAATATATGCCAATTATACATTTTGGGACCTTGGGAATGCAAGCTGACATGGCAAGTGGAACTGGTCACTTTCGATGGGTAAATGATCTACAAATGGTCTATGTCTATGTTAGCTTAGCAAAGGGTACCCACTCAGTCCAGCAGAGACCTCGTAGAATGCGCCAGTTGCATCCAGTCGCCATTTTTTTTCAATGAAATGTGTAGTATGCAAGGAGAATATGAAACTGCAGACCTGTGCAAGCCCTGCAAACAGTCAGCACCACAACCAAATAATTATATGATTGGCCGAGTTTTTGGTCCTTTGAACTGCCATCTTTGCTCGTCCGTATTGACAAACATGTCGAAACCGTGCAGTCCAAAGATATCCAAATCAGTTGCTTTTCCTTTCTGCCTCGACCGCATCCTGCGCGCTGAAAATCTGTTGCGTGGATGGCAGCGAGAGGATGACACTGAGCCTTTGGCCGAGGGTTTCCGTGGGTGGAGGGAACGGGGTACATCGACAAGTACTGGATCCCCCTGATGGTTAGGAATTCCATTTGGGAAGATCATAACAGCACCAAGACGTCACATCAAATGATGGTCATTACGGCATCATATTAGGGATTATTGTAATAATAACCGTATTTATGTTGATAACAGTGCAGCAGTAAGAAGAACTACCTAAATTCTTCCATATGATTCCCAACAACTCCCTGCAGTAACAATGACCGCAAATAATCACAATATATCAAGATAAAGTACCTAGAGACTCAAGAACCTATAAAAAAGAAGGTCATGAAAAATAACCAGGTTTTTCCTGGAAGAACCCGGTTTTCAAAACCGGTACGGGAAAATACGGCTGTACCCTACAATTTTCTAGGTTTTTGAGTCTCTAGGTAGGGATTACTCATGATTACTCCCTCATCCATTTCCACTCTCAGGATGACCGGTTCGCCCGTCTCAGCATGGGGATGTCGATCGCCGATGCTGGAGATGGTGAAACCCCAATGGAGGCCGCGGCCGTATCTCAGCCTTTGATAATCCCTTCCCCTGTATATTAAAGACCCGCTTTGATAGGGAATAAAAACACATATGGGAACACTTGGGACCATAGAATTGGGATATTCAATATTGGGGAGATGTGAGGTACGTGCTAGCACGTTGCTGTAAAACGCCAATTTTTGTTTGCAAGGGTTTGAGTTTAGGTGCCACCAACATGAGAACCGTGTGTTCGACATGTGAGATTCTGATGTAGCTAGCGCCTTGATGCTAACAACAATGAAAGGTTAAGGGGAGATGGAAACTTGTCAGACATCAGACGATTCAATTCTGATTCAAACTCAATTACAACCACAATTCGGAGATTGGTTGATTCAACTTATTGGGAGATTTGTTCCTGTGTGGCAATGATGCCTAGAGTCTAGAGTTGATAAATGCAGTAGCCCGATGAGCTGAAATCACCTTAAGCCCATACTTTCATGGGCTTGGGCAATAATTAGGTTAGAAAGAGGCAAAGCCACCTTTCAGGGGTAAGACATTTGAATCACTATGATTTCAGGTATCTGTAAGAACTGCAAGGAACCTGTAAGTAGCTACCAGTACAGTATATATTAATTATTATATAAGCAACTATAATTATAGTAACCGTAATTTCCACACAACCACAACTATAAGTTACTCTGCCCTTCTCAGGCAGTGAGCAAATGACCATGGCCCCAGTGCAGGACACCTTGCAACAGTAGGGCTTCCTCACGCCCATCCTCGGCGCCGAGAATACGCCCGGGGTCGGCCCCAGTGGGGCGCAGGCTGGCATGCTCAATTCCCGGCATATAGAATCATATAATATAGCCAGTGTTTTCGTTACAACATTGTTTGGATGAAAGATGTGGGGGGTGCACGAACACGTTTTGACCATTTTTGACCCGTGTTTGCCACATCTTCCTTTATTTGCCATGAGTCTAATGGTGGTCGCCTGATGTTGCCTGTGTGGTGCAGGCTTGGGCCTCCCTTGTGGCGCCCCGAATTAGCCCTGCCCGAGAGCCCCAAGCGCCCTCGCTCGGCGCCCCTACGCCGGAGCGCCTCGGCCGCCGCGCCGGCAGCGGCGCCGGCGCAGCCTCCGGCAGTGCCAGGGAGACCGGCCTCGGCCGGGCAGATGCGCCCAAAGAAGGTGCAGCAACGGCGGAGTGTGCTTCAACTGCAGTTTGCTTGGCAAGTTTCAGCTAATGGCTGCGATGGGCAAGCACTTGGAGTTTTGGAATGTGTTGTAAACATGCCTGGAACATGCCTGGCGACTTGAACAGATCAAGAGTTGAGAAGACTTTGATATGCTGCGAAGTGTAAATCACAACCACAATCGAGGTGCCTACAGCCACGATTTCGAATCCCGAGAGCGCAGGGCTCGATGAGAAACGTGCTGTCTTTTCCAGCGCGGATCCCTAGCCAACCATGTAAAAACTTGGATTAGACAATGTCAGAGTGGGCGAAATCCAAAACTTCACAACTTAATTCGGGCTTTGTTGAGGTTGGTGAATAGGCCTAGATCCTAATAGGCCCTTGTTAGTCTGTTCGCGTGGTTGGCCCTTACAAAACCCTGGGGCCACCTTTGGGGAGGTCAAATCCCATCATATCCACAGCATGCTTGTTTTTTTTACACCATCTTACACCCGATTTTTAGATGGTTAAAACTAAATCACCATAAACAATTCATGGGCTTGGTGGAAATTTTCGGAGAATCTCGTAATACAAGATCTACCGAATTCCCATGAGATCCCCCATATTCCTATGGCTCGGTGAAATCGCCCATGATTTTCCAAGGCCCCGAGAAAGCTGAGAAGGCATTGGCCTCGGCCGCCGCCGAGATTCAGGCGCTCTGTGACAGCTGTCGAGCGGCGCTGGTGGTGAAGACCCAGCGGCTCGGTCTTGGGAGTTGATTTCACCGCGAAAAGTTGGGAGTTACAGATTTACATGAACTTCTTATGATTTTAACATGATTAAAACTTATAAATGGATTTTTGTGATGAAGACTTGGATTATATCACTTGAAGATAAGCAATTACCACGGCGAGTTGAGTTGGTGAAAGCTAGATTCTAAGGGTGGCTTGAGAGTAGAATTCTTCACCACAACTTGTTGAATCTCTGCGAAATTCTATGGCCTGTGTGATCCGGTAGACTCCCTTTGGGAACTGTAGGGATGGTGTAAGCCGTTGTCAATTTGAATCAATCTTCTGGCATGGCCTATTGACTTCAAGCTTGGTTCTTTTGCAGGGGTTCCCTGGCATTTTTTTTTGAGCAGGATACTGTATCTCACAGAAATTGGGACATGGAATTTAAAACATTGTTAAACCTAGCCACTTTAAGTAAGATTATCAACATGTCATCCAAATCCAGTGTTTCAATATTCGGTATGATTACCTCCACTACCAAGCCCTAGTGACCACCACCCTGTACAGCTATATCACGTATGAAACATCCTAAAGCACCCCTCACAAGGTAGGAACCAGATTAATCCAGTGCAAAGAGAAAGCAAGTTGAAAGGGTACCACACGAAGGTAGATAATAAGTACAGAAGTTGAAACCCGGTGCTATACATCAATAGCTGGTCCAACTCCATGGTTTCCAACGTTACCACCAGGGTCTTTCAAAATGCCGAGGTGTGGGTCCCAGTTGGTCACAGCCAACTTTGATGACAAGGAGCAGATCTGCCAGGTCGACCAGAGATGGGACAGTGGCTATCTATATAACCTGGCAGTGGAAAAAAACCTCAGTTCACACATTTCCTGCCAAGGATTGGAAGTTTCCATGAATTCCCTAAGAACAAAGAAGTACAAGGTAGTGATATGTCCCTGGTTGAATTGCATGATTGGTTTTTCTTTTACGCCCCCAAACACTACCAGTAGATATTGGGTACAGTCGTTGCTGTTGCCCAGTCCCCGTGGAGATGATTTCCATCGCCTGAAACTTCCCGGGGGGACACCCTAAATTTGATGGTCAGGTTATCATCATTTTCATTTGTTTAATGGCTGTTTTGGGCATGTATGGCACATTTTCGGACGTGCGCGCACACACACACACACGCATACATATACATATATAATCATATATATATATATATAATATATATATAATTGTATATATATATATATTAGATTAATAAATATAAATAGATAGAATAGACATTTTTGACTACAATGGTTCTTCAGGCAGCCAAGATATGCTTGCTGATGCATGTCCGCACACAATACTAGGAGCGAAGAAGACGAGCCACACGAGGACTCAAAGTAGATGCTCGGCATATGATGATGGGCCAAACCAGCTTGCACCCTAAGGTGAATCAACATAGATATGTTATCATTTCCAACAGGAAAGCATTGGTTGTTTTCCATATTATAATGTTGTTCCTTGCTTGAAAAATCACGGTTTTGACATGGTTTGACCCATCCGCCTGGCATCAGCTGCCATCAGCTGCGCCGTGGCATTTGGCAGCAGATTCGAAGGAACGTGGCAACATAGCCTAGATAGTTGGTAGAGTTGGTGTTTCTTTTGAATCTTGTTCATTTTCATCCTGCACCAAAGTGATCTTGATCCAGAACTTTGTTGAAGGGGTTGAAACCGGCTACCTGTCATCAGACTGTTTGTTCAGTTTTTGGGACAAAAGACGGCCCTAGATTCACTAGTATTTCACTAGTTCAGTTGCGCGATGCCGGTTGCTGAGTAAACGGAGTTAATGTCAACCCCGGATAAGAAGCAAAATTGAACTTGCCTGAATGATTGGGTCACCTGCAACAATGGGTTATCCCCGAGGCAATCTGGGCTTGCGAGCTAGGGCTGCATACGATTTGAATTGGCTTGTCAATGATGGGGTCCTGATGGTTAAAGATATGCTATTTGTGGCTTTATGAAATTCCGTTGGTGCAGCCGGTCTCACAGCTCCTCCGCAAAGGAACTCAAGGCTCCAAAGCGCCTCAGATGCACAAGGGCGCCAGTGGAGGGACCATCATGGCCGCCGTAAATCGGAATCGGGGAGTCATACTGTGCGAAACAAACCGAACCAACTATATTGACTATATACCCTCCCGACAACTAACACAGATGTGGAAAAACTATTGTTGGTAGATCATTTTCCTAGAGGAAATCCACACCTATCTTAGTTTATCCCAGGATATCCTAAACTATGTTTTTCAGGGCATTCGAGATTGGCCATGTTGATGGCAAATCAGGTGTTGGGATTGCATGTACAGGTCGGATTTTATGCAGTCTTGGTGAAGTTCTAGATTTGGCACCCTTGAAATTGCGAGATTTCGCCAATGAACAGATGTTTGTGAATCAATGAATCAATCATGTCAAACGGGAAGAGTTCAGATTGACCGCATCCTGCTTGATAATGGAACAGGACATTTGGACTTGAAAAAAGGAATGATCTTAGCCATGTCCTGCGAAGGAGAAAACCTCCGAAACCATTTCCAGAGAATATCTTCAAGGAAAGCGCCGAACATTTGCCGAGCCTTGTTTGAAGGAAGATGTTTCCGGGTCCACTTGGATCTTGGAAGCAGAGGGACTCGCTTGGCGAGTCCCAGTCGTTTCCGTACTGGGAGGATAGTCCCGCCACTCGCAGGTCGCAACGCTCATAAGTCCGGGTCATTTCCGGGTCATATTCCCATCTATTTCTAATTGGGATAAACCACACAACAAGTCAAGAGTTACCATTCGTGGGGAATGCTCGGGAATGGTTCCAGTATGCGCATATATATGCATATATTATTTACTTGCAGCCGTGTAACCCAGCAATATAAATCTATATAGTATATAGAGATTTAATAGCGCTATATATTTTTAGGTATATATCATATATCCACTTAATGTGAGCCCAGATTGACAAACCAGCAGTTTACGAATAGCGGGGGGTTGCCAAATTCAAAAGAATTTATCACTAGTTTCGGGTGGTTTTGGGGTAACATCCCTAATTTCATCAATACAAATCCCGGGTTGACATTATTGCATTAGTATGTTCAACTTCATGTTTATTAATCATAGCAATTTGGCGCAATTTCATGTGGGATGCAAATCTATATCTATATCTATATATATATATACATATGTGCATCCACTATTCTACTGGTTACACGGTATGTTTGTTGGTTTAAAACCCAATGAAGTAGTTCGACATCTCTACGTTAAGCCCTAGTTGTTGGCTATAAAGTTAGTTTACAATAGTTGATTACTATATTCTATATCCATTTAGATACACCGCAACGAGAAATTACTGTGCTGTTTTTTTTTCAGGGTTGTTACAAGTATGTCATGTATCCAAAGGCCGTTGCCAACGTTGCGTTCTAAGGAGCTGGAGCCAAGGTGTCTTAAGCACGTTGCGGGAAGGCAACGAGGGGCTGGATGAAATGGAACGCTTTGCGAATCGCGTCAAGGTGGGACGGTGTAGAAAATGGTGGCAGAACATGGTGATGTTCATGGGGAAATGCTGACAGTACTGGTATGCCCCAAAATGGTGATTTCTGTTTGTGTGTGTTTGTTTCCTTTCTTTTTTCTTGGGGAAGCCGTACCAGGAAGATGTTCGAGGTGCTACATTTTCAGACAAAACGACATTTGTTCCTTGGGGGGACTATCAATAACTATTTTCCCACAGACATGAGGATGAATCCCCATTCTCCAAACTACAAGTACCAGGATCGACCCCAATCATGTGGGAGGGGTTATACCTGGGGTTGCTTGAGGTGATTTTCTATTTTCCCAAGGGAAAATCCAGCATTTGGGGAACCTGTAGGGAATATTGTCTATTTTTTAGGGACCCGTCAGGCCGGGATGGGATCAGCTTCAGATCAGCCTGGAAGTATTATGCACATCTGGGTAGATACAATGACCTCACGTCGTGATGTCAAAGGAATCATGGTTAGCAAGGGGAATCACCCCCAAATGTCGCAAAAAATCAGCTATTGCCATCTATTTCCAGGCTAGTGAATTATCATAATTCAGCCAGAATAGATATATATATATATATAATATAATATATAATCTATTAAATCCCAATATGTTCCCATCAAATCCCATAGATGCCTAGTAACCGGCTTATAAGCCCACAGACAGCAGGGATAGAATGGTGTTCTCTCCGCTTATCAAGGGCTTCCGAGCATTGATGATTCAAGTGACGGTGACCATGGGGATCAGCGCTGCTTGGGGTGATCCTCGGGTAAGCGACCAGTTTGCTGTGGAAATCAGCCTTCTGAAAAGGTAAATCATTGCATAGTCATGAGCCAGTTTCCATGACTCTGTGAATTTATTGGAGGGGAATATAACTAAATATCCATTAGTGCCGTCGCGGGTGGGTCTCAGTGACTCAGTGCGGTTGCCCCGCCACAGGATGTTGACGAAAAGCTAAAGGTCTTGGAAGAGCCTTGGTCGAGGGGGTTGCCGGCAGCCAAGAAACAAAGGGACAAGCAAGGAATATTGCAGGAACCTCATTCTTCGACTGGAGAAATGAAGCGAGTGATGCCAGGATTTCAATGCTTGGCATACATTTGTAATTACATCCATGAATTTCTCATCGATCTACTGAAGAATATGAGCAGCGTAATCTAGTATATCAATCACACAACTTAGAAACCTTGTCAGCTACCACCGGAACTGGGTGAAGGGGCCTTGTTTCGCAACGTTGGGCAAGAGCTACAGATGTCGGAGAGGATTCCAAAGCTAGAGAAGTTATTTCATGCTTTTTCAATTTCAACTGGTCGCCCAGCAATCTGAGAAAACCGACGGGATCCGACTGGAAACTCTTTGTCACAGTGCATCCCAATTAAAAAGTGACTTTGTGTGAGGGAGGACCAAATGTAGGGCGTCATGCCAAACCGCAGGCACTCGTTTTGGTTGACAATCCGATCCCACCCCCCTAATTATGTGATAAAGACCTGAAGGGACCCGAATGGACCCGAAAAGAATGTTTCCAAGACGAAACTCTCAAACCCGTTTTAAGTAGGGTGGTGTACCACTGGTATCTTCAATATAGAAATGATATACATTGAGAATCATTTGGATATATTGACAATTACAAGGGATTAGGCAAACATCAATATTCTGCTCCTCCATGGGTTTCTAAGGTTTCTTTTTTTCCCTCTATCAATCTTCCCTTGGATGAATCCGTTTCCTCGGTGTAGCTCATCCATTTAACAGTTGGAGATTGAGAGCCTCCAGCCATGACCCCTGGCCATGCCAGGAACAAGCTGCGGATTTGAAGTCGGAGCCGGAGCTGGATGATTTACAGGCAGGAAGCGTGGGAAGGCCCTCTTGCAATACAGGATGAAATATACCATATCATAGTTTATCATATTATATTTGGGCAAAGCAGAACGACCTCAAGCTTCACAAAATAATTTCAGGTCAGTGAATTCTTTCAATCTATCCAGATTTTATGCTGATAAACTTGCAATATCATTGGGATAGTGGGGACGTAACCCACCGTTTGATAGGGATATAGACATAGAGTTATGACGCATATGTCACGAAGCGGTGTTTGGAGCTATGGCATTATGGAGTTGCAGGGTTATGATGTTATGAAATGATGGCGATGATGATGGCGATGATGATGATGATGATGATGATGACGACGACGACGACGACGACGATGACGACGACAATTGATCATGATCAATAATCAATAATCATCATGACATCCCTTCCACTCAATGGATCACTGGATACTCCAAATCTTCCCGATTTCCTCAGAAGTCTCCCACATTTCCCAGGAGATCAAGCCCATGGGGCCCGTGGTGATTCGGCGCAAGGACCTGATCATGTGCTGTTACTCCGGCCTTCTCTTCCTGGTCATTTCCAGCCAGTGCTTTTAGGGTTGAAATATGTTGAAATCTTATCGCGAAACTCCCCTGGGTTGCGCGACTGCAGCTCGGAAGTTTGAAAAAGTGTCAAGTTTCAAAACGTATATACCCTTGACATCCCTTGACCGTGATATTCATCTATGTGACTCTGACCTTCAAAATGCCCTTCAGGGTACAGAATTGTTTGATTTTCATCTTTGGTGGTGAGTACATGATGGTTTGAAATCGCAGCAATTGCCTTCCTTAAATCACCGCTAGGTTGAGGATGAAATTCATGTACTTCCCCAAGATGTGTTGCTATAATGTTGCTATCCACTCATATCCACTCAATTTCCATTCTTTGCAGCTTCAGGTCCCAACAGCTTGGCTCTTCAAATCTCCATGTCTTTCAAATTCTTCCCATTTCTTCATCTAGTTTCACCAGCTTCCACCAGTTTAACCCAGTTAAACCATATTAAACTACCATCAAAACCCCAACATCACCATTTTAAATGGGAACATCCACTATAAATGGTCCATTTTCCACTATAAATGTTAGTTTACCAGAGGGTAGGAGGAACCTCAGGAAGCCACCAGACCCACAGCTCTCTGCAGGACAGCGTCAGCATGATGCGCCGCTGGAGTCGTAGCATCAGCCCGGACGACTCGGGGAATCCCTTCCTGGCGGAGCTGGGGCGGCAAGGCGGGGAACGAAACGCGATCCGCGATCCGTTGGGAATTCAGCAGCGACCAGCATCGACCAGCTATCATGGGAAATACATTCGTATGTTCTTGGAGATTCTCCTGGAGAATTTCAGGAGTTTCCGCTTTCCAGTGATTTCAGGTGTTTCATGTCATTTCACAGCACGACACGGCAAAGTAGGGCCATCCCCAAACCCTGACAATTTTGGGATTTGCGGGTTTTTGCGGAAATTTGCGGGAGTTTTGCGGAAATTGCGTTTTTTTTGCGGGTAATTTCCGGCGTTTTCGTGGGCAGCTTTCACTTTTCTCACCTCAACCCTCAGACCTTGAAAGAACACCTTGGACATCCAATTTCCTTTCCAAAAACAAGGGGTTTTAGGGGTTTCAGGTGTTGGACGTCAAAATCCATTGTTGTCAGAGAAAAGAAGGTAAAAACTGAGAACTCATGGATTTTTCCAGGATTTTGAATCTCCAGGTATATATGTTTATATATGGATATATGTGGTTAATATATGGTTATAAACATGTTTTTAGCAAGCGTCACAACCCATGGGAACTAAGAAATGTATTGACTGGACATTCTTTTTCAGAAAATGGAAAAAACTAAGCTGAAGTTGGCAATGGGACCTTTCCAAATAGCGATACCCCGTTTTGAGCTCAAAAAGATGTTTCATGAATGTTGATTTCGTCAAATGCTCGCATCGTTGATAGACTGGGGCTCAGGGTTGAAAGAAAAGGAACGAAAAAAGGAAAGGAAAAGAGGAAAGGAAAAGGGAAAGGAAAAGGGAAAGGAAAAGGGAAAGGGAAAGGGAAAGGAAAAGGACAGGAAAAGGACAGGAAAAGGACAGAAAGGAACAGTTCCAGACGCAAATGATAATGCACCCGCCTGATCGTGCAAAAATGCATCGATTTAGCGACACCGTAGCAATGCCTTAGCGATATCCAAGCGATACCCCAATCAATAGATGGTTAAGATTTGCTTTGAAGAAACCCAACCAATATTGTGGGGGGGTCGCTGCTCATGGGAGAGTTTATATTCCATCATATCCCTATTTTATTTTGTTGGTAGCACCGAAGTCATATTACCATCAGATACCCATGTTCCAGCTAGGTTGATTATGAAGATTCACCATGTAAATACAAAGTATATAGGTATGTACATATGTATATAGTATATATATATATATAGCTAAAATATGAATAAATACAGAACAACACCCATTAATCGCTGGTTTATACGAATACGCTACCTGGTGGTAATTTAACTTAGCTATGGACAATTGTTAATTGACCAGTACCCAATGGCTCCATGCCGGAATTCTTGGTTCAAAACTTGGATGGCTTTATTATGCTTTTTATATGTCTATATATATATATATACCCTCCGGTCATTTCAACATATCTAGGGAAATGGACAATTTCTGAATGATTTACTTATGAAGCATGGCCATATTCCATGCCTACCATAAATTACCAGAGGGTATTTTTGTTGGTGAATCCTTGATGCTGGAGGCAGCCGTCGCACAGCGCACGTGGCAAATTTTCAGAACAGCCTTGGGGACCCGCCACGACGAAGTGTCTGGGCGGTCAGGGGCAGCGATGGTATTGGGGAGTCATGGTGCCATTACCTTAAGCCAAATTAGCAAAATGATATGGACAACAACCATGGTTTCCTTTTCAAAGCATGATCTAAATCGATCAAACCTATGAAATCATATGAAATCGTGATTGTTGTGGGCCTATCCTGATAACATATAATAATATGATACTACGGCCCCATTTTTGGATGATGACAAGGGAGCCGGAGCCGGAACCAAACTCATTGCAAAGATGGGGGATGTCTCGGAATATCTACCAGCTAAGAACTAACATATTAACACAGACACTACAGAGAACCAACTATTGTTGGGAAAGATAAGGATGGGAGTCTTCCAATCCTCTATCTGGCAGGGTCCAATTATGTTGCTTATGGGGATGGCATACTTCCCCACCTGCCACGTGAGGGTTGTTAGATTTGATCAGAGCTGCTCGCCCGCCTTCTCCTCCTTCTCCTCCTCCTCCTCGTCTCCTCCTCGCCAGCTCCAGATCGCAGTGGGCACTGCCGGACTTCATCTGCCAGCTCCAGATCGCAGTAGGCAGTGCCGGACTTCAGCCGCGAGCTCCAGATCGCAGTGGGCACTGCCGGACTTCAGCCGCGATCTGCCAGATCTCAGTGGGCACTGCTGGACTTCAGCCGCGAGCTCCAGATCGCAGTGGGCACTGCCGGATCCCAGTGGGCACTGCCGGACTTCAGCCGCGACTGCCAGATCTCAGTGGGCACTGCTGGACTTCAGCCGCGAGCTCCAGATCGCAGTGGGCACTGCCGGACCCCAACCTGTATACATGCCAGATTGACTGCCAGAAAGAATGCCAGATAGAATGCCAGAAAGAATGCCAGATAGAATGCCAGAAAGAATGCCAGAAAGAATGCCAGAAAGAATGCCAGATAGAATGCCAGAAAGAATGCCAGATAGAATGCCAGAAAGAATGCCAGAAAGAATGCCAGAAAGAATGGCAGATAGAATGCCAGAAAGAATGCCAGAAAGAATGCCAGATAGAATGCCAGAAAGAATGCCAGAAAGAATGCCAGAAAGAATGGCAGATAGAACGCCAGAAAGAATGCCAGATAGAATGCCAGAAAGAATGCCAGATAGAATGCCAGATTGAATGCCAGAAAGAACGTCAGATAGAATGCCAGAAAGAATGTCAGATAGAATGCCAGAAAGAACGTCAGAGAGAATGCCAGATAGAATGCTAGATAGAATGCCAGAAAGAATGTCAGATAGAATGCCAGAAAGAATTTCAGATAGAATGCCAGAAAGAATGTCAGATAGAATGCCAGAAAGAACGTCAGAGAGAATGCCAGATAGAATGCTAGATAGAATGCCAGAAAGAATGTCAGATAGAATGCCAGAAAGAATTTCAGATAGAATGCCAGAAAGAACGTCAGATAGAATGCCAAGAGGAAGAGGAGGAGAGGACAACCCTGATGAAACCTAGAGACCGATCAGAGTTGCCTCTTCCCTGCCAGAAAGTTGTACCAGAAAGAATGTCAAAATCTGTATCACACTATATGCCAAATAAAGTGTCATGGTGGGGATCACTCGAAGCAAAATATATAATTTTTTGTAGCGTTTTTTTCTTTAAGTTATTCATATACATACATGTGCACACACGCTTTGCCCAAATGGACTGCAAGTGGCATGAGCCAGATGAACTTTGTCACTGGGCAGCTGGGTGAGTCATCCCCTGAGATCGGGGATCGCAAGGTCAGGCAACTTGGGAGTTGTCCCGGCCCCAAAGTCGCTGGAAATTTTCTCAAGCAAGTCAACTGAGTTACCTAGACAGGCAACTCAACAAACTGATCCATATATCATGTATAGTCTCCTTGTCTCATTGCAAAGCCATTCAGGAGATAATTCCGCCAAAGCCAGCAACGAAGATCATGTGGAGTGCCCAAATATTGTATGCATTTGCCCTTCCAATCTCTACCGTTTTGGATGATTCCCTAACTCACTTTGTGAGGGGGGTTCAATTGGTACACGGTATACCCTCGATAATTTTACATAGCTATGGAAAATGCTCCATTTACAGATGCTTTATGATGGTTTACCTATTGAAAATGGTGATTTTCAATAGTTATGTTCAATTATCAGAGGGTAGTTGGTCAGCAGAATCCACCCAACTCGCTTTGGTCTGACCATGTTAGGCGACTCCCACCGCTCCCGGGGGCCCTCGAAAGACAGCGACCTCTCTTCTACGAGATCGAAATCTTCGGCTGCTGGGCCGGGAAAGTCTGGAAAACGCAACCAGAATAAGTGGTGACCGGAGAACTTCGCCAATAGAAACGGGGACATGAATGAATCTTAGACTCTTAGACAATGAAAATAGGGTTTCGGCCAGCAAAAACGGGATGGAGGATGATGGAAGTGCATTGTCGAGTGGCTGATATGATTCAGTAAAAAATGTTTCAGTGTATTCAAAAAACGAACCAGTGTCCAACATATTAGAGGTCCAATGGTGTCGGACAAATCATACGATTAGCCTCTGGCTAGCAATTGCAACCACACTGGAATGAGGGTTGAGACTGGGGATTTACTGTCAACACCCGAGTGTATTGACTACAAAAAAATAAAAACAAATATGTCCAGGAAGAAAAGGGCTAGGCAACATGAAATGAACTTACAGCGAACCATGATCTCTCACTGATTTTCCTTTTATGTGTTTGTCACGTAGATAGAGGATGCCATAGCCTATTGACAAACGGAGATGAACATTGAATCAAACCATTGGAGATGCAGCATTTGTTGGGCGGTTTGCCGGCCAATGTCCCGAAGGATCCTGGTGCTTGCCGCCAGCAAAGGAAAATTCACAACATCCACAGTTCACGACCAGCCCCTAATTCTGTAACTTTCTCCAAGTCATTGTTCATTATCACCAAGCTGCCGAGGCGAGAAAGGTGGTGATGAATGAGCTGGACGGTTTGCTGGATCACTTAACCAAAGATCCCGCAGAGGCTGGTGCCGGGCCCAATTCGAAAGTGGTGAACAGGGTGACATATGGGAACTCTATACCGGGTATATAGCTGTGTTTTTTTTGGCAAACCTGATTAAACTAAACCGATTAGATTATTTTGTATGGATTCATGTGGTTATTTCCAATTCTTCCACACCAACGATGCCAAGGAAAAGCCCTATCATAAGATATTACATGTGGCAAATGGGGGCCGTATTTTGCAACAGGAATCAACAGGGTACAAGACTTCCAACCCAGTTGTAACGCCCTGATCAGATCTCCACACAGCCGAGGATAGTGCTGAATTTGGACATGGCTTAAGGCTTAAGGCGGTAGTTTTCCAATGGTGCGCGATCACCGAACACCTTGAAATTCCTGTGAAAAGTAACACATCGATTTCTGTTGAGCTGTTGACTCATGTTCGCAGTTACTTGCATGCATGTAATTTAATGTCAACCCTGGATGAATAAAGTCTGTTGACTCAATGAGGGGGTCCACCCAAAAGTGAAAATATGCATTGAAAAAATGGGACCACGTTTTTTGAAGCAAACTGGAGGTTTTATGAATCCTGTGTTCACAGTATACCACTGAAAAAAAATTGAATAGTAGATGATGATGATTTACCTACTAAGAATGGTACTTTTCCATGGCTATGTCTCACAAATTGCCAGAGGGTATGCCCCCAATTTATGGCAATTTTGCATTTGGAAATGATAATTTAAGCAACAAACAGTCAAACATGGTGATTAAACAACGCATAATATGGATTGCTACCCTCCTGTAAGTTTCCTTTAAGCATCTAAACATCCCTAATCACCAGTCCCAATTGTTCCCATCTTAGACCAACCAGTTCTGCCGTCAGGAAGGCTTCTCGGCGGCGGAAGTGACGCGATTGCGCGCGGGCTTCAAACGCTTTATGATGCCTGGAACCATTGACGTCCACAAAGATGATTCCCGTCTGAAGAATGTGGATTCAACATGATTTAACCAAAAAGACATAGAGGGATTCAATATCAACCTAAAAAACATGGAGGGATTTCCGAGAAATGTGGATTTAACATGATTTAATAATTAATCAACAAAAAGTGGAGGGATCTTTCATGATTCACAAGCACCAATAGAAATGGAGGTGCAACCAACCAAAATGGCGGTTTAACCAAGCGATGGGGAAAGAGAAATATGGGCAGCGCCCAATCGGCTGGTATCGCCAGCTGAAATGGGGATCTAGGCAAGCAAAGTAAGGATTTAAAGTTTATGTTTGAAAAGTTGTCCGACATAACTCCAATGAACAACTGTGATGGTAATTTAATTAGTTTGTTGTTTTATGTTAGGATGTGTTAGCTAAGTTGGCAAACGTAATTCCAGTAACTGCTGCTTTATGGTAGATATATTTGATATATCGAAATACTGAATGGTTGCAAACCAAGAAACATAAATGAGGGGCACCACCTTACAAAAACTCCAGGGCATTTTTTTGGGGATGAGTCAAAATGAGCCTGGATGATTGATCAGACCTATTCCTGTGTCAGGCAACCAACCAAGGGCGAATGACAGAAAATGCTGTGCCAAACATTTTCCGGCCAGACATCATTGCTGGCTATCCCTGTCTTAGGGCCAATGTCAGCAGCCATAGAACTACTTGGGATTCAAACTGATTTGTGCAAGTTTTAACCACTCCACGTGTATCCATGTTGCTGGATGTTGGTCTACAACCAGCTATACATTCAAGGGAGCCGCAGCGCTTTGCAATTCCCATCATGAGATGGATAGCTACGGGAATTGAGTGCCGGGGAGCACCAATAGACTGGCCATTTTGGGCTTCCTTATCTCCGACTTATCTCCTTAGATTTATATAGGTACAACCTTGACCCATGTCATCCCATGTCCTTGAAGTGTTTATATTACCCATAGCTATGCCATACATGGCATCTATGTGACAAAGCTAGGTGATTTGCAGCTTTGATGCTGCTGGGATTATCTGGGCAAGGTTGGGTGAGCTAATAGAGTATTCAGAATGCCATTATGATGGTGGGATACACTCTGCGAATCTAACATGGCTATAAAAAATGGATGAACATTTATACGTATTGACTCCAAAAAAAGTTAGGTATGTACTATAAAATGCGTTCCTATAAAATTGAATTTTCAGTCATTATTATTAAAAGGCACAACAAGCAATACTCTGTTTGCAGGGTATTCAAAGATATCTTGCACTATATAGCCACTGTTCTTCTATCCATTCAGTGCGGAAGTGCATCCCAGTAGGTTGGTAATCACCATAGTATACCTCAGTTATTATGTATATATATATATATTTATATATATATATATATATTAGATGGTTTACATATAGGTGTTATATATCGGTTATGTATAAGTTATAGGTCCCATATGCTCCATGTATGGAATATATATACCTACATTTGGGTCAATTTTTGGGTAGATGTTGGCAAATAGTTCATACATTGAGCATTATGAGGGTATAGACCATAAATACATGTAAATATATATATATATGTATAAACACATATTTGTGATATTCGCAATAATATTGTGACTATCTATACATGTTATAAACCAGGGAGGGGTCCCATTTTTCCTGGCACATCCATCAAAGAAACGGACCCCGTGAATTCAAAGGACGTCTTTGAACTCCTGACCTTCCTGGGCTGCGTCTTTTTGGATCCTGTGAAGGTCAGAGACCTCATGGTGCCTTGGGGAGATGCTGAAGAGGGAGTTTCCAGTGCTGGGGGATGAATCTCCAATTGATGGCAATTTTTGTGGGAAAATTATGATTCAAGCAAACAAGGAATGGTGATTGAACAAAGAACTGTGGATCTGGTGGTTTGAACTATCTCAACTAACTATGTTTCATTTTCCTTCCTTAGAAGATCTAGAATCTAGAAGCAGGAGGCACCAACCATGCATGGATGGTTCTCACCTTGAGGAAGTGGAAGGGACTGGAACACAAACCCAAGTGGCTACCCTGTGGTGATCCAACGTAGCTATGGAATTCTATGCAAACAAACATATCATTTTCAAGAGGTAAAATCTGGTAAAATCTCCAAACAGGCCATTGTCCATAGCTATGTTGGATTACCAGTGGACAACATATAGAGCTGGTGGCCCTCAGTGTGGGATGTAACCAGCCTTTCGGAAAAACCATCATTTGCTGAATGTAACAACCCCCCAGAAAGATAGAAAAGCGATTCATATTCACCATGAGTCATCACTATTTTAGCAGGATTTTAATTTTGTATACTTTTGTATTTTTTCGGGGTTGCTACACATAGTTGTCCCATTGAGCATTGGTTGAACCTCGGTCACTGGCCTTGGCTAGCGACGTTCATCTCCCCTGCAAAATCGATGGTGTTCAGTCCACTATCCACTTACATGCCAGCTATGGGGTATATGATGATATATGGTCATAATTGGACGAATATCCTCAAAATTATTGTCAATTATGGTATTGAATTACTGATCAATACTTCAGCTTGACATATATGATCATATATCATATATATATATATATCAACTATTCTCAAATAAACTCCTGCTATGGCAACATGTCCAGCCCCAAAGCTGCGGCGTTCCATGGCAAGGATAAGACAACTCGCTTTGACCATTTGGGCTTTGATGATTTTGAAGCGTTTATGGCTCCTTGGCTGCGGGGAACCGTACCTTTTTTTGGGGCCGATCTAGCTGAAATGGGATCTAACCACCGAGACTGGTTATTGAATCAACATGAATGCGGATTGAGAGTGGGTATTTGTAATGTGTAAGTCGGTCTGCAAGTTCCGTTGTGTAAAAAGGATGTAAGGTGGAGAAATATCATCTACGCATGCTTGTGACAGATGACAGGAAAAAAATACACCTGAAGATGCTCGTCCTGCCGTCAAAAATTGAGACCTCCCCTGGCCCGCACGGGTCCTGCCAAGGGCAAGTACACTCGCTACTGTCAGAGCCAGCCACTTGCTGCGAGAAGAGTGTGCTGCAGAGCTGATGATGATGATGATGATGATGATGATGATGATGATGATGATGATGATGATGGCGATGAGGATCACGATGTGGATGATGGTGGTGGTGGTGGTGGTGGTGATGGTGGTGGTGGTGGTTGTGATGGTGACTTGTATTCCTCTTGTTCTAAATTGGATACATGCGGACAAGGAGGGGGAAGTGGCTCCAAGAAAAGCAAAGTGTCCTTCTGGGGTTCAATGAGAAGTACTGACACTTCCCCTTCCCAGATCTCAACTACAGTACCAGGTGGCAGAACTGAATGAGATAAGTTCCACTTGTGCAACGGAGCACCATCTGGTTGAGTTGTCCAACAAGACCCTCCAGTAAACGACTATGTATAGGTGTGGAAATCCATGAATCCCCTAGGAAATGGTCTCCAAATGGTGGATGTTCCACATCTATCCACATCTATGTTAGTTTGCTGGAGGTTAGTTATTCTTTCGTTTTCCCTCTACTTGGGTGATCTCTGAAGATGGCGCTCCATAGTGCTGGTAATTTGCTGTAGGTGAATGGTCAGTACAACCAAGTCACCACGAACCAAGCCACCATCATGGTAAACGACATCATCAATCCAAATAGTTCACCCAAATGTTCGAACCTGACACCCAAAAAATACACGAATAAAGATCAAATAAAGATATAAAGGTAGAATTAGGCATTCTTGTTCGGTTTACCGCATTGAATGGGGCCACATTTCCTTCTCCAGGGATCCTCCCACGGGAGTTGTTCCTTTCGCCCGCCAAGGTACCAAGCAACTGGGATCGCAGCTGGTTCGGATGACTTCAACGGCGATCTCACCAAAAAGATGGGTTTAGTAAGGGAAACCACCCGGGAAAGTGACTTGTTTCAGGTCTGAATTCATGACAAATCAACAAATGGAACCCGGCAAGATAGGTAGGTTGGTTTATACCTAGGCCCTAGTATCTAGGCTAAATGCTGAATTTATTGCTGGAAATAGATGGCTATCAATGTTTGGCTGGGTGAAGACAAACCAAGTCATAGCTTCGGGGCCAACCTTGTGAGATTGGACTCCATCATACCAACATATGATCATATATCATTACTCTATATCTATATAGATATATGATGATATGCATATATATACATACATACATATATATATATATATATATGTATATGATATACATAGAGGGAGAGAGAGATAGACCGATAGAAAAAAAAGATGGGAACCCATAATCATGATAAATCTAGGGGATGGCAGCATTTGTTAGTCACCAGCCCAGAGAAACAGGTGATCTTCGACCAGTTCGACGCCGACGAATCTGGCACCATTTCCATGGAGGCCCTAGGGCATTGGTATTCCAAACACCTCAAAATGGAGGACATCCTCCAGTAAACTCAAGATAGATATAGGAAACAACCCATGAATGTAGATAATTTTCCTTGGAAAACCTAGGTCTTTCATATATAAATTAGCCAGAGGCCACACCAACAACTGGCACTTTTTTTGGCTGGAGATGATGAGCCTGGGATGTTGGGCTACAGAACCCAAGCGTGGCATTCTGGTAGATTTCCCTTCGCTTGGGGTGTTCTTTGAAGGGTGAAATGCGTACCCACTTCAAAGTACATGACCAATATTTCTAGGATTCTTGTGGATTTGTGAATTCCATCATTCCTCCCAATTCAGAACTATTTTTTTAAATGACATTATAATCATGATTGGGGTTGACTACCACTAACCTTCCTGAAGCCTTCAGAGTAGTCATCAAGGACTCCCCAAAGCCTGGTCCTTGCGCACGCCAGGAACTGCGGGAAATGACTCACCACCTGGGATTCATGCCAACGCGTTTGATGCTCGAGGACCTGGGCGAGTTAGATCCCCAAACTCGATGCATGGAACCAGGAGGCACCTTACCCTCTGGTAAACTAACATAACTATGGAAAATCACCATTTTTCATGGGAAAATCCACTATAAATCACCATTTTCAATGGCTATGTTAGTTCACCAGAGGGTAATCTGAAAACTCAGGCTTACATAGGCTTACACGGATTCTTATTCTTGGATTAGCTCATATTGTATAGAGGCAGTCCTTAATTTCATTTGTAAACCCGGGGTTGGTTGCTCTTACTTTTCTTGCCCAAGTTAGCCGTACAGTACTTGTTCCCACTTGGCTTTGCTTCAGTTTAGCTGACCTCTAGGTTCACATTTCTGCTTAAGAGAGAAACTCTTCGATGTTTTCTTCTCAAGAGTCAAACACCGTTTTTGATTGCCAGCTCCATGGTCTTTGAAATTCTATCTTTGGGTTTACATCCCAATGGTCTTTGCAAACCATATTCCACCTCTGATTTCTTGGCTTACATTTTACAATCCCTCAGGAACAACCATCAGCAAAACATAGAAAAACATGGAAATATCCAGGAAGAAAAGGGCCCATAAACAATGGTTGTAAATTTCAATCCCACACCACTGCGGTGCTAGGAAGCTGTCGAAGTGGCGTGTCGCAGTCGAAGGGCAGCAGCCTTGGACACTTGGGAAGCAACAGATGGTGGATTTTCTGGGTTGATATACGCGCGTAGGTATAGGAATCCCCAAGTAGATAGAAAAGTAAAACCTAAATTTACGGGAGATAAGTTACGTTTTTATATGTTTGGGGGTTGCTATATCTCTAAAAGGGGGGCACACCATGAAAATTACAATCTCATTCGTTAAAACCATGACCAACCATCAAATCTGGAAGTACTCCATTTTCAAATAACCATCTTGTCTAGTGATATAACAGTATTACACTGATTACACAATTGTTACCAAATTTATGTCCTTTGACACTGAATGCTTTTGTATGAAATCCTCAGCTAGTTAGGCACCATTGTTTATGGCTTCAATTGTGAGCGATTAGATCTAGAATCTAAATCATCTTAAATCCGCATGTTTAGTGGTCAAATCCCAGTCTTGAATGGTGAAATCTCAGTTTTGAATGGGAAATTCCCATCTGCTGAGTCCTTCAATGAGCTGGTCCAGTTTCTGATGATCTACCGGCGGCGCGAGGGCTTTTGTCGGGAGGAGGCAGGAGATGTGAAGGGGAGGCGTTGGGAAAGTGCTTAGTTTGGATATGGATGTACTGTGACAAAGCTGGGTGATTTGGGGAGGTTGGATGATAGATATCCTTGATAGATACTTGGATTGTTTGGATAAACCTTGGTTTGATGAGCTGATGGATCATTCAGAATGCCATTTTGATGGGAGGATGTACTCTGGTAAATCTAACATAGCTATGGAAAGTGGATAAACATGGCTGAAAGTAGATGATGGTGTTCCAAGGCTATGTTAGACTAGCCAGAAGGTATTCATGTAGACGTATTGTCATGTACTGTATTCATTGTGAATATTTTTTGGTGGTTCAGAAAAATCAGAAAGCAATATTTCTGATGTTGGTTCAGACGTATGCACATGTAGATGTGCATAAATGAAATAAGACTTAGGGCTGGGATATATAATCTGTGTCCATTCCATTGAATTGGATATAGGGGATGGCGCAAAAAGCGAAGGGCAGAGGGTGGGAGAGACTTTGAGTTGCATTGGCGTGTGGCTGTGTTCAATGGGTAGCGTGGGCACCCTACATTTGGGACAGAACATTGTGCCAAGAAGTCACTCCAAACCCTTTGGCCCATAAATGTTTTCTGTCAAGGCAAATTTGCCAAGAAAACGCTAGATCGCACGGGGAAAGCGATCATTTCCTGCAAATGTTCCCTAAACAAGCAAGCCCAACCAAATAGAATTGGGTAAAATCCAGTCCAATCCAGTCCAAAAATCCAAAAGCAGAATGATAACTTTGACTATGACTTCCTCAGGTGGACAAATTGCGCGGCATCCACAACCACCACAGCGAGGGCAATCCTCCTGCGACTTGCTATGACTTGTGGGAAAGTCATGGAACATCCCGGGTTGAGTCATGAAAGGGGATGGCCATCAACAAAAGGGGATGGCCATCAACATATATAGAGAGATCATTGTTTATCATATTGTCAAAGAAATCCAATTCATGATGGTGGGATTTGGGATGGAAGCACGGCTCAGGAGTCTACATGCAATCCAGCTGACCATGGGAAACATGATGCCAACCCGAGAACTCCCTGCTTTTGAGATGGTCTTGTGTTATCCCTCCATTCTGGTTGCTGATCGGCCCACTTAATTATGGGTCGATAGTGTTTGCAATATTTGAGCGTTTTGCTTATTCTCTGGTTGACCTTTTCTATGCAGATACATATATGCATAGACGGAGAGAGAGATGTGTGGGCTGCATGCGTAATATTACCCTCTGGTAAACTAACAGTTTGCTATGGAAAATCACCATGTTGAATGGGAACATCCACTATTTTTATGGCCATTTTCCATAGTTATGGTAGTTTACCAGAGGGTATTGGGCCTCAAATATGAAGCCCATCACCCCCCCATTGTGGTGGCAGCACCTGAGGTGATGCCCGTCTCCCAGTTGAGCATCTTGGGCGAACAGGGCAGCGGAAACGGACACCGGGGTGTCCCAGGGGCAGGTTGAAACAACCAACCACAATATGCAACGATAGGGATACCATTTGGTTATTTAACATAGCCATGGAAAATCCCCGATAAATGGAGGTTTCTAGCTGGGAAAATGATCCAAAATTAGCCAGCTATTCCATGGCTATGTTAAATAACCAGAGGGTAGAATAATGGGATAATTAGGGATAGAATAATGATGTACTGGGGATATAACCAACAATACTGCAAGTAGAATGAGGTGTATAATGGTTATAATTGGGGTATGCTTAACCCTTTCTCCTGGAAAAATGATAGCGGCCTCACTGGCCGATCGTAGCCTGAATGGTAGGGAAAACACGGCGGATCATCCTGAAAACAGTATATACATTTTTCCAGTCTCGGATGTATACTGTAGTCAGATGTCTATGATGCATTATACTTGGCCCAGAGACAACATCTTGACTGGTTGATGGTCAAGGCTGAAGCGTGGTCAATGGCTCAATGTAGAAATCACGGTATCCCACTGAGAATCAATGATTTGTGCAACCCAGGCAACTGAGGCACCAGAATCTGGCCCGAGGATCATCATCCACAAATCCTAATTGGTCGGTTAGCAACATTTAGCAACCCTGATTATAAGTCCCCAATTCCAGGACTTATCCCATTGATAAGTGGTTTCTAATCCCACTTGCCAGTCACCAAGTGGGATTGTTAAAATCAGCGGTTTGGTGTTTAAAATCCACAGTTTTGATGATTCATTGTGGAGTATATCATAAATACAACTGGGTTATGACTATGGTTCACCAATCAGTTGTGGGATGATCCTCCCAGTAGCCATTTCCCCCCTGGAGAATTCCTATGCTTTGAGGTACGGCCCTGATTCAGGCCTTTGGTCGGCAGGCGAGGTTCAGCATGGTGAGGGATAGGTTTCATTGAGGGACAATCTGCAGGACACCATAGTGTTTAATACCAAATGTAAGGGTTTCATGCTGTTTCTTCTATGATTGTTATGAATTGATGAATGATTTCACTTTGTTTCAATGGGGTGCGTGCGATTGAAATTACCTGCATGGCTCACCAACATGTTTTTCATTCAGCTGTTGCCCTCCTTGGGCTTTCCCGACCTTTGCATCTCATTTCCTCAATATTCCTAAATAGATTCAAGGCCCTTTGGACACCATCTAATGTACTGCAAGTTCAATTGCTTGAGCAGCTTCAACATTGCCAATAGCCATATAGGGTTGGCAAGCCTTAGATCGAAGATCTGGTGGTTGTTGGTGAACCCCTGTGAAGATCACCTGAAGAATTCGACGATTTTTGGTGGTTTCGACGCTGAATGTGGGTAAAACAATAATAAACCACCCATTTTGGAATGGTTTATACCACCTATTTATGGTGATTTGGGGGATGGTTTATTATTGTTTTACCCACATTGCAGGGGGTTGAACCACTAACCAGATCCAAGCAGTTGAACCTTTCCTCAATCTGCGTTGAAATCATCCCAGCCCCCCACGCAGGTCACACGCTTCGCCAGCGAGTTGCAGGATCAACTTGCCTCAGGTGGAACAGCCCTCCATGGCCCTCATCCCAAATCCCATGGTTTATCAACATTTCAAATGTTCCCATTTCGCAATCTTGGAGTACCCCCTCGCTTTCGGACACAATTGGTTGATCAAACGAGTAGTGGCTCTTGGAGAGGGTCCCGGATGGTGCTGCTTCAAGTAGCACTTGGTTTTGGACCATGGCAATGCACCGTGGCCAATTCTAGTGATATGCCTACGCCATGAACACTTCATCTAGACATGTTGAATTGGTGCCTGTAATTGTGCTGGACAAGGCTGGTTGATTGAAATTACAGGTATGCTGATCCCTGAAATCAAGCATGCTCAAGATGGTTCTAGGGGTGAAACAGCATCATCGTCATCAACATCAACTACGTCATCGATATCGTCATCACATCATCATCACCATCACCATCACCATCCCCATCCCCACCACCACCACCACCACCACCACCACCACCACCACCACCACCACCACCACCACCACCACCACCACCAGCATCATCATCATCATCATCATCATCATCATCATNCCACCACCACCACCACCACCACCACCACCAGCATCATCATCATCATCATCATCATCATCATCATCATCATCATCATCATCATCATCATCATCATCATCAGCATCAGCATCAGCATCATCATCAGCATCATCAGCATCATCAGCATCATCAGCATCAGCATCAGCATCACCATCACCATCACCACAACAACCGTCTTTCATGGTGGTTGCTGTCATATGTTTGCGGCAGGTCAAATCCTACGATCCTCTCAGGTTTCTCCGGATCCCGTTTCTTGTCTGAAGGTTGGTGTGCCATGGACAAGGGGGGAGGGCAAAGCCTTTAAGACCTTTGGAATACACGGTGGAACCAAGATTTGCAAGTTCCAGCAGAATCCCAGTCTTCGGGCACATGACAGATGCAATGAATGCAAGGAGCTCTAGGCAATAGTGTTTTCAGACCTTTTCGGAATATTTTCTGCAGAATTGGCCCAGGGGAACACGTACGGGAAACCCCACCATTAGCAGGTAAGATTCATGGATTCCTGTAAGACATTTCTCAAGCATCTAGAATAATCAGGATTCCATTGGGTTCACTGAAGGTTGGACAATTATGATGATGTTAGTATGGCATTAAAAAGTGGTTGGCCCAGTTTGCGGCCCCTTGGCTCTTGGTGCCCTACCGCGCCTACAAGCTGTGATCCCCAGGATTTTGAACCTGAGAAGTTGTCTTTCTCGGAGTTTTTGATTATGTCCAGGCTGGAGTTCGCGATGACCCTGGGGGGAAATGATGCTTCACAGGTCTTGGGCAAAGTGAGGGATGTGGTCGATGGAAAAGTCTTAGTCGGTCTTCTCATCTGATAACAAGTCTATTTTATTTGGGTAAAACGATCCAATTTGGGCGCCCACACTTCATATCCAGATGTCAAGAAGGTGTCCATCCGTGGTGCGGAACTCCTCCCCAGCCACAGGAACTGTCGCGAGGTCCTGCACCGCAAGCTGGACTGCATGTGGCCCCGCAACGACGAGAAAAGCGAGGGCTGTTTCGCCGCCAAAGCTGCCATCCCACAGCAGGGCCTGGCCATCAAGTGCAATCCCGGCGGAGAAGGTCCGCGGTGAGGGCTGAGGCTATGGAGGTTGGCTTAGCCTGAGATAGCAGATTTTGCTCATGATCTATTGGGAGGGTAGATGGAGGATGATGAAAGTTCTAGAGGTTCAAGAAAAACGTATTGCACAGGTGCCTGTCAACCTGTCAGTGGTTGAGGCACTCTTGACACAAATTCAGTCAAGAAACGTGATGAAAGGTGGGGGGGTTTGTAACACCCTCCAAATAGTATGTAAAGTTGAAGGACTTGGAGGTGCAATTCCAGTTCTATATAGGTGGATATAGGTTGACATGGGTTGCAGTTATACATCCCAAATTTTAGGGGTTATTGCCATGATTATACCATGTTATACCTGATATTACCTAATATATCCCAACTGCACACCAAGCAGAGGGGGTGTGGCCTATGATGGGCTTTACCCGGGTTCAACAGGCACGATCACAGACGAGGAGCTTCGACTCGTGCTGAGAGGTGGGGGTTCTGTGGGGGGTCCAGATGAAACTGAGGGAAGATCTGTTGAGGATTGGATATCTTAAGGATGATATCTTTGTGATATCTCGGGGACATCTTCGTGGTATCTTCGGGATGTCTTAGGATTCGGCACATAGGAAATTCATTTTACGCTTGTTTTCGTCCTCAAACCTCGGGCTCCATTTTTGCAAATCAGCTGCAGCTTCAACATGGTTCAATATTAAAAAAAGTGATGGTCCAGAAAGCTTTCAAGATGAACGTGTTCCACCATGCGCCAGGTCTAGGAAAACCATGGAAAACCGCTGTGCATCCCAAGCTGGGAGATCTTCCCATGGCAGGTCTTGGCTACATGCCCCTCACCAAAGCCATGTTGGACATTTACAATGACGTCATTGGCTCGCCAATCCCCAGAGCAGCTGGGCTTCGAACTGACCGGCTCAGGTGGTGGGAAAATAAGTGCATGTTTGCTCCTTAGAGGTCTAGCATTTCTAGAATCTGCTGATTTTCGACAATCAGGGTTTTCTCAAATGTTACTTGTACATCTTGCACCGGCCATCTGCTGAAAAAGTGCATGGTAGTAGGCCCGGTCAGGTCGTGATGTAGGCGCTGCAGAGTGCTCGCAGTTTGTTGATGATTTGCTGGGTGGTTCCAATGTTTTTTTTCTCCACTGCTATTTCTTGGATGATAGATCATGATAGATCGCAATATCCAATTCTTTTGGATGGGTTGAACGCCCCTTTTGTCCCCAATCATGGAAGTTCTTGACGGGGGACTCAACGCAACATGTTTGTATTTGACCCTCCCAGTGCCTGCGCGATGTGAAAACCTGGTACTTTTCTTCTAACCATTCTAACTCCATTGGTGCCTAATTTGTTATCTTGTCATGGCTGCGTTTGTTATTTCGATGATGGCTACCTTTTCCTTCCCTGAGTGTCTTCATCGGTGCCAATGGTCCACTCAGGATTTGGACTATGATGCCACCCGGTGCTAGAATTGACTTTGCTGGCATGAGCCCCATTGAATTGAAATCGAGAACTCAATAGTAAATGCCAACCCCGATCTATAAACCCTGCTGGATGGATCCAAAAACATGATAATCAGATCCAAGGGATGCCAAGGGGGTTGTCAATCCGGGATTCCCACTGGCGGGGATTTTTCAAGGAGCAAAGATAAGGATCTCAAGCAGCGGGAGCGGGGGAATTAAGCACCAAGACTTGCAGCAAACTTGTTGGACGAAAAACTTTCTAGTGGCAACCTCCTATTTTTTCATATTTTTTTCAATAGTATGGCAGTCCAAGTGTCAGAGGATGGCTGGTAGTTCTGGCCTTGCGGTTTTTAATGGACGGGGTGCTTCTGGGCCACTGCTCCAAAAATTTGCAACTTCAGGGATCATGCAGAGGACACAGGGAAACAAGACAATTCCATGCAAACAGAATGAATGATCTGTGCCGTTCTATGGCCGGTTGTGGTGTTTTGCGGAGAACCTCTCTCTTGTTTTCAAGTGTTTCGTCATGCATACTGTGAGATTCGCTTGAGCACCTTCTGGAGGGTGACCAGCCACAAGAACTTCGCTTCTAACTCTTCTATGCCATTTGTGCTGTGCTGCTAGTTTTGCCAGTTCGCATCGATATTTCAACATTTCAACGCGGATGCATGTTGTTCTTTTCTGATGAAAGCTCAATATTGCCAAATAAATGGTATGATAATGTATGATATGGCTAATTACAATTAATCAAATGAGTTTTCTCAATTTTCTCCGACTACATTTCTCAGTGCCTCAGCCAAACCGAATCCTATTGTCAGCGCGCAGCCGTCACCAAGGAGTTCTTTGATTTCGTTTGGAGATTCAGGAGATGATGGGCCCAAATTCGTTCGACCTGAGGGGCGGACATCGGTTGGATTTTTTTCCTTCACTTGTGACGGAGGAAATGGCTTTAGCAGATTTTCACGGGACATTTGGATACTATACTTTTACGGATCTGATCACCGACATCATGACCGTATAGTCAAGTTTTTCTTCATTTTAGCGATCCAATTGCAGACATGATTTTCACCGAGCGACGAGGAGCAACTGTGGATTTTCCAGCGACGAATTGGAGGACCTGCAGGAGTTGTACCGCATCAGCGACGACCCTTGGCAGGGGATGGAGCTGTGTCCTATCAGCCCCGGATCAACAAACACCATAGATGCACCTAGCCCGTTTAATTTGGGGGGGTCCCGTTTTAGTAGCAGATGTTCTCGCTAGGGGTTTTTTGGCAGCAAATTTCTCGGTGGATCTTAACCCCACCATTATCATTGTTGGTTATGTATCCCATGTTATTCCCATGATTTATACCCATTAGAACCTTAAAACCCAGCTAGCTGCGAGCTCAGCTGCCACTGAGGAGGATAATTCTGGTGAGATTTGCGCCTTGGAATTGGCTTCGATGTTTCGATCCTTAGGCGCCGTACCGTTGGGAGTCCTGTGGATCAAAGATGATCACAGATCTGCTGATTTGACGTAGCAAACTGCTTTGCAAATTGGACAAATCCCAATCTTTAATAGCTAAATCAATCTAAATCATCATATATCATCTATAAGTGGGCTATTTCCATGTAGCTTATCTTAAACAACCAGAGGATGATAAGGCTGCTATCGATGCCTCAGGATCATGCCGATCATGCCTGCATGTGTCGTGACTTGTCTTTCTCAACAAGGAATCCTACCCTATTGAAAAGCATATTTAAATTAAAGGCAAACACATGTAAAAACTAACTACAGTATGTAAGAACTTTTTTGTCGGTTGGAAGCTGAGCCAAGTATTCCGCAACAAGTTCACCAAGGTCTTGCAGGGGGGCGGTTGATTGACGACATGATGTAAATCAAGAATAGAATCGCCAGGAAGGATGGAAGCCAATTCTAGGTAGGGCCACTAGAAAAGAACCAACCATAGAATGTAATGTGGCGAACCCAATGCCAAAAAAAACTTGGCTTATTCCCAATTTTGTTCAAACACATCATTTCGGGGTATAGTCAAAACCCTCCAATCGAAACCACGGTTTACCAACCCCTGTGTTTCAGAGATTCCACCGGGCCCCTCCCCCCTAGTTCGGTGACCCCCCCAAATGATAGATGGTTAAGATTTGCCCTTTTAAGTCGTTTCTGGTAATGTTGTTAAAACAATAATAAACCATCCCCTAAATCACCATAAATAGGTGGTAGTTGCACCATTCCCAAATGGGTGGTTTATGGCATTGTTTTACCCACATTAGTTAATAAACCCCTCAGAATGCCCCCGCAAGACGGAGCTTGGCAGGTTACCGCGCCACCATGGAAGATCTCAGTGGTATCTCGGACGCACCTGTTGTTGGATGGGAAAGAACCAAAGATGGGTGCTGAATATGGATGATAATGTGATTAATAGATGTTAATGGCTAAAACTATATCTGGAATTGTTTTGAGAAGGGTGATCAATATGGTAAAACTATGGTTTTGGAAATGACAAATGTGAATGATTTTGTGGGAATAAATGGAGAAGACTGACATTTGTTCATCGACTTGTGAAGACTACACGGTGATAATAAATGTTTTTGTCATTTTTTGTCCATTAGTGGGTGATTTATGGACAGTAGTTTGTCGATTTTCCTGGACAATTGGAATGCCACATTGGGTTAACAATGTCACCAGATGGCGATGGATAGAGAGAATGTCACTAATGGGCCACACATGGCCACACTAGATACTACATGATAATATATATAAATATGTAAATATATGTATAAATATGTTCATATATACGCACACACACATATATATATATATTTATATATTTGGACGGTGTCTGAAAATGTGATACATATGGATACATCGGATACATCCACCGGTTGGAAAGCTCATGGTTTTTCTCTTCACAATGGCAAATCTGTGGTATATGTCCCCAATGGTCGGACAAAGCCGAGGGTTCGAAACATGCCTGGGATGCAGATGGTCTTCTTCGAAGGGACATGTTTTGAAAACACCTCTGTTTTGGTCAGAGTTATGCCCTGATAAAAAATGTCGGCACGGAGGCCATACACGTCAAAGCGTCTCAGGTTTGGTGCTTGAAGTGGATCACGATCAGAGCCTTGGACGGGATTGGTGGAATATAAGTCATGTTTCCCATCAAGGTGATCGACTTTGCCATCTGGTTTTTTAACGTCAGGGTCGCAAACTGGAAAAAGCACCATCTTGAGTGGGTAAATACTGCAATCATTCTTATTATCTACCAATGGGATCCAATGGACCACTTTCCATAGCTATGTCAAATAACCTGAGGGTATGTATTATGTACTTATATACGTGTTGCCTTGCTGATTTCCACATGATTGCTGGCACATGTAAACATACATTGATATCTCATAGTCTCATACAATCTCTTTTCAACATGTGTTTCTTAATTAATCAACCAACCCTTTTTGGTTGATCCAAGGGTTAAGCAACCAACTGAATCAACCGATGAACTATCGATTTACCGTTTGATAATTTCACATAGCTATGGAAAAAGGCCCCTTTACATCCATTTACTTCAAAAAAAATACCATTACTGTAAAACCATGTAAAACCTGCCTTTTTATGGAATTTCTCATTGCCAGGTTTGATTCCCGGAGGGTAACCACTCTATTTTAGTCACTTTGATCCAGGTTCCATCTCATCCAACCAATCTCTAAGGAGCGGCTTCCTCAGTTTCTCCGAGTTCGTGACGCTGATGGGCGACTTCCGTGCGCTGGACGGGCCTTCGGTGCATGATGATCCGTCCCATCCTCCCCACACTCCCAACATGAAATACCCCCTTGAAACGCCTCTTTTCACAGGTGCAAGGGGCTTATAAGTAGTCATGACCGATCCCAAAAATACAAATGGACATCGGGGTTTAACCAACCAAAATACATCAATCTAAATATTGCCAAATATTGAATACAACCGGAACGCGCCCCAAATAAGTATTGGATCGAGTAATTTTATGTGCTTTTGGGTTCTCTTCTTGGGGGAATCTAATTCTTGAGATTTTCAGGGAACCATACTCAACATGGTGTTTCTGTCGCTCCCAAGGTTTTGAAATGAGAATTGGCAATCACATTTGATTTGCCCCAAATGTTAGGTAATTATATACCCCCTATTGATGCGAAAATTCGAAATCCTCATCTTGATGTGCGAAAAATGCAATATGCCTTAATTTAACTTTTGGCTAAAGGGGTTCAGTGGAACTTTTGGCCTGGAATCTGGCTTTCTTGTTGAACATGGGGGCTAGTTTCACTTTCCCAGCCTTATTTCAAATACCGACACCCGACACCAGCACACAAGTGAATTATGGCTTTGCTGGTTCTTTAATGGTCTAGGTACAACTCCCCAAAATGTAGGAGAACCATTATTCATGGCTATGCGTCACGCCTACCTTTTACCATGAGTTTTCAGGCCATGCATTGCAATTTCAATCTCTTTTTTATATGTAATGTTGGGTAAGCAAGCATGGCAATGAAAAATCAATCATGTATAGATTATTTTCCCATTTAAGTGCCCATTTATATAGGGATTTGCTCTTGCCATGTTTGATTACCCGGGGGTATGAATTTTATGACACTATATCTTAGCTGGTGGATTCATATATTTATCTTCTCTTCCATCCTGTCACGGGTTGACACCACCAACAAGCTTTTGCTGTAAGTTGGTCTATGTTGGTCTATAATCCAAAGTCAGGATAGATTATAGCCATATATGGAGTTTTCCTTAAATGGGAGTACCCCCCAAATCATCCAAAATTAGATTATCTTAGTATTGAAACCTATGGTTTTGGGGACCCACCATTTTAGGAAACCACCATATCTACCATGACGACCAAGCACTTAGACGTTGCCATGACTTTCCCCTGTGCTATCAGCCTTCCAGGAGCTGAAAAAGATCTATCGCGTCTTCGATGACCTCGCCGTTGGAGGACAGCTGCCACCTATCCAACCTATCCATCCATGAAATAATTGGTAGATTGGTGCACACACGTACCAGTTTTCCAGAGAACTGGAAGATAAATGAGTGCGTTTTTTTAATCATACAGACTATCAAAGGACGAGTGAGGTCTTGCCTGTGTCAAGTGGGCGGCAGACGAAGTGGTTTTTTTGACGTCCCATTTGACGCGCTCATGAATAGCACTTCAACAGATGGTTGGACATATCTGGAGATAGTCCTTTCAAACTGCCAGAGAGGCTCAAGACCGCAAGATACCACAAGGCACTGGATTCTTTTCACCAGAAAACCACCTGGACAAGCAACAGGGAGATACTGTTACCTATCGGTTGGCAATCACTTTCTTGGACTTAGCATTATCATGAGGAAGATCGAAGGGCTCTCGTTCTCGGATGAGGTCCCTGAAATGGTCCCAAGTTGTTGCCGCTCTGCAGGATACTTGCAAGCTGAAAATATCACCAAAGCGTCGCTTGGATCAGATGTATCCTGACCATCATGAGCTGTTTTAAACAGCAGGGTCATCCTCAGGATGATCCAAGATCGCAAGGCCTTATGTGTTTTTTTGGGCCTGTGCCTGTGCTTGATCATTGCAATGAGGAAGTTAGCAAGAGAGGATGTGTTATCATTCTACGATAAGTATTCTATAAATCTAAATGTAATTATCTAAATTGTGTCCAAATTGTATTTCATGATTATCTATATCCATCTCTTCGAACATGTTTCTTCCCCCATTCTTACGGCCTCCTACACAACCTGGGCCTTTTGTTTCCTGGGCGAACCCTCCACCGCAGGTGCAAGCGTGTGGGTGCGCATTTGATCGATCAAAAGCACATGCCGGATGAGGATTTCAGCTGCCCTGGGAAACCCCGGTGGTTTTTTGAAATGTGGATACAGTAAATGTGGTGAACCCAACAAAACACCCATTGATTCATGGGATTATATATGGAATACTCATTGGATATGCATGGCAGAACAACGATATTATTCAATATTATTCAGAGGATAATTAGAGAACAGCTGAATCAGTGCTTCACCAACCATGATGCGGGTCACTTTACGCTCTATATGCATCATCCCTGGTCGCGAACAGATCCTTGGCTTCATGAACCTCGAACTTGCGGATGGTGATGTCACTGTGGGGTCTGGAGATGGTCTCCCAAAAGTCTCCCAAACTTGCAATTTCAATGGGCGAACATGTGTGTATACAAATCAATAAATAGATAAATAGATCAATAAATAAATAATTGATAAACACACATATATATATATATATGTATATAAAGGATTCGGGTCAAACCCCCCACGCAGGGTAGACCTACGAAGACCTAAGTGGGTACCGTTCCTGTCAACCCACGGGTGCCATAGCCAATCGACGGCGCTGGGCGGTCTACACAGTTGTGCTCTGTAACCACTGGGCAGGGTTACAACACCATTGCTCGCCCTAGCACCATCCTCTTGGACTTTGTGTACCTTGCTGTGTATGTCAAGGTGGTGGATCTACCTGATTGCCTTCGTCTTTGCATCGACCATTGCCATCAACTACGGCTTCAATTTTGGATACGGCCTCGCTTGTGCCCGCGCTCGAGCTTCGCTTGTGCCCGCGTGGGTGCTTCGTAGACTAAAATCACTGACAGTCTCAGGGAAACACCCTAANAACCCTAAATGAAACCCTAAATGAAACCCTAAAGAAACCCTAAAGAAACCCTAAAGAAACCCTAAAGAAAACCCTAAAGAAACCCTAAAGAAACCCTAAGGAAACCCTAAAGAAAACCCTAAAGAAACCCTAAAGAAACCCTAAATGAAACCCTAAATGGTTGTTCATGTTCCTTAACCCCAATGTGGGCGCAAGTGACNACCCTAAAGAAAACCCTAAAGAAACCCTAAAGAAACCCTAAATGAAACCCTAAATGGTTGTTCATGTTCCTTAACCCCAATGTGGGCGCAAGTGACGTTCGAGTGTGGGCGCAAGTGAGGCTGGTCCCTTCAATTTTGACCTCAAGGAGGGCACTGCGACGCCATCGTGCGAAAGCACGTCGTGCTTGGTATCTCCACAAGAAGAAGATCATTTGCCTGAGTCCGAAGAGGCTCCGACAAGTTTTCCTCACACTGAGAGAGCACCATTCGCGAGACGACCAGTTTTTGTACCTCCTTGCAGCAGAGATGGCAAAGGTGGAAAATATCCCATGGCGCTGTTTGGGATGCAAGCAGCTCAGACGGCACAATGCACAGATGTGTCCTGTCTGTCAAAAACCATGGCAGCAGATGATCGACCATACGTATGTACACGGAGGTCGAAATGCAAAGGGAAGCCACCAGCAATCCACACCGTACTATGGAGGTTGGCAACAACCACAATGGGCCAATTCCAACACTACTTGGCAAGAGCAACATGCTCCCAATCAGACACCGAAGAAATCTCCAAGAAGGGGTCGATCGAAGAGTGCACGGGGAGGGAAAGGAGGAGACACGCCCAGGGGCAAAGGCCCACAACAGATGGCGCAGCCCGCAATGATGCCCATGGTACCGCCGATGATGATGCCGTACCAACAATTCGCACCTCCTCTTCCCCCACCGGAGACCCCATGGACTCCAGCTGCTGCAGTGGGCCCTTCTACTACGATGATGCCGGTTTCTCCAATGATGCCACATCCAGTAATGATGCCTACTATGCCACCAGGAGCTCCAACGTCTTCGACTACTTCAACTGCGACGGTGCCAACTTCGGCCAAACATGCAGAGCCCGACTACAAAGGCTTCTACATCAAGGCGAAACAGCGACAGTCGGAATTGCCTTCGGACATGCAACAGGACATCCAGAAGCTCTCAGTCAAGGACGGTGCCAAATGCACCAAGGACCTGTATGCAGCTGTCAGAACATTGGACCAAGCACGCAAGAACTACGACGAGGCAGTCTTGGCCAGAGCCCAATCTCATGCAAATTGGAAGCAATTCCTTGGCGATGCCATCCAACTCTGGAAATCGTATGCGGAGCAGTTTGCAGTGCAGGAAAAATCACTGCAAGACCAGGTCAATGCGACAAGAGCAAACTGGCAAGAGGCCAAGGAAGATTTAGACAATGCAAAGGTAGCTGCCGGAGAAATTCAAGAGATCAAGTCCGACGAGGAGCAGGAAGTTGTCAACAACGACACCCCTGGGACCTCAAGTCCGGCAACGAAGATCTCGGACAGCATGGCAGGCCTTGCAACACAATTGGCCAATCTGCATCAAGAAGCAGAACAATGGGTCGACCAAGACCGTCAGGCCGCAAAGAGGCCACGTCGAGAACAAGTCGAAGCTGGAGATGCACCTATGGAGGCTGGAGCGCATTTTGGTGCGGCTGGTTGAATGGTTCTTCTATGTACTTCAACCTGGAGCCCAAGAATTTTGCTGCGCCCTTGCACTCTGGCGAACTCTATGCACACAAGTGGTCCCATCCAGTCTTGAAAGAACACAAATTTCAAAACGAATGGGCCGCCATTGAATCGGCACGCTGCCTCGCCTTTGATCTCGAGGTGTATGATGGGATTCATACGTCAGCCGTTCCCGTGCCGAAGATTGACAGTCGAACAAGCCTCTCACCTCCTCACCGCAAAGTGGGCTTTGTCAACGAGGTAGATGTTCTGATTGGCTCTGAGAATGACATCAATATGCACCTCCTCAAGGTCCCTTTGGACTACCTCTCCTTACGTATCTCACCATGGAGAACTCCAACACCGTATTTTCATCTGGGTGAGTTGGAACCGCTGTCAGCAATGGCCGTGTTGAGCCCTCCCCAGCTTGAAATCAAAATCAACCGCGATGAAGATCCATTGTTGATGGACCCATCAGATGGCTCAGATTCTGGAGGTGACAGGCCACGAAGAAGAAATGATCCAAGACGTCCTCCGCTGCACACCATGCCGGGTTGGATCGCTGAGCTCTGGAATCTTCTCCAGGAACAGGGAGCAATCGAAATGGCTGAGGAAGGACCAGTGATGTACCTCCAATCATACTATCTGAGTCATGCAACACATCCACGTGAACCAGATGGACGACCTCTCCGATTTGACAGAGAATATGTTGATTGGGCCCAAGAAATCATGGCGATTTGGGAGGATTTGTGGGATACCAATGCGCCATTTGATCTTCATCTTGTACGCCCTGATCCTCCTGTTCAAGCAACTCAGGGAACAGTAGGCATTGTGCTACTAGTTCAACATCAACGTCCAGATCGAGTTGCATGCCTTACCACCACGGCATTCAATGAATTGCCCCGCCTTCGGATTGTACATGTTGCACATTCGATGCCGCATTGGATGACTCCACGACAGATTTTAGAATGTGGGCAAGCTCTACAAATCTGCGACCAATTGCAATGGCAAGGACACGCAAGATGTACCATCCAAGCGGGCCGAAGACACTACAGCTTTGATCATGACATCCGTATTCATGACGGGCTTGGACTACTTATCAACGTCCCTCCACCCTATTCACCTCAAGAATGGGAAGTGCTTGTTTTACAACACTATGGACATCAGCTTCAAAGACACATCCCTGAAATTGCCAATGATCCTCCTGCAGAAGAGCCACATGACGAGACCACATTGATGGCACGTACCAGATTTGGAACAACTTCACCACGAAGTACCAGATCGACCTCTTCCAGTACGAGCCCACAAACATCTTCTGTTCAAGACGAATGGAAACAGACAGTTGTCTATAGCCTTGACAGACAGAGCAAAGAACTTGATCTCCCCTGGAATGATGGTAGTCTTCTCAAGGACAAAATTGCAGAGGGATTTGGCTGTGCTCGAGAAGCAGTACATCAGACTCATTTCATTTCTCACCCTCCACAGGATCTCATTGATTCCAATTTGCAGGGGATGCTGCTGCAACGCAGTCATGAAGAACCACAAGTTGAATTTCTACGATTGACACTACTTGATGTGGAATATCAAGCAGATCGTCGTGGACCTCAAGAACGCATTGCGCGCTATGCAAAGTGGATTCCTCGAAGATCTACACGCATTTCTATTATTCGTCTGGCAGGATTTGAAGGGCATTGTTTTCCTCCACCTGATCGATGTACACTTCATCACAATCACCGACAAGTTTTTCAGGAACATCTTGGACCGATCAACATCCGCCATGGTGATTATCTACGAATCACTGTTCCATCACATCCTGATGAGCCCGACGAAGATTTATGTCAAGAAGATTCACCAGAACCAGATCCAGAAGCACCAGCTGACGAGTTCTCCACGCTGCAAAAAAGCTCAGTTTTGAGCCCATCTCAAACTCATGCAGCCCTATGGTCGAATTTCAGCAAGTACCAGCCTCGAGCACACAGTACTTCCTCAACCCCACTTCGACCTATTCCAGATCAACGAAGTGGCAATCAACGACCTTTTGAGCGACCATCTCCAGTACAACCACAGAACTGGCTTTTGCCTGCACGAGTGCTCTTTGTTGAGAAGTCTTGCATCGAGTACGCAGATGAAGGCCCAGTGGCCACCTGGAAGACTTGGTTCCTACATCAAGAGCGCTATCCTCGCAACGCTGAATCACGTCTTCTGCGACTGGATGCAGGTCACAGATTCTGGTTCCAAGATCTATGTGACCTGTGGGGAGACCTTTATGAGCCAACACGTCCAGCACAAGTACATGTGGTACATCCACAACCGCCTACGGAAGATCATCCTCCGTACATTGGCCATCTCATTATGGTGCAGCACACAGACACTGTTGTCCCAGCACTGCTCACAGCTTTGGTGGACCATCCAGTACACAGACGAATATGGCACACAGCTGTTCTGCTTCCTCCTTTTCTTCACAGCACCGACATTGCAGCCCATCTTGGCATTGAAAGATGGTGCAATCTTCGTATTTGTCGACTTCATTATGGACGACATGAATACATCGAAGACCAAGTCATTGCAGTTGAAGAGGGCAACAACTTTGTTGTGACCATTACAAATGAGGCACGACCAGTGGAGGAATCTGATGAGGCGGAACTCTTCCAGCAGCCATTTTGGGCGCCTATGACGACCCACCTGATGTCTGGAGTCACACCTAGCTCGCATGCTCTGAATCTCGACTGCTCTTCTAGCCCTGAAGGGCGAAGTTTCAGTCTCAACCCTCAGGCTGAGCCATTCCATGCCCAGATGCCGCTGATGGATGGTACTCCTGATCACATCCAACAACTACATCAACGATGGCACCAACTTGCTACTGCTTGGGAGGACGAAGAGCGCACTTGCTCTGTGCTTACATGGTTTGTGGACCATCGTTGGCAATGGCCACATTGTGACCGCCCACGTCGAGTTCTACTTCGAGCTGATTACACAGAGTGGGAAGAACATCTCAAACAGAGCTGGAATGCCATCTTGGACCCGAATTGTGTACTTCAATTCCATGTTGTTCAACCGGATCCACCTGCCGTGTACCCAGATATTGTTGTCCACGTCATCCTCGTCCAATGTCCACGACTTGATTGGATCACATCTCTGGTTACGACTATGGAAGTTCAACCACGGTCTCAACAACCACAACGACACATTGCGACCACTACGACAGCCAGCTTCCAACCAGAGCAAATATTGCTCATGGCAGGTTTGTATCAAAATTGTCTGGGACCACAGGCTCCTTGGGCATGTCAACTATGGTGTGGAGATGAACCACTACTTGAGTCGGCTGCTTTCTTGCTAGTGGTTTAAGAGCTTTATCCAACTTACACAGATGTATGTCAAAGCAAAGCTTGTGTATTGTTAATATAGTTCTACCCTTAGCATATACTTAGCAAGGCTTGCTAAGATCAGGGCTAAGATGGCTAAGAGGGCTAAGTACTTAGCAAGGAAACGTCCTACTCAAGTACCTTTGGGGCAGCCCTATGTCGGCAATAGTGGACATAGCATAGTCGTTCAACTCCGTCCTCGACCAGCTGGCTCACAACTGGAGGCACCAGAGGCAGCGGAGGGCCTTGCAATGATCCAAACCCAGGCTATTCGAAAGCAAGTCAAACTTGAAGCAGCACTACCTGTCACAGAAAGTGAGGCTTCCATTGCCATCACTCTTCTCCATGAAGATGGTCGTGACATGAATCCGCCCTTCATTACAGTCCCCAAAGACTGTTCAACACAAACTCTTCACGACCAGATGATGGAATGGAACCTGACTCAGCACTATGTTGCAGTTCTTACTCACGAGTACGTGTTTTTGCTTGATCCTCAGCAAGATGTGCCTGTTTGGATTTATCTTCCGGACAGCCCTGAGACTTTCAATGACAAGTTCTTTCGCAGATGGGCACACGCGCCAGATGCTCATGACCACATGCGTTTTCTTCATGATCGAGGACATCCAAAAGCTGTCATTGTACGCCAAGAACAACGTCAAGCACACGTATTCCTGGCTTTCTATGTTGATGTAGTTGCCCTTCCACCAGATCGACCATCTCGATTGCGTACACGTACGGCTTGGGCTACACCTCAACCCCTTCACTGGGACCATTCTGTGATCTACGATGAGGGAAAAATCGCCAACCATGTCCCAGATTGTACAATGAACTTGGGAATTTCACTCCCAGAGCTGCAAGACTTCTTCACATCGGCCTCTGATATTCTATATGACAACCTGCATGATCATGATCTTCCAGAAATATGTAGAGCCCTACTCGACAACTGTGTAACTCATACGCACATTGATCGATTGGTCATCTACGCTGACGGATCGTCACAAGCTCAACATCGCAGACGACCGCCACAATGGATCGATGAGAACGACCTGAACGATTCCTGGTGTTTTGCCGTTTTTGGTGAAAATTACCAATCCGAGCAGCTCATGTTCCTGGGGATCCAATGCCAACAGGTCATCTATGACCCAGATGCTCATCATTATGCAGGTACAGAACACATAGGCGCTGATGCTGCAGAGCGAGAAGCACTCTTGTGGGCATCCCTTTGGAGGCTTGCACAGAACCACAGACTGCCTACCTTGTTCCGTACGGATTCATCGCTGACTCGAGGCCAGGCGACTGGAGACCTTGGAACTCTACATGATCACCTCCCACTACGATTGCTCCGAGCTACTTTCCAAGCACTCGAAGCTGTTCTACCAGGTGATCTACTTCGAGTAGAACACGTCATGGGCCATGCGGGTGATGCACTCAATGAACTGGTGGACCATTTTGCCAAACAGGAAGCCACCAAGTCACAGTATCTGCGCAGACAGAATCTCAACCTGAGACGATGGGAGACTGCTCTGCCCCACCTCTGGATGGTTTTGACATCTGCTCCTGACGTGCCCAACTACACCCCTCGGGGCTTCGATGTACAGGCACCAGATCTACCTGTGGTAGCAGTTGATCAATTGTCATCGCTCGAACACTCGGAGACAACGCTCAAAATCACCATCAGTGCTTGCAGTGCCAATGTCAGATCATTATATGCTGGACCATTGGGTCATGCCGGCAAGCTTGATTTCCTACGCCAACAAATGAAGTTTCTTCATCTCAATTTTGTTGGACTCCAAGAGTCAAGATCCACGGTGGGTGCAAGTCGAGCTGATGGTGTACTCCGACTTTCAAGTGGAGCTCTTCAAGGTCAACTGGGAGTGGAGCTTTGGGTGAATTTGGAACAACCCTTCGCATATGACATGGGCCACCCCCTATTCTTCTGCAAGGATGACTTTGTGGTGGTACATGCTTCACCCCGACTGCTTTTGGTTCTACATGATCATCCAATGCTGCGCTTTTGGCTCCTCGTTGCACACGGACCTCATAGTGGCCGAGATGCAGAAGAACGAGAAGAGTGGTGGCATACAGTATCTGCTCTCCTTTTTCAGCATGTGCAATCTGACCAGATTTACATCTTGATTGATGCCAATGCGTCAACGGGGGAATGCGACCAGGTCCATGTCTTTGAGCACGACGATGCCCCGTCGGTGAGCACTCCATTCCTACGAGATTTTCTTCGTGTTCATGAACTGTGTATTCCATCTACGAGTCCTCTGCATGATGGTCCACATCATACATGGACCAGTCCCATTGACGGTACTGGATACCGCATTGATTACATCTTCCTTCGTCAGACGGATTTGGCTCATTGTCAGATGTCGAAGGTACTACTTGATTTTGACCTTGGCCATCAGGGAGATCATGAACCAGTGGCCGTTCAGCTTGAGTGGACCCAACTCTGGCACCGAAGTCCTGCACCCAGTACTGCTTCACGAGTTGGATACCAACGAGACAAGATCACACAGGCCTTGCTGAACGGACCCTTGCATGAATATGCTCCGCTACCATGGACTACAGATATAGACACTCAGGTTCAGCACATGAATGCCTATCTTCATCAGACCTTGCGCAGACATTGCCGACCTGCCAAAAGAGAGCCCAAGAAATCTTTCATCACGCCTGATCTCTGGCATCTTCGTAGCTGCCGCATTCAGGACAAACGCAAGATGCAACAATTGCAGAAACTGCTGAGAAGAGAAGTTCTGGTTCGAGTCTTCCAAGCCTGGCGACAATGCCCATGTGAAGTACAGGAGAATGAAGCCCAGTCCTATTTCACCACTCTCCTTTGTTCCAAACTGCGACTTTTTGTTTCTCTGCATTGCAAAGGACATGAACTTCGCAGACGCTTACAGAAGGAGAAGGGCCAAGCCTTGAACCATCGTCTCAAGACCATGGCACCGGAGACTCCGGCATCGACCATTCTGCATGAGCTCAAATCAGTCATCGGCAGCACCAATCGGAAAAAGCAGCAGAGGCCTCCTCTGCCATGGATCCTCACTCCAGATGGCACCCCCTGCCAATCCACACAGCAACTCCGAGATTGCTGGATCAACTTTTTCCAGCAAATGGAATGTGGTCAACGACTTGGCGATGCCGCACTCAGAAGACTGTGGAGAAGCAATTTGTCTCGATTTCGACAACCATCAGCTGACATCTCGGGCCATGAGATTCCCAGTCTTTATGACCTTGAAGCAGCTTTCAGAAAGGTACAGAATGCCAAAGCTACCGGACAAGATGGAGTCCCTTCAGAATTGTGCCATTCGTGCCCTGTCGCTCTGGCACGTATTGTGTACACACAGCTGCTAAAGCTTTGCTTTCACGGACAAGAAGCACTCCAACATAAAGGCGGCCAGTTGGTGATGGCTTACAAGCACAAGGGCGCCCAGAACAATCCTACATCTTATCGGTCTTTGATGATATCATCACACATCGCCAAGACCATCCACAGATGTTTGCGGTTGCGACAGGCGACATACTATGAGCGCTACCCTTGCCGATGTTAAATGTAGACCAATAGACCGATTTTGGTTTTAGGCCACCTGCACCTTCGGAAAACGTGTGTTCTCCGATCCTGAAGTTATCTAGCA
>BGPT01001092.1:22215-44059 GCA_003297045.1 Symbiodinium sp. clade C Y103
GACAATTCACACTTCGTTTCGGCGGCTTCAAGTTGCAGTTTTTGAAGAAGGTCTCGCACCGAAGCTTCATTTTCACAAGTTGAAGTTGCAGTTTGTGAGAGAAGTCTCGCACGAAAGCGTTGTTGTCACAACTTCAACTTCCAGTTTTTGAGGGGGGGGTCCGGGGTCTCGCACGAACGCTTCATTTTCACAAGTTGAAGTTGCAGTTTGTGAGAGAAGTGTCGCACGAAAGCGTCGTTGTCACAACTTCAACTTTCAGTCTTTGTGGGAAGTCTTGCACGAAAGCTTCGTTTTCACAAGTTGAAGTTGGAGGTTTCGAAGGACGGGTGCGGCAGTGGGTTTTTGGGTTCCCTGTCAGAATTTCTTTTCAGAAGCTTCAAAATCATACTTTTTTCATCTTTTTTCGGCCCCTAGGACAGGAGAAGCTTCTTTCTTGGCAACGTCTTTCTTTTTTTTTGCAACTTGGTGTTTGCGAGTCGCATTGATGGCAGCGTCAACGTTTTGCCGCTTGTGGCGGCGCAGGTCACTCTTTGGTCTCTTGCAACCCGGTGCCTGCAAATCGCATTGGAGCGGTTGCTCTGCGTAGCGGTTGCGCGTAGTTCTTTGGCTTTTTGCACCTCGGTGCCGGCAGATCGCATTTTCATGGCTGCATTGTTGTTGCTCTGCGTTGTGGTGGGCGCATAATCCGTTGGTCTTTTCGGAACTGGATGCTTGCAAATCGAGTTGGAATGGCTGCAGTACTGTTGCTTTGAGTTGTGGTTGAGCGCTTAGTTCCATGGTCTTTTGCAACTTGCTGCTTGCAAAAATTGCATTGACATGGTTGCGCCAAGCGACAATGAGTTTTTGATGGTTTTGCTCGCTTTTGGCGCTTTCCATGTTCATTTTCAACTTGCTTCGAAAAGGCTTCAAAATCGTACTTTTGCGGCTTTGGCGCCGAGGGTTTTGGAGCAGGTTTGGGGCCAGAGAAGAGCTGAGCTGAGATAAGGTGAGAAGAGCAGACAAGAGCTGAGATGAGATGAGAATGAGAGGAGAAGAGATGAGATGAAGGAGAGGTGAGAAGGGATGAGCTGAGAAAAGTTGAGACGATCTGAAAAGAAAAGAGCAGAGATGAGAAAACACTATGTGAGAAGTGATGAAATGAGTTGAAATCAGCTGAAAAGAGGAGAGAAGACATGAGATGAAATGACCTGAGATGAGATGATCTGACACAAGGTGGAGCGGCACTGGGATGCCATGAGAAGGCTTTCAAAGAGAAGCTGCTACTGTATGAGATGAGATCAGATGAAATGAGACAGAATCAGACCTTGGAGGAGATGCCGCAGGAATGGGATGTCAAGAGATTGTTGCTGCAAAGCACAGAGGGCTTGCCCACGTCCTATAGGCACACTCTATGCCCGAGAGCGTCTGAGCGAAGGATTCTTTTAAAAGTAGGATCTGTCAATACATCTTCACATCTTCACATCCTCACATCTTCACATCCTCACATCTTCACATCTTCACATCTCTTACATCTTCACACCTTCATCTCTCTCTCTCTCTCTCTGTCTCTCTTTCTCTCCCTCTCTCTCTCTCTCTCTCTCCCTCTCTCTCTCTCTCTCCCTCTCTCTCTCTCTGTCTCTCTCCCTCTCTCTCTCTCTCTCTCNTTTCAACTCATTTCATCACTTCTCACATAGTGTTTTCTCATCTCTGCTCTTTTCTTTTCAGATCGTCTCAACTTTTCTCAGCTCATCCCTTCTCACCTCTTCCCTCTCTCCCCCTCTATCTCTCTCTCTCTCTCTCTCTCTCTCTCTCTCTCCCTCTCTCTCTCTCTCTCTCTCCCTCTCTCTCTCTGTCTCTCTCTCTCTCTCTTTTCTCTCTCTCCTGCTTTTTCTTTCTCTCTTTAGGCCGTGGGCAGTGCCGACGAGCCTCCACGAAACCTCAACTCTTTCGCGCGAAATGAGGTTCGATCGTCAAAAACTGAGGTAAAATTGCGAGTTTGAGGTGTCTATTGCAACCCTTACGCACGACATGAGGTTCGATCGTCAAAAACTGAGGTAAAATTGGGATTTCACCTGTCCTGGAGCAACCCTTACGCAAGAAATGAGGTTCGATCGTCGAAAACTGAGGTAAATTTGCCATTTCAACTGTGCCCGAGCAACCCTACCCGCACGAAATGAAGTTCGACCGTCAAAAACCGAGGTAAAATTGCGATTGGAGCAACCCTTCCCATACAAAATGAGGTTCGATCGTCCAAAACTGAGGTAAAATTGTGGTTTCACGTGTCCTGGAGCAACCCTTCCTGTACGAAATGAGGTTCGAGCGTCCAAAACAGCGGTAAAATTGCGTGTCCTGGAGCAACCCTTCCTGTACGACATAAGGTTCGAGCGTCCAAAACTGAGGTAAAATTGCGATTTCACGTGTCCTGGAGCAACCCTTCCCGGACGAAATGAGGTTCGACCGTCAAAAACTGCGGTAAAATTGTGATTTTGCTTCTCTGTGTAAAAGCGGTTCTGTGTAAACATCTCTGTGTGTAAAAGTTTGTGTGTGTAAAAGCATCTGTGTGTAAGAGCGTTTGTGTGTAAAAGTGTTTGTGTGTAAGGGTGTTTGTGTGTAAAGGTCTTTGTGTGTAAAAGGGTCTGTGCGTAAAAGCGTCTGTGTGCAACAGGGTCTGTGTGTAAAAGCATCTGTGTGTAAAAGTGTTTGTGTGCAGAAATGCTTGCATGCGTAAAAGCGTCTGTATGAGGTGTATGAGGAGGAGGATGAGGATTCTCTGTAAAAGTGTCTGTGTGTAAAAGCATCTGTGTGTAAAAGGGTCTGTGCGTCAAAGGGTCTGTATGTAAAAGGGACTATGTGTAAAAGTGTTTGTGTGTAAAAGTGCCTGTGTGTAAAAGCGTCTGTGTGTAAAAGCGTCTGTGTGTAAAAGGGTTTGTGTGTAAAAGCATCTGTGTGTAAAGGAGGAGGATGAGGATGAGAGGAGGAAGAGGATTGTGTGTAAAGGTGTCTGTGTGTAAAAGCGTCTGTGTGTAAAAGGGCTTGTGTGTAAAAGGGACTGTGTGTGAACGTGTTTGTGTGTAAAAGATACCGTGTGTAAAAGGGGTTTGTGTGTAAAGGCATCTGTGTATAAAGGAGGAGGATGAGGATGAGAGGAGGATGAGGATTGTGTGTAAAGGATGCGTCCTACCTTAGGAAATTATTTTGGGGTGGTAGTTGGTTCTGGAATAATTTTCACGAAATAATTTCCATTTTTGTCTATAATATGTATGTTAACANATCAGCTAGCAAGCATCATAGCAAAATAATTTATGCACCCGTAACCTCTTCATGAGGCAAAATAATAATTCGAGATCATTGATTCAAGGCACCCCAAAAATAATTTTCAGACACCCAGGATGAAAAATAATTTCATGTGGTGGGGGTACTTGCATTCCACCAGCAAAATAATTTCAGCATATTTCAGCATATTTCAACACCTGCAGTCAGGATCGCCTTGGCTAAAATGAAAGGTCCNTCAGCATATTTCAGCATATTTCAACACCTGCAGTCAGGATCGCCTTGGCTAAAATGAAAGGTCCACAATTGTCAGGATGCTCCAATGATTAATTTCCTGAGGTGGTCTACTCGTACCCCCACCACCAAAATAATTTATTGAATCGACTCCTTTCTCCCCAATAAACTATTTTGGTGCGGGGGTACCAGTAGACCACCCCAGGAAATTAATTTACCTAACCTGGCTAAACTCAACTTCCCTTGGAGTAGCTCAAAAAAGACTAAATTGATCCAAATGGCCCAAAGAGTGAAAACCTGAGAGTGACTATGAATTACCCACTGAACTGGTTATCATTTAGACCATTGGCTTTTGAGCACAGAAATCTGAATCGGCTCCTTTCTCCCCAATAAATTATTTTGGGGGTGGGGGTACCAGTAGACCACCCCAAGATATTAATTTACCTAACCTGGCAACATTCAACTTCCCCTGGAATAGCTTAAAAAAAATTAACTGATCCAAATGGAACCAAACTGTCTCAAAGAGTGAAACCCTGAGAATGACTATGAATTACCCACTGAAACGGTTATGATTTAGACCATGGACTTTTGAGCAAAGAAATCTGAATCGGCTCCTTTCTCCCCAAAATGAGAGGTGGGGTGACCCCCAAAATAATTCTTAGATTTTGTTGGTTATTATTCTGAGGTGGCTCAACTGTTTCCATCACCAGCTTCCACCACCCTCAAAATATTAAAAAATATTTTGAGGCAAGGGAACTGTTCTGAGAGTAATAGTTGAACCGCCTTCAAATAATTTATTTCAACTTGCTCTAAATAACTTTGGGGTGAGCGGTACCTTTGTAAGGAAATTATTTTGAGGTGGTTGAACTGTTTTGGGAAAAATTATTTTGAGGTACCTCCTAACTACAAGCACCTTGAAATAATTCCAAAAAAATATTTTGGGGTGGGCACCTCCTATTTTTGCTTATCGTAGCGCGCATTGTAAAGGTGTCTGTGTGTAAAAGCGTCTGTGTGTAAGAGGGCTTTTGTGTAAAAGCGTCTGTGTGGAAAAGCGTCTGTGTGTAAAATCTTCTGTGTGTAAGAGGGTCTGTGCGCAAAGGGTCTATGTGAAAAAAAAGCGCTTCTAAGGGTCTGTGCGTCAAAGGGTCTGTATGTAAAAGGGACTGTGTGTAAAAGCGTCTGTGTGTCAAAGGGTCGGTGTGTACAAGGGTCTGTGTGTAAAAGGGCTTGTGTGTAAAAGCGTCTGTGTATAAAAGGGTTTGTGTGTGTAAAAGGGTCTGTGTGTAAAAGCACCTGTGTGTAAAAGGGTCTGTGTGTACAAGGGTCTGTGGTAAAAAGGGTCTGTGTGTAAAAGGGTCTGTGTGTAAAGCTGTTTGTGTAAAAGCGTCTGTGTGTAAAAGCGTCTGCGTGTAAAAGCGTCTGTGTGCAAAAAGGTCTGTGTGTAAAAGGGTTTGTGTGCAAAAGGGTCTGTGTGTAAAAGCTTCTGTGTGTAAAAGCGTCTGTGTGTGTAAAAGCATCTGTGTGTAAAGCGTCTGTGTGTAAAAGCATCTGTGTGTAAGAGCACCTGTGTCTAAAAGGGTCTGTGTGTAAAAGCGCTGGCGTTCTGTGTGTACAAAGTGTTTGTGTGTAAAAGGGTCTGTGTGTAAAAGCGTCTGTGTGTAAAAGGGTCGGTGCGTAAAAGCTTCTGTGTGTAAAAGGGTCTGTGTGTAAAAGCCTTTCTGTGTAAAAGCGTCTGTGTGTAAAGGCGCTTGTGTGTAAAAGCGTCTGTGTGTAAGAGCGTCTGTGTGTTATTGCATTTGTGTGTAAAAGTGTCTGTGTGCAAAAGGGTCTGTGTCTAAAAGCGCCTGTGTGTAAAAGGGCTTGTGTGTAAAAGCGTCTGTGTATAAAAGGGTTTGTGGGTAAAAGCATCTGTGTGTAAAAGCGTCTGTGTGTAAAAGGGTTTGTGTGTAAAAGCGTCTGTGTGGAAAAGCGTCTGTGTGTAAAATCTTCTGTGTGTAAGAGGGTCTGTGCGCAAAGGGTCTATGTGAAAAAAAAGCGCTTCTNTGTGTAAAAGCGTCTGTGTGGAAAAGCGTCTGTGTGTAAAATCTTCTGTGTGTAAGAGGGTCTGTGCGCAAAGGGTCTATGTGAAAAAAAAGCGCTTCTGTGTAAAAAAAGGGTTTGTGTGTAAAAGCGTCTGTGTGTAAAAGCATTTGTGTGTAAAAGGGTCTGTGCGTCAAAGGGTCTGTATGTAAAAGGGACTGTGTGTAAAAGCGTCTGTGTGTAAAAGCATTTGTGTGTAAAAGGGTCTGTGCGTCAAAGGGTCTGTATGTAAAAGGGACTGTGTGTAAAAGCGTCTGTGTGCAAAAGGGTCTGCGTGTAAAAGCTTCTGTGTGTAAAAGGGTTTGTGTGTAAAAGCGTCTGTGTATAAAAGGGTTTGTGTGTAAAAGCGTCTGTGTGTAAAAACGTTTGTGTGTAAAAGGGTTTGTGTGTAAAAGCGTCTGTGTGTCAAAGCGTCTGTGTGTAAAAGCTTCTGTGTGTAAAAGCGTCTGTGTGTAAAAGTGTCTGTNAGCGTCTGTGTGTAAAAGCGTCTGTGTGGAAAAGCGTCTGTGTGTAAAAGCTTCTATGTGTTAGAGGGTCTGTGCCTAAACGGGTCTGTGTGTAAAAGCATCTGTGTGTAAAAGGGTCTGTGTGTACAAGGGTCTTTGTGTAAAAGCGCTTGTGTGTAAAGGGTCTGTGCGTAAAAGCGTCTGTGAGTAAAAGCGTCTGTGTGTAAACGTGCTTGTGTGTAAAAGCGTCTGTGTGTTACCGCATTTGTGTGTCAAAAGGTCTGTGTGTAAAAGTGTCTGTGTGTAACAGCATTTGTGTGTAGAAGGGTCTGTGTGTAAAAGGGTAGGTGTGTAAAAGGGCTTGTGTGTAAAAGCGTCTGTGTATAAAAGGGCTTGTGTGTAAAAGCGTCTGTGTATAAAAGGGTTTGTGTGTAAAAGCGTCTGTGTGTAAAAACGTCTGTGTGTAAAAGGGTTTGTGTGTAAAAGCGTCTGTGTGTCAAAGCGTCTGTGTGTAAAAGCTTCTGTGTGTAAAAGCGTCTGTGTGTAAAAGTGTCTGTNTGTGTGTAAAAGGGTTTGTGTGTAAAAGCGTCTGTGTGTCAAAGCGTCTGTGTGTAAAAGCTTCTGTGTGTAAAAGCGTCTGTGTGTAAAAGTGTCTGTGTGTAACAGCATTTGTGTGTAAAAGGGTCTGTGTGTAAAAGGGTCTGTGTGTAAAAGGGCTTGTGTGTATTTAAAAGCGTCCGTGTGTAAAAGCGTCTGTGTGTAAAAGCGTCTGTGTGTAAAAGCGTCTGTGTGGAAAAGCGTCTGTGTGTAAAAGCTTCTATGTGTTAGAGGGTCTGTGCCTAAACGGGTCTGTGTGTAAAAGCGTCTGTGTGGAAAAGCGTCTGTGTGTAAAAGCTTCTATGTGTTAGAGGGTCTGTGCCTAAACGGGTCTGTGTGTAAAAGCGTTTCTGTGTAAACAAGGGTTTGTGTGTAAGAGGGTCTGTGTGTAAAAGCGTCTGTGTGTAAAAGGGTCTGTGTGTAAAAGCGTCTGTGTGTAAAAGGGGCTGTGTGTAAAGTTGTTTGTGTAAAAGCGTCTGTGTGTAAAAGCGTCTGTGTGCAAATGGGTCTATGTGTAAAAGCTTGTGTGTGTAAAAGCCTTTCTGTGTAAAAGTGTCTGTGTGTAAAGGTGCTTGTGTGTAAAAGCGTCTGTGTGTAAAAGTGTCTGTGTGTAAAGGGTTTGTGTGTAAAAGGATCTGTGTGTAAAAGCGTCTGTGCGTAAAAGTGTTTGTGTGTAAAAGGGTCTATGTGTAAAAAGCTCTTGTGTGTAAAAGCCTCTGTGTGTAAAAGCGTTGGTGTGTAAAAGCGTGTGTGTGTAAAAGCGTCTGTGTGTAAAAGCGTTTGTGTGGAAAAGCGTCTGTGTGTAAAAGCTTCTATGTGTAAGAGGGTCTGTGTGTAAAAGCGTCTGTGTGTAAGAGCATCTGTGTGTAAGAGGGTCTGTGTGTAAAAGCGTTTGTGTGTGTAAAAGCGCTTGTGTGTAAAAGGGTCTGTGTGTAAAAGTGTCTGTGTGTACAAGGGTCCATGCGCAAAAGGGTCAGTGTGTATAAGCGTCTGTGTGTAAAAGCATCTGTGTGTAAAAGGGTCTGTGTGTACAAGGGTCTGTGTGTAAAAGCATCTGTGTGTAAGCGTCTGTGTGCAAAAGCGTCTGTGTGTAAGAGCGTCTGACTGTAACAGCATTTGTGTGTAAAAGGGTCTGTGTGTAAAAGTGTCTGTGTGTAAAAAGCTCTTGTGTGTAAAAGCGCTTGCGTGTCAAAGGGTCTGTGTGTAAAAGCTTCTGTTTGTAAAAGGGTTTGTGTGTAAAAGTGTTTGTGTGTAAAAGTGTCTGTGTGCAAAAGGGTCTGTGTGTAAAAGCGCCTGTGTGTAAAAGGGTCTGTGTGTAAAAGCACCTGTGTGTAAAAGGGTCTGTGTGTAAAAGCGTCTGTGTGTAAAAGTGCCTGTGTGTATATAAAAGCTTCTGTGTGTAAGAGCGTCTGTGTGTAAAAGGGTCTTTGTGTAAAAGGGTTTGTGTGTGTAAAAGGGTCTGTGTGTAAAAGCGTCTGTGCGTAAAAGGGTCTGTGTGTAAAAGCTTCTGTGTGTAAAAGGGTCTGTGTGTAAAGTTGTTTGTGTAAAAGTGTCGTTGTGTAAAAGGGTCTGTGTGTAAAAGTGTCTGTGTGTAAAAGGGTCTTTTGTAACAACGTTTGCGTGCGAAAGATTGCAAGAGCGTCTGTGGCGTCTTATTTCTCTCTGCACATCTTCCCATCTTCACACCTTCACATATTCACATCTTCACCTCATCACATCCTCGCATCTTCAAATGCTCACATCTTTATCTCTTCATATCACACATCTTCACATCCTCACATCTTCACATACTCATCCATCTCTTTTCAGTTCCGCCTTATACATTCACATCTTCTTTCTTTGAGACATCTTCATATATTTCTCTCTCAGTTACATATCTCACTATACTTCTCTTCGCTCTCGGGCCATCCGTCGTCTAGTTTTTACTCTATAGACTCTACAGGCTATAGGCCTGTCCTTTTTGAACGCCCCCGGCTTGCCCGGGCACTACTTGAACAAGGTCTTTGCAAGAGATCTCTTTGCCACCGCGCCCCAAGGAAAGCCATCTGACACGCACAAAGTGACGAGAGGATTGCGCGAGCGATATCAAAACCCGCACAGCGCCGCGACGAGAGCGATATGACGCGCACAAACTGCCAAGTGGGCTGCGCCAGCGATATCACAATGAGCACCGCACCACAACGAGAGAATCCGATCCGAACAAAGTGAGGAGAGGGTTGCGCGAGCCATTTCCAAAGTAGGACAGTGCCAAAACAACAGCGAAATGACGCGCACAAAGTGATGAGATGGTTGCGCGAGCGATATCACATACTGCGCCATCTCCCACCCCTAAAGAATGTATTTAATAAGGGGGGGAAGAGGATAGGGAAAAGTTTATTTATAGTCATCCAACATCGATTTTCCAGGACCCTCCGCTCAATACATTTAAATACGTTGTTTGACCATGCTCCTTGAAAAAAGACAATCCATGGGCAGGGATACCCACCCCCACGACCTTTTTTTGCCGGGGGCCCGCGCTCGTTTTTCCAGGATCCCCCGGGGTATCCCCGGAAATGCCCCAGGATGTTTGGCATACAGCATCCCCCGGATGATTCCAGATTTGCAAGAAGACTAGCTTCTTATTTCTGGGGAATGCCCCGTACAGAGCGGATAAAGAAAATGTATGAACATGTATGTTACTGGTAGGTGGGTTGGGTATATGAAAAGCGTCTCAATTTTGCAGTTGGATCATCTTGCTATGGGAGAATTACGCAGCCCCTGCAAAGCATACATTTATGATCATTACCCTTTCAAATGTATGATTGGATGCGGAGAGAGCGGGTTGAAACATACATTTTTCGTCCTCCGAAATGGTGTCCTTGGGGACCGCCTATATAAGTTGTTTGACCGTGACAGGCGGTGGTATAGCAAAATTCAACAGCCGATCATGTTATATAAATGGATGCTTGATATCTTGCTGAAGGGGTGCTAACTACCCCCTGCCAAGCATACAGTTGAGCCAGGTTTGGGATCAAGGGTTCTCACCGGTTGACTCTTCCATGGCTTTCACCACAGAATGCTTTCCGACCATTTGCTTCCCCCTTGAGATTTTTAACTCTTGATTGGAAATATTAACTCTTGATTGGAAATGATGCGTTTTGAATTGTTTTGGCGTTTTTTTGATAGGTACTGTTGAAAGAATAATGGTCACAAGAAATACAAGTGAAACATGTGCTTCGCATTGATTTCTATTTGTTCCATGAACGGTGACATGTGAAGATGAAAAAAGGGGAAAGATTACCAAGTTTAGCTTGCAAAGGGATGCTGCCCAATGGCTTGGGTGATTTGTGCAGGCAGTAAGCGGTGCATCACCTGGCCGTTTCTACCGCTTGGGGGCGGGGTGGCGTAACCCACGTTGACGAAGGAGAGCCCATGCTGATTTGAATGGGTTTCACACAACGCAAATGTATTGGAATGGGGGGACGAGGTACGTTTCAAGCTTGCTAACAGGGGCTTCTGCTTCTCAATTAAGGCTGCTTTCATTATTTGCTTAATTTTGCCTGTTCCCTCAGCTTGTTCCCTCGGCTAGACATTTTGTGCCCAAGATTTTCCTTCTTTGGCGTGCTAGATATTTTGTTCCCTTTTGGCTTGTTAGAAGGGAATCCGCCAGAGAGACAGTGCTTGTTGAAGTGGCAAACCCTCCTCCTCACATACATTTGAAAATCTTCATGTATCTATGCGCTCTTGTCAGCAGTGGCCCCCGCAAAGCATACATGTCGGCTTCAAAGCAAACTAAGATTGGAAAAAATCTAGGGGTGAACAAGTGCCCCATGGCATCCATACATTGTCCCATTTTTACTTCATGTTTGAGGAATTACCCCTTCCTTGAGTCCATATACATTTCTGACGGAAGTTGAGGGATTAACCCCCGCCCCTGTGTCCAGAAATTAAAATAATTATGTAGGATCCACCCCCACCTACTTCTGAGCAAGTTGGGGTGGGGTATGTTGCGCCGCAACGAGAGCGATCTGACACGCGCAAAGTCAGGAGAGCAACCACGAGCACATGGTAGTTTTCAGACATGCTGCGCGCACCGGGAAAAATGAATTTTGAAAATGGGAAAAGCAATGTTCTACCTAGGTTTGGGGCACTGTTTCGTTGGTCTTTGAAAGCACGGCGCCGGCCACAAAAAGTGAGCGCGAGGCGTAAGAGATATTCCGCCTGCCACCCGAAAAAAAACATATGCTCCAATAAGAAAATGGCGAAAGTTTCACAGAACAAGGCTTTCGAGCCTTTCCAAACGCCTAAGTTCACCAAACACTGCGCTTGCCACACGACATGACCTCCAAAATCACCGCTCATTTTGACCCACGCCTGCCAACGTTTTACCAGCGTCCAGAAAGTGACGCGCCTGCCACACGGGTTAAAAAAAAAACGATATCCTGCACCTGTCACGCAAAAAAAAACGTTTTACACTTCAAAATGCCTCCAAAGCCTCACGCCTGCCACGAAGAATGAACATAGATCAAAAAACGAGCATGGTGCGCTGGTGAAGCAAGCCCTTCGAAGAGAAGTGGGAGACCTCCTTCGAAGACAGAAGATCGAGGAACTTTGTTTCCAGAAAGGGTTCCCAAATTTGCCGGGCACGCCCGTGCGAATCGAAACCTGTTGTCGTAAGAACCTTAAGTGTGACCACATTGTTTGGGAAACAAGAAAACAGATCCGCGGATCGCGATCCAAACATTTTGCCAGCCTTTGTGTCGCTGGGCAACTCAAAAATTCCTTCGAAACAAATTGAAACCAACAAGGGCTCCCCAATGGCGCAGCATAGTTTCAATATAGATTGAAAATAGGTTCAGCGATTTTTCTGTGGCACAATATGTCACAATACAGGCTGATTAAGGTAGGCCGAAAAACACTATTGCCACAAGGGGTCCTAGGCGTGCAAGAACCTACGCTTCAAATTGGCGTTCAGGCATTGGGTGAAGCCTGTATCTAACAAGGTCCTGTTGGACAAAGAATTTGCAGGCCGTTTCGAGATTTCCAAACTTAGTTCCACCATACCTTCTGCATAGATAAAGCCTTCAGGGCTTCAGCCTCAATTCTACATGTGGGGTACGGTTAACATTGGACAACGGCGAATTACATCCCGACGGTGAGAAAACACATTGCCAAACCCTTGGGTCAGCTCCGTCCAGCAAGGGTCAACTCCGCAAAGCTGTCAACTCATCCGTCCTAGGTATGCCATCATTGTGGCAGACATTGCCAACATTTCTATCGAGCTGTGCGAGTTCAAAGTCTTGTGCACGCACGCGCTCAAGCAGGTGTCTTGGCCGCATTTAGGCCCAAGAGAGGAGTAGTTGCAATTGCGCCGATGCCCAAAAGAAGAGTTGCAATTGCATCATCAATATTTTTCTGAATTAATCATTTGCATTCATTTGCAAATGATTTCTGAATTCCAAATCCTGTGACAGCTGTGGCAACCCAAGACTGGTGCCAGGTGGTGCTCTGCATCGGAGCGGTCACTTGCATTTCCATCATCTTCGCCTTTGCAATCTCCAGCATGACCCGGGAGGCACAATAGTTGCAAGGGGCGCGGGTCAATTTGGAACTGCGCGGGGCATGTCGATTTGGAACGCGCCCGTAATATGTCAATTTGGAAAGCATCGCAAGGGTGCTTCTAGAGTAGGTACATTGCTGGTTGTCTCATCTTGGCGGCTTCCAGGCTTCTATATAAGTTTCCATGGTTTCTCAGGTTTCAATGGTTTCTCAGGTTTCCACGGCTTCTAAAGTTTCTAGCGCTCCCATGGTTTCTCAGGCTTCGAAGCCTCTATTGCTTTCCGTGGTGTCTAAGGCGGCTTCCAAGGATTCTGAGGTGTCTATGGTTAGTTTTTTGTCCCTTAAGGTTTCTATGCACACAGGACCGCACAACAACGTCCCGGCAGCACTTCAATCGTTGCTATGAGCAGCAGCAGCAACAACAACAACAACACCACCACCACCAGCAACAACAACAACAACAACAACAACAACAACCACAACCACAACCACAACCACCACAACCACCACAACCACCACCACCACCACCACCACAACAACAACAACAACACCCACCACAACCACCACAACCACCACAACAACAACCACCACAACCACCACCACAACCACAACCACAACCACAACCACAACCACAACAAGCACGACAACAACCACGACAACCACAACAACCACAACAACCACAACAACCGCAACAACCGCCACAACAACAACAACAACAACAACAACAACAACAACAACAACAACAACAACAACCATAACAACCACAACAACCACAACCACCACCACAACCACCACAACCACCGCAACCACAACAACAATACCACCACCACCACCACCACCACCTTCACCACCACAACCACAACCACAACCACAACCACAACCACAACCACAACCACAACCACAACCACAACCACAACACCCACAACCACCACAACAACCACAATGACCACAACCACAACAACCACCACATCCACGGCCGCTAGCACCACCACCACTAGCACCACCACCACCACCACCACCACCACCACGACATCAACACCAACACCAAATATCAGCATCACGATCAGCATCACTCAACATCAAATATCAAACATCAACATCAACATCATCAACAATTTGGATGACAGAGATGAAAGAAGACGGGGGTCCTTCTGTGCTGGTTGGGGGGAGAGGCTGCGCCATTGTTTTTGTTTGCGACTGAACCCTACCAGGGCATACGCATGAGGACAGCGCAGTTTAATACGTTGTCAAGCCTCAAGGGAGATAAGCTGTAGACTAGGCGCAGTACTGGCTGGCTAATTGGCGGAAGAGCAACACAGTGCTTGCAGCCTGCGAAGACGCTCTAGCTGATCCTGTCTTGAAGGGCGCTATTGCCCCTCTTCAAGTGGTAGCGGAGCATTGCCCCGGGTGCAGAGAGTAGAGCCCAATGACAAGCCATGGTTACTAATAGTAACCTACTATGACGATGACATCCACATTGTCGATGATGGTGGTTCAAGGAACCAATATGAATCCTATGCGATGAGACGTGGGGGCACCCAACAACCTGTATATCACATGGCTCAGCAGAAGAAGAAGGTAGCTCCGTCATATGATGGAAGTACCAGCTTCTTTGCTTTTGAGGATGCAGTTGATGGCTGGTGTGATTTCACAGAGCTAGACCCTGAGAAACGTGAGTTTGCTTTGAGGAACAGACCCAAAGGAGAAGCAGCCGTGCACAAACGTTTGCTAGACAAGGATTTCTTGAGGAGTGCCAGAGATGCTGTGAACTATTTCAAACGTTTCTTGCGACCTCATTTCATCAAAGGAGCTCAAACAGTGTGTCTGTATCGGTTCATGCGTTCATTAATGAAACAGAACAGGGGTTCAACGGACTTGCAACGGTGGATGACCGGACTTCAAATCATCAGAAATAGACTCATTGGGTCTTGCATGGATCTCTTACTAGATCTCGATTGTACAAGTCCAGAAACCATTGCACATGCCAACGTTCGAAGACAAGCTCATGAAGCACAGCGGCAGAACTTGGCAGAGATTGCCGCAGCCACTCCAGGAGGAGCACCTCATGTAAATGTACCATGGACAGACGGGATGGCGATGAAGACATCCAGTCAGCTCGACACAGACCCACGTCTGCGACAGAGACAATCATTCCTTTGAGTGACGATTCGTCAGCATCGCTTTCTGTAAGCCTGGCAGCTTTGACGCAAGATCAGAGAAACACACTCGCAAGCATCATGACACATCGTAGAAGGACATTAGATCAATACAGCACTACAGCTCTCAGGGATATATTCCTTGATGTTTTGCACAACCACGACGGCAGTTGACAACCCAATGGTTCAACCACCTGCTACTGCTACTGGTCAGAGAAGAGCTTTCCCCGCCCTGGAAGAAGAAGGCATTCATGAAACAGACGGCTATTGGCCCGAAGGTGATGAAGAAGATAGAGCCCATGATGACGCTGACTTCAAATTGTCTCAGAGAAGTTTCCAGGAAAGACAGCCCAGAAGAGAAAAATGAAAAGGCAAAAAGAAAAAGCAAAGGCAAAGGCCGAGGAGGAAGAAGTCTTCAGACCATGGAAAGGCAAAGGACAAGGAAAAGGTCGTGCTCACATGGTGGGCGAAGAAGATCTTGAAGTCATCTCCCCAGATGGTTCCGCACCCGCCGCTTTAGCGAGCCTCCTTTTCGACCCTCCGGAGCCACAAAACATTGGAAAAACACAGTGTTTCGCGACTTTCCTACCTTTTCTCCTCTCTGATCTTCTCGCTTCTGACTTTCTCCTCTCTGATCTTCTCTCTTCTGACTTTCTCCTCGCTGACCTTCTCTCTTCTGACTTTCTCCCTCTCTGATCTTCTCTCTTCTGACTTTCTTCCTGTCTGTGCTTTTCCATCTGTCCATATTGTCGGAAGTTTGACTTCGTTGTTCGAAGTCAAAGTGAATCATTGAATCCTGCTCGCCTTTGCTGCCAGGTACCTGTCCGACCTGCGTTTGCTTCCGCCAAACCATGTGGCAGGGCATCCCTGTCCATGATGCACTGCGTCCGAACGTTTGGCGACATTGTTCCTGGCGCCACAGAGCTCATGTCGTTAGCCGGTTTTCAGGGCGTAAGGCAAGTTCTGCGTAGCCACACAGCTGTCGCATCACACACACACACACATTCACACTCACCCATACACGCGCACACCCGGACACACGCACGACTTTGCCCAACTTTACACCTACCGTGAGGACCCCCCAGTGTGGACACGCTGCGGGGTGAACCTCCAATGAAATTTCAACGGCCGCAATGATAACTGATAACGTCCAGTGATTTTTTCGCGCCCACCACTGCTGTGCTTCAACCCACATTCTACATGTTCACAAGGTGTCAATGGGATCTCGCCTTAAACGGTCGGGTCTGGGGTCGAAGTTGAAGTCGGGCCTGCGTTCCAAATTACGTAGAATGCGCATGTTCCAAATTGAGGTGGTTCGTGTGTTCCAAAGTGACGTGAGCATCATGTGGCAAGATGTTTCAGGATGTTTCAGGGTGTTTGAATTATCTTACAGGTCGCAATCCGCATCAACGCGTATCGGCTCGCATCAATTCGCAAAAATTCGCATTTTGACCAAGTTTCGCAAAAGACGCAAGGCGAAAAAATGTTCTGCAGCATGGTTACAATCAGGAGCATGGAAAAAGTCAGGAGGCACTGATCTTACTTTCCTGCGAAGCCAAACATCCAAGGCCACACTGTTGTCAAACAGCGATCCTTGGCAGAAAAGTTGGGTGAAGCGGGGCGTAAAATACATGCAACTTCATTGAAGTATATGGTGAGAGGACGTTCAGCTGAGACGTGAGGCTTGTCAGGCATGCATTCAGTTTTGTGTTTCACATTTCCCTGATGTAGTTCTTTCGGGCAGATTTTGGATGCCTTGTCTCTTTCTTTCTGGGCATTGTGCATTTTTTTGGAAGTTGCCTTGTACCATTTCTTGGAAGCTCATGGAATTACCAATTTAAACCAAGCAACAAGCAAGTCAACCTCCCAGGAAGCAGGCATGAACGAAACGCTTGATCCTTCTTAGGATCTCGTTTGGTCCTTCTTGACACTTGATCATGACGGGAAGACAATATATCATGAATGATATACATTTACAGTGTAAAGATTTACATACATGTACATTTACATATGCATGGATAGCCGGATAGATGATAGATGGATAGATGGATAGATAGATGAACAGATAGCTAGATAAATAAAAAGATTTGCAGTGCGAGGGCTTTGGGCTTTGCAGGTACTTTACTTTCCTGTTTGTATTTCATGTGCAAGATTTTGTTTCACTGTGCTTCAAGGAGTTCACTGAAATGGGACGCACAATGACCGCCTTGGTGCAATTGGCTGTGGGTATCATGGATATTGAGTCTTGGAAATCTTTGGAAATTCTTGGGGGTACAATTGGGACAGATGCGCCCTTTCTTTGTATTCGCTGCTTTGTGGCGTTGTTCTGCAAGTGATTTGGTTTTGGATGCCATGCCGGTGGTGCTGTAGAAACTATGGTTTTTCAGCGGTGAACTGCAGCTTGGCCAGTCTTCATTGCATCAAATTGCATCTTCATTTACTCTAGTAAAACTAAGCAGTTCCTGGAATACTTTTGAGGTGCTGTGTTTTGCCATACTCAGACCGGCAAAGGAGAAAGTCAGCAGCATTTCGGGAGACAGTCCTTATCTTCTCGCTGCGGCTGGGTTTGAGATGGTTTGGGTATCATGTTTGCACGCTATATTGGAGCGAGGCAAGAGCGACATTGGCTGAAGGAAGAGGGTTGAGTATACGAGATGAGACGGGTTCGCGCTTTGTGGGTGAATCTGCCCGGTGGCAGCATGCTTCAAAATTTCAAGTCGCTTTCATTCAGGAAAGTGCTGGAAGATTGCAAATTGCTTCAGGTCCTTGTGGCCTACATGCTCGTTGTCTATAGTTTCTTCTTCAATCTCCTGGTGGCGCGCCTTGGCTTAGCGCAGCTGAAGATGAAGCCCGACAGGTGGTGCGATGCGAAAAATAGCCGTGACATAATGCCACATGGAATTCATGGCGTCAAGGTACATGTCTCTAGATTTCGTGCTTTAAGTTTGCATGTGTCCGCATGAGTCTGCAAGGCAGTTCTGCGGTGTCTACGCTGCCTTGGCAGAGGACATCTTAGGATATGCGATGTCATTTGGCTGAAATGTTTCACTTCTATGGCATCTCCAGCTCACAAGCTTGGTCACCGAGACATTTTGCCAATGATACGTTTTCATGTTTTCTATTTGCCTTGCCCATAACTGATTTGCGATTTGTTTAATCCCTTCCCCCTATTTTGCTAACCCCCCCAGATACTAAAAACTAGCGTCCGTTTCCAATTTTGGAAAATTTGTGGTTGGCCAATTTGACAGAATTTGACTTTCAATTGATCCCCTTTAGAACACAATTCAAAAATAAAGCTATATACCATTTGTGGGTTTCACCCCTTAATAATAAAACCTAGTCAACCCGGGGGTGTTTAATATTAGGGTCCGCTTCGAAATCCAATATTTTGCAACGTATTTATTAATCGCAGTTTAAATTAGAATTTAATTGATTTTGAAATCGAAAAAAACAGTTTTGATACTGAGGTTTTTTGTTTAATATTAGGGTCCGCTTCGAAATCCAATTTTTTGCAACGTATCAATTTCATTTTAAATTAGATTTTAATTGATTTTGAAATCGAAGAAAAAATAGTTTTTAATATTATTGTTTTTTGTTTAGTATTAAGGTCCGCTTCGAAATCCAATTTTTTGCAACGTATTAATCGCGTTTAAAATTAGAACTTAATCGATTTTGAAATCGAAAAAATAGTTTTTAATATTAAGGTCCGAAATTTAATATTACTTTAAACCCTAAACCTTATTAGGGTCCCCTAATAATATTAAATACCCCCCTAATACTAAAAACTACCCGAGGTGTTTACTATTTGGGGGGGGCCGGGGTTTAGTTATAGGGGGCGGGGGTGAAACATCTCCTGTGGGTTTGTGTCTGAGCAATTGCCCAAGAACTAGTTGCCGGCTCACTTTTCTGAATGGCTTGAAATGAGTGGTGACAAGAATTTCATCGGAAACCATGTAGGCATTTCATTGCGCCTATTGTTGTGAAAAAAGATGTGGAACACAGTCAGCGCGCATCGCAATGGATACTTTGCCGGTTGACGGTCACCATGGTCGCTCAGGTTTGTTTAAAGTTTTTGTGGCCAGGCTTGCCAGGGGAGAAGTCATTTTGGACACGCTGAAGGCAGCTGAGCGATGCCGGGCGCAGTCAACATGATTTGAATAGCATTTAATGGGTAACCAAAAAGCGGAAAAAAGACAAGACTCGTGGTTTTTTAAAGTCGTTTGAAATGGCGTATGAAAAGAATGTATAGACGTTTGGATATATGATGTATTTGGACATTTGCAGCCTGTAAAGAGTGCATGCAGCCAGTAGAAAAAAATACGAGGCCTCAAATCCTCAAACCACGGTCTTAGTTTCAGCTCTGACGAAGCCTCAGCTCTGCCGGGCGCTGCTTGTCTCGCGCCTCTCGCTCAGTCACGCCGTCAGCAGTGGCAGGCTATCCCAATGAAACGCTGGAATGCCTTTTTGAAGTCGCTGGCTTTGGACCAGAAGGTGGATTTTGAAGAAGGTGACATCGGCCTTGCAGGAGGCGCAGCTGATTGCAGTTGTGCAGCGGGATTTCATTCAATTCATCTTTTGTGAACGCGCGCAAAAGCCAGTTGACATGTGTGACTCGGCATTCAGGCGCTTTTTTCGGGTTTCCTGAAACCTCTCTGCGTATCGCAATGACATTGCATCACATTGGAATTCATGCTCGCAAGACTAGGTTGAAGACGCTTGAAAAATGCAACGTGGAGTATTTTGCCAATACCATGTGAAGCCAGTCTACCCTTGCTGACCTCCAGGTGTAAAAGCCTGGGAGCCATCATTGGCGCATCCCACTACCCAGGAGCCACCTCTGGCGCTTCATGGATTGAGACTTGCGTTGGGAAATTCCAGAAACCAAACCTTGTTTACTTTGAGAACAAAGTGACAAAGTAATTCTTAGATTTGTTTGGCCATCTTGATTCCAGTCTTTTTGGTGGGTTTGCGTGTGTGCTTGCACGGGCATGGTGGAGAAAAAACAAAGACCTTTAGCGCATTCAAAAATCATATCTGTTGGAACGATGCCCCTTCATGCCGATCACTCAGCTTACGCAATCTTGCTATGCACGTCACCAGATGCCACGCCTGCCGAGCAAAACAGCGCAGCGTCACACCGGCCAAGGCGCGCCACCTGAGCCAGCCCAGTGGCATAAGTGCCACGCTTGCCGCGCAAAAGCAATTCAAAAGCCGCGCGCGTCAGTAAATCCCACGCCTGCCACACTCACACACACACAGGTCAAGGCGCGCCACCTGAACCAGCCCAGTGCCGCAACAGCCCCGTCCGTCTGCCCGGCAAAAAGAAAACGAAATGCAAAACAGCGCGCTGCCACACCAGCCGAGGCATGCCACATGAGCCAAACCAGCGTCGTAAGTGCCGTGGCGTTACACCGGCCGAGGCGCGCACATGTCACCGAAGGCCACGCCTGCCACACAAAACTGAGCGGTGTCACACTGGCTGAGGCCGCAAAAACAAGGCCACTGCATCGCCAAATGTCACCCATGCCAGGAATAACAGCGCGGCCACCTCAGCCAGCCCAGCGTCCTAAGCGCCACGCTTGCCACGCAGCTGTGGGCACAAACGCTGTGTGTGAAAGAGCTGCTTGTGCTGACGGAATTTTTACCATCCCAAAAACCCGCACATGTTTATGCACCTTGACAAGATGCTGCGTTATTCGCACATGGGGTGGGACGGGGTTGGGTGGGGCAAAAACGTCCAAGTGCATTTGCGCACACGTCATGCGACGCTATATTTGACGTTCTCTTGCGCCTGCACACAAACTTGAACAGAAACGTCATTTCGAATTGGGTAGCTAGAATTCAAGAAAAGGGGAACATGGTGCGGCACGGCAAAGGGACGAATTGTGGGATGTCAGGTTCAAAAGGAAATCACAACATCACAAACAAGATGCACTCTAGTACAAACATGCAAATTTCCTTAAAAGGCTCAGAGGCCCTCAACTGTCGAATCTTAGTTGGACAAGAGTCCCATCAACGGCTTACGTTGTCAAATGAATTGCGTGCACAACTGACCTCACCAGACAACCATAAACAGCAAGAATTCACCATACCTGCAAGCATGGCCTGTTGCCTGGACCATCATGTTGCACATGCTGTTGACTCAGCTGTCGCTCGAGCAAAGTTGGAAAAAGGGAGTTTGACAGTCAGTCCAGCAGCAAACCACAGTCTGTCAGGTAACAGAATGGTGAGTCCCACACAGCGGGGAGCGGTTTCAACACGTCGACAAGATTGATCTCTGCAGGGAAATGGTGAGTGCCCAGTACGACGGCCAGTAGTTTCAACACTCACTCGACCGATTGGTGAAAAGATGAAAAAGGCCAGCTGTTACACTTTAGATCACCACACTTCGGCTGTCGGGTCGAAGGATCCGGCAATGTACCTAGAAAGGTATTCCCCGAAGGGCTCATAATTGGGTAGCTAGAGTGCACAATGAAGCTGATAATACGTGCAAAAACACTTCGGTAAACCTGACAGGAGTAGGAGCGGCGGGTGCAAATGAAGCTGTTTGTGAAGTTTGTTGAATAAAGTTCCACGAGGTCACTGTTCCAGATTGCGGCAACTGTGCAACTAATGAAGGTTGGAAAACCAAAATGCACGATGGCGGGGTTCTTGGTTTGGCCCCACGCCATACCGAACGACAAATTCTGATCAAGATTGCAAATACGTCGGAATGATCAGTCCCGATATCCTCCCATCTCATGAGTAGTGTTGGAGCTTGATTAGTGTGGGGTACCTCAATTGTGTCAAGTTTGCTCCAAATTATTCATGATCTGTGTCAATTGACGATGGGCCTCAATTGTGTCAAGTTTTTGTTTGTCAGGTCAGGATCAAGGCAGGAAATTTAAAGACGATTAGATCTTCAATAATGTTGCAAAGGTCTTCTATTGTGTCCCACTTTCTTTTAAACTAAAAAATTTGGGTTTAAAAAGTATTGTTTCAATTTGATTTATATTTAATTATTATGATTTCAAAAAAATCTTTAATTAATTAATTTAAAAAAATATGTTTTGAATTTGGAGCAGCCTAGATCTTCAATAATGTGTTTGATGCTAGGGTCTTCTATTGTGTCCTACTTTTTTTGGGGTGGTGAATTTCGCTTTGATCTTGAACCCTGAGATTGTCATGCGTTTCCAAAATACTAGACCCTTATTAAAACCCAATTAAATAACAGCACCCCAACAATTTTTCAAGGGGATAGTCCATGAGCAGCTCAGATCTTGAATAATATGTTTGTTTCAGGGGTCTTCTATTGTGTCCTGCTTTTTTTGGGGTGGTGAATTTTTTCATCAATTCTTTTATTCGTTTCTTTTGTAGAGCTGAGATGATTAACTTAGCTTTGATCTTGAATCCTGAGAATTCATGGTTTTCCAAAATACTAGACAGCTTATTGAAACCCAATTAAAAAAACAGCACCCCAACAATTTTTCAAGGGGATGGTCCATGAGCAGCTCAGATCTTGAATAATATGTTTGTTTCAGGGGTCTTCTATTGTGTCCTACTTTT